>JNVV01000016.1:527398-564830 GCA_000733355.1 Falciphora oryzae
GACATGATAAATATCCATACGCGGCACCGAGGATCCCTCGTCCGAAACTAACATCGGGCAGACGATCGAAATGGATGCCGACCCTGCATGAGGCGGAGCGAAGGCAAATTCTGACGACAGAAAAGGTTTCCTGTGCCTATCGTAGTTATGGGCAAAGTCGTCCGGCTTTGGAAGACCCGTGGGCCTATATGCGCGCCATGCAAATAAGGGCTTCGGTGCCTTTTCGGCGTACCAATTCGGGGTGCCATCCTGTCTTGGCTCTGCCAAGCCCAGAATCCATTCACCATTGGGTGAAAAGGACAGCTTGAGCACCTCTTTGCGACCGGGGATGGGCTGCAATGCTCGACGGGCCACCAGGATCATGGTGGCCATGTCCGCGTCTGTATCCGTATTTCCCGGTGATCCAGCTCGGGAAAGCGACCGGCTAGCAGTCGAGGAGGTTAATGGCACAAGGTTGCCATGTGGCTGTATGTCTGGCAGCTGCTCATGCTGGCGGTGGAGTGGATAGTCGGGAGGATTATCCATGATTTTGGCCGCCGGCTGTGCCCGCTGTGAGCCTGCAGGATTCGCGCTGCGAATGTTCGGACCGACGGCGATGCTGTCTGTGACAAGCGCCAAGCGGTGGCTGCTCATAGCTGTCCCCGAGCATCGGACAGGATTCACCTAGGGGTAGCCGCGGTTCCGTGGCGTTGCCTGCGTCTTGGCGACTGGGGCAGTTTGTTCGACAGGCGGCGGGGCAATGCCAAAACATTTGGGGCCCTGCCAAACCCAGTGTGCTGACTACATATTCATCGGCGCTTGGCTTTCGCATGGGGAAATATTCCGCTGTCGGCTGTTGTCCCTTGCGTTGCTGGTCTCGGTGAAAGCCCTTGTCTTACTTGATTGAGCATACCGATGCATCCATCGCCGTCATGGAAGATCAGGGTGTGACCCAGTCGACAGTAACAGTGGTGATGTCGGGCAATACTGGGATGATATGTTACTTGGCACAGGTCACCGCAGTCATAGCGACTGTCTCTGAAGCGGCTTTCTGTGATCGAGGCGAGGAGCTCAACCAAGAAGGGCGCTGCGCGGCTCAGGGCGGTGGGAGGGCTACTTGCCAAAAACCCAGTCGTGAAAGAGTGACAGCGACAAGGCTCCTGGAACTTGCCGAACGATGGTGGCCTGGGTGAGATAGCGGATAGTACCATATGGCCGGAAAGTAGAGTTCAGCTGTAAGTAGTGTAGCCAAAAAGAGGGCGTTTATGTGGTCTTCATTTCTTTCTCTTTCTTGTCAATACTTATCGCCCAATATTGCCCACCACACTGCCGACCATGACGGCAACCTCACGGTCCCAGCCCCCAGCTTTCTCGGCGCCACCGTCCGCAGCCCGGCCCTTGGCTTTCGCTTTGGAGGTACCGGCGGCTACTACGGCCCCTGGCAGCTGACAGCCTCGGACGACACACTCCCTGATAGCTTCTCCTACGTTGCTCTTGTTCGATCTCAGGGTCCGCGCTGACACGCCACCCCGGTTCATGATCTCCTGGACTCGTGTCGCGAGGCTGCTCGCCATGGTCCGCCAGAAGTACGAGGCCAGGGACCCGGTCTCGAGATGGGCCAACAGTGGTTGCAGAAGATTACCCTTCTCGCTAGTCGCGGCAGCTGATGGATGGGGCCCTGATGGATGGGGCCTCAGCGGATGCGGCGGCGCCTTGGTGGACTCGAGGACGAGTTCGAGCGCCACGATATTTTGACAGCGGGCGCTGACCTCGGCCAGGGTCCGGTCGAGCGACGGCAGGGCAGCGAGCGAGCGGGCTAGGGATGCGATGCTGCTCTGCAGCGCTGAGCGTAGATATATCTCGAGTGCTTGCACCATGGATGAGGGGCTCCACCTTTCGTTCTTGGCCAGGGCGGTGGGTGACAGCAGATACAGAGTCACCAGAGCCGACACCATGCGCGCCTTGGCCTCCTCCATCTGCGCAAAGGTTGGGCCGCCGCCGCCTGCCGCCCCGGACGATGGGGATGAGCCTATGGAAAACTCGCGCACTATGCGCTCCGAGAGCTCCTGAACGGAACGCTCAATGGGGGCGATGACGGTCTCTTGCAGGGACCGTATGGCATCAATGCGGTCCAGGCCGTGGCCCTCCTCCCCGGGGGCTTTGCGCTCCAGGATCTCCCGCAGGGACAGTATGGTGTGCGTACAGCGGACCAGCGCATTGTGGTCTTCCCGCCGCGCGGCCGTAGTGGAAGAAGCGGCAAGCTCCGAGTGCTGGACTTGGAGCTGGCGGCCCAGCTGCAGGCAGCGGGCAACGGAGCGGCCTAGCCTCAGTGTCTCCCACAACCGCGAGGCGACCTGGCGGACGGTGTCGGCCTCGGCGTGCTTCTTGATGACCTCCCGCTCGAGCTGCTTGTAGCTCTCGTTGAGGGTCTTGACCTGGCCGTCGATTTCGGCGACGATCCTGCCGCTCGCCGCGGTCTGCTCCTCGGTGTGGGTGAGCAGCGGGATGGCAGAGCGGGTGGTCAGCTGGTCGATGTGCGAGTCGATCTCCTGGATGTCGAAGAGCACCCTCGAGAGGGGTGTGGACAGGTCGAGGGGCGAGTCATTGGGGTTGTTGGTCGAGAGCACGAGGCTGCTGGCAAAGGCGGCGGGGTTGAAGTCGGGCGCCAGGAAGGTCTCGTAGTCGATGTAGGATGCGTCCTCTTCCTCCTGGCTGTTGGCCGCCATGTCTGGAGGCAGCGGGCAGCAGCCAGACCGTTAGCGTTGTTGGTGTTGTCGGGTGGGTTGACGTTCAAACAGCTATATTGACGTCCAGACATTGGGAAATTCAATTGGAGCACAGCTTTGGACACCCAGCTGCCAGCTCCCCGTGCTGCCGCCCCCATGTAGCACAGTGTCGATTGCGTCAAGACCCTTGTTGGTCGTCGTCGCATCCAGACGTTGGCTAGCTCGAGTGCCGCCCCTCGCCCACTTCACGCGCTTGACTCGCCTTGCCTGCCGACGGCGGGGCTCAATTTCGTACTGTGCGGTGCTGCTGGGCTGACGGCATCTTCGGATCGCGGCAGGGCTCGAAAAACCTGTGCTGAAATAAACACAGGCCCTCTCCCTGCACTGCTTGCTAAGCGTGTTTTCTGCGGTGAGGGACTTTGCCTCTCGCTTTTCCCGCAGACGTCTCGTCCTCGGCAATATGACCGGCTAGCTTCATAGCGGTCTCGGCCTCACTTGGTACCGAGCAACCCGCACGCGACAACCAGGCACCGTTCCCCCCTCCGCCGACAGCACGACCGGGCCTTCGGCTTGCCGCCAAGAGGCTCCCTCCCGCGGCCATGCCTCTCATCGACTTCCCGCCGGGCGACAACGCCACCGACACGGTCATCGAGGGCGTGCACTTCAACCTGACGACGTTCCGCGACTGGAAATACCAGTACTACTCCAACGGCACCGTCTCCAACGAAAGCTACTGCTACATCACAGTCCCGCCCTTCACCCCCGCGCGCCTCCTCGCTAACGGCACCTTTATCAACTCGACCTGGTGCTACACGGCCCAGCGTCCCATCGGCCCCCGCGGCGCCACTGGCTTGGGCCTGACCGTGCTCTTCGGCCTCGCCATTGTGCTCAACATATCCAACCTGCACCGCCATGGCTCGCTCTTCCTGCCCACTACGAAGCGCTTCCACCCCGTCGGCCGTCGCTGGCAGTGGTATTGGTCTCTGGCCGCCTGCTCCTTCGCCTGCGTCGGCCTGATCGCGAGCGTCGACGTCGAGCGCTTCTGGGTGTCGGAGCTGCCCATCGTGCTTGTCGCCTTCTTCTGGTACCTGCTCACCATGGCCACCATGGCTATCATCTGGGAGGCCGTCCGACATTGGGGAAGCTGGCTGGAGCGCCAGTTCATCGACCCGGACCCCTTCGTCCTGCCCGAGAGTGGTTTCCGCTACAAGTTCGAGTTCTTCATCCCGCTCGTCTTCTACGCCTTTTTTTTCCTTGACTTCTTCGTGGTCTTCCCTCGCAACTGGGGAGCCCTCGAGCTGCAGCGTTCCCCTGAGCAGACTCTGCGCGATGCCGTTCCCTCTGCTACCGACGTGCGCCTCAAGATTGGGCCCTTTTTCCTCTTGGCCGGCTGGATCACCATACTTGTCTCTCTCCGCCACTCGCTCAAGCACTACCAAGCCCGCAACCGCGGCCTGGTCAACCGCGCCATCGGTCTCTTCACCATGACACCGCTGCGCTTCAGGCTAATAATCCCTCTGGCCCTCGCCATGCTTGCCTATCAGGCCTACGTGCCATGGTCTCTTGAGAACTCGCCCATGAGCGTCATACCCAACCTCGTCCCTGTTTATGTTGGCGGTTACCTGCCGAGCCTCCTCATCATATACATCCAGATCATCTGCGGCTACATGCGCCCTAACGAGGACTTGGAGCTGATACGCCAGCGACGCGAGCGCGGCATCGAGGACGACGAACGCCTGCAGATAACTCGCAAGCCCGCATGGTGGCGACGTGTGCATCCCGACGCGGCGCCCCTCGGCGAGAGCATGCGCGATCGCGTCCGCCGCAACGTGAACGCTGTCACTGGAAGGAAGCCGGACCAGACCGACCCTGACGGGGAGGCCGAGATGCGTGCTGCTTCGGGCCCCGAGAATCCCCCCGCGGGCGCAACCGAGGGTACAGGCTCCCAAACCGCGAACAACTGGGCCGCCGCCAGCTCGGTAGAGATGGCTGAGGTGCAAAGGGACCGGGGCAGCGATGCCCCAGACGCCCGGAGTGACTTGCCTTCGCCTGGTCCAGGCGCCACCGCCACCGCCTCGGCCAGTCCCGGATCCCCCGCAACGGAGCCGTACAATGGCCGGTCGGATAGGCGGCGGAACGAACGTACCATGCAGGTTGTAGCCGGGCTCCTATTCCCTAGCTCGAACACCACGCCGTCGGCCGCTCAGAGAAGGGCAAATCTTATGGCAGACGGTCCCCCGCCGCCTCCTTATCAAGCACAGGCTCGAGAACAGCAACCATCGGGACTACGCAGCAGCTCCGCCTCGGTCAATCAGCCTCCTCAGCAAACAAGAAGCATGCTAGATGTCTGAGCGGCTAGATTTCAATCGCAACCAGCCCTCGTACCTCTAAGCGAGTATCGCACTCTGATTTTATTCCATCTTTTGATGATATGTAAATATTTGCATTCTTTCCTGTCATTACCCCATTCCTTTCGTGTAATACTCTCACTCGTTGGATAGGTTGGGCTATATTGCGGACTCGTCACCGATTTCAACTTAAGCACGACTTGAACGTCTCAGTTATAACTAGCAACGTCAGCATGGACATGTGTATTTTTTACAAGGTACGGCAGGATATGCAGGCAGGGCAGGGTGTGGCTGCCTAGTAAAAGGCTTGGGAGGTTGAGGGGAAGTTGGCTGATAAACATGAACAAGGGCAGTGCAAGTCACATCTTTACTTGTCGTCGAGGACCCCTGCTAGCCCCGGTGCGTGCTCCTGCGAGGGGTCGGTGGCTGGAACATCGCACCAATCCAGTCTTGGCAAGGAGGTTGATTCAGTATGCATCTTGTCGTCCTCGACAAACCGACCGAACAAGTCCGTCTCTCAGCATGTGCCCACTGTGTACCTACTTCTACTCCACACTATCAACACTCCTCTCTGACCGTTTTAGTGATCGCCGATGGGCACGCCCGTCCGATATGCAAAGGTACATGGCACCACATGCAGGCTGTACCGCCTAGGCACCTACCGAGGCTGCACTGGGCTAGATTTCCTCGCCCAAGACTCTGCTGTGTGATGCACACACCTATCATCAGGAAGGAATAACCACAAAAAAGGCGACGTAAGTTACCAGTCTTTCCCTGGATCCTACTGGACTGTCTGTCCATTGCTGCTGTTGCTCCTCTCCTCCCCTCCGCCTCCATGTCAGCGCCACCCCGTCAGCCGCCAACCAGGCCGGAGTTGCGCACATGCGCCGCCATGCGAGCAAGTCCAGCAGCCGCGCTACTGCAGCTGCAGGGGCTTTGCACCCAGCGCCTCTCGGTCTTGCGTCTCTGACAATGCAAGGCGTTGGTTAGGCTGGTTGGTGGGTGCGTCGACGCCAGGCCCGGTTTTTGTGCATCGCCCACGGCGCCCGAGTCCTCCACCTCGCTCGTTGTCCTCTGCTTCTCTTGCTGTCTCTTGCTGTCTCGACCTGCCGGTTACTCTGTCATTTTCTCCTGTCGAGATTTTATTCAGATAGGGGTAAAGTCACCAATGGTGGAAGAAGGAAGAGGACGGCCCCAGCCACCGCTGCGCCGGGAAACATAAACCACCGCATCATCCCCAGAGCATGTATGAAGGCCCGTTGGCTGGCGGCCCTCGTTCTCGGGCCAGCCGTCCCGCACAAAAAAAAAAAAAAAAAAAAAAAAGACAAGCAAGCAAGTGCCACACGCCCTACCCTCCAGCCGCGGGTGAGTCCTGCAGGCCCCCCGCCCCGCCCGCACGTCTCATCCGAACGTTTTTGGTGAGAAGGACCGCCGAAAACGCCCGCCCGCCAGCCAGCCAGCCTATCCTCCGAGTTCGCTTGCTCGGGGAAAGGAGACCGCGGCAAAAGCACATGTCGGGTGTTATACATGACCATCGTGAGCAGGGATACAGCATGTCCCCTCAAGGCGTGGAGGTACGAGGATCAGCTAGGAAGAAAAAGAAGAAGAATGGCGGCATAGATGAAAAAGGAAGGACAAAACCAAGCCTCTGAGCTGGCTAAAGGCAGGGAGAAAGAGAGAAGTCTCCCACGCGTGAGAGCTCGGCAGTTCCGCACCGGTCGGTTTTGTTTTTGTCCTCTGCCAACCTCCCGTCCTCCTTGGCTTCACAGACAGAGCAAAGCCTAGACCACAGTAGACACGGTGGCGGCGGCGGCCTGACCGAAGCATATTTTCTTCGTTTGTGCCACTGCTGGCTTCCTCCACCTTCGCCTGGGACCGAGCCTGGAGCGAGGTACGGTACACATGTGCCTCCCCCAGCTTTGAATGGCGGGGTAGTTCCGTTGAACTAAAACTTAAGTAATAAATTGGCCGGCCCCAGGTCACACCCCTGTTAATTAGGTCGTCACCAGCAGCGTGGGAACTCCGTAGCAGTCTCGGTAAACGTTCGCTCAGCGGGTAGCTGACGGGGTGGAGCGGGTGGTTGGCGTTTCCCGCATAACCAGCAACACACTACGGGCTGTGCCTTGCATCCCCACCCGGTTTCGATTAGCATGTGCGACGCGGTTCACCTGCAGCTGGTGCTGCACCAGTCTGTTGCTTTCCGGCCGGCTAGTCCTATGAGCTCAAGGAAACCGTGTTGCAGATGTATTCTCGGGTATCAACTAATTTCTCTGAGGGAGACCATATGTGGAGAAAAGAAAGGACAATAACCAAGCTGAAGAGCACCGAACGCACCATCCCAGCCCAGTCAAGTCGTGGCAGCCCTCTAGAAGGGATATATCACCACGGCGAGTCTGGGCTCTCCATTACTATCCAAGATATAATATAGATTGAGTGGGTATCAAATCCAGTATGCCAGCCCTCCCATGCGTGTTCGTAGAGAACCCAACCCAAGCCGAGAAACCCCCACCAATGCGTTAGGGTACAACCCTTCTCTCCACATGCCCCTTTGCGCCCATCACCGCAAAGACGGTGTGCGAACAGACACAAAACACAGCGATTGCCTCCCAATCTAGCAGACGGGGCAAGATCCCAGAAGCCCACGCCAGAGGGACCAAGGAAAAAAAGACGAGCCCATTTCAGCGTATCATGAACAACAAAAGAGAAGATCAGAGAGAAAACCCATAACGGAAAATCGGATAATCAGCATAGAACGGGTATCGGATGAGCGAGCGAATTCGTCAAGAGCTAAAGAAATGCATAGGAAATGCCCTGAAGGCAGACAGAGATCTTGATGCAACGAGCGTGGTACGGCGTGATATCATGCAGAAAACCCAGAAGGAAAACAAAACAGACATGCTTAAGAGCGAGAGGAGAGAGCAGACAGCTAAAAGAAAAGTCGTATCAAGTCATATTGGGTTGTAACTGGAATGAATTCCCCGTCGAAAGAGAAAGGGAGCTGAATAAAAAAAGAGTAATTCCAACTGATCGACGGCCCGGGAGGGACAGGTCCGCCGCTGTCCCGATGCTGTGCTGTTGCTCCCAGTCGTGACAGTTGCTGGGAGTGGGGAAAAGAAGATAGAGCCAAGGCCATATGACGAAAGTAAACAGAAAGAGGAAGAGTGTGGTCGTCAGGTCGTAAAGCGGAAGATTGAGGAGGAGAGACATTGCGATTGCTGTGCCAAACAGCACGGGTGCCGTTGGATCCTGTTTTTGAATGAAACAGCGTGGGGGGAAGCGGAGCCGCAGACACAAACTTGAGTTTGCCCTAGAGACCTGTGTTTCCTCGCAGCATTGTGCGTCGAAACCACTCCTGGGCAGCGCCTAGTATGCGGCAGCGGTTGAACCTTCGCTGGTGGCCACAGCAACCAGCGCCTCCAGACGCCTCATTGACTCTGGCTGGGACGGTTTCTCCGATTCCATTTCAACGTCGTGATCCTGAGGCGAGGAGCTTGTCGTGGTAGGCTGAGGCTCCCTGGCGGGGAAGCCGGTGAAGCCGTTGGCAAGGTTGGGGTGAATCATACGGTCAACACGAGGGCCCCTGGTGGGCAGCTCCGGGACTTCGCTGAGGCCAGCCGTGACCGGGCCATGATACCATCCGTGCCTCTTAGACTCGCGGGAGGTGGTGATGGAAGGCGCCGACATTGTGTGCTGGTGGTGGTAACCGCCCCGGTAACCGCTGGGCGGGGGAACCCCAGCCGAGTGGGGGATCGAAACGACGCGAGGCTCAGGCTCGAACCTGACTGTCGGCTGAACACGCACCTGCTCGGCCTGCGCCTGCACCGCGCTGTTCACCTCGTTCGCCCACGCGCCAGCACTGTCCCTGGGCGGCGTGTTTGCGGCGAGGTCGAGCTTAGTCAGGCCCCGATGAAGACCCATGTCCCATTGGGCGAGGCGACGGTCCTCGGCGGCCAGCGAGTCCGCACCCGAAATATGAGGAGGGTTGGACATTTCCGAGTCCACCATCATCGGCGAGGGAATTCTTCGCGGTGAAGTGCCTGGGGGCGGGATCGGGTCAAAAGACTCGATACCCGGGAGCCGCACGGTCGACTGCTGACCCGGGTTGGGAGCCAGTGCGAGCGGTGGCGCAGGGGCGGCTGCGGCAGGGGCAGGGACAGGCGCAGGGGCCGGCAGCGGTGCGCTCTGGAGCTGGCCGGGAGTGATCACGTTGCTCAACCTGCTGCCTCCAGCACTGTACTCCCTGCTGTCCGGGTGCCAGGTCCGGCGGCGCCAGGCCTCGTCAGCTGCACTTGACATAGACTCCCGCCGAGACCAACCGGGCGACGACAGCGTGGGTGACGAGATCATGCTGCCAGTCCCGGGCGAGAAAACGCCCGCGTTGGAGGCGTTCATAGCACCAGCGCCAAAGAGCGGCCTCCCCAGGGCACGGTTCTGCGGGGAGTGGAATGGGTTCCCGGCTGCCGAAGGAACACTGAGCCTCCTGCCGGGAGTGCGACTGCCCGAGGCGTACATGCTGTGGGCGCGCGAGTGGGCCGACGCGGGCGACGCCATGCTGGACCACCGAGGACTGCTCTGTCCAGTTGAGAATGTGGCCGAGGTAGGGGTGCTGAAGTCGCTCGGAGAGGGGGCACGGTAGGAGAACTGGCTGTCGACAGCGCTGCGATACGACTCGAGCGACAGCCTGGAGCGAGGATCGGCCATGACCAACGGTGGCGGGCGGCGGCGACCGGCAGGGTCATCACGAGGGCTGTAGCTCCCCAGAGAGCCGATGCTGGTGATGCTCGAGGTGGACAGCGATTTAGAGTGACCGCGTGGGGGTGTGCCGACGCTCCCAGCGGTAGAGGCCCTTGCCCTCCCGTTCTGCCGGGCCCTTTCCTGGCGAACTTGACGGACAAAGCGGGTACCAACGGCGGCTAGGGAATCGATGGGAATATCTTCGTTGACGTGGACGGTCTGAGCGTGCTGTCTGAGGTTGTCGAGCCGTGAAAATCTGCGTGAACAGTGGCACTGGAATGGCCTCTCTCCCGTGTGTTTCCTGTGCGGGACGCGAACTCCAGGTTAGCCGGGCCATTTGTTGATTACATGGCGGCGCTGGAGAGTCAGCAGATGGAGCGACTGGGTCGGGAACGTACCTGATGTGTCGAGCCAGATGCTCACTCCTGGTAAAGCTCAGGTTGCAAGGCGGGTAGTCAGTGCAGTAGAAACGCTGCGACTTCTTCTTGTTTTTAGATTTTGTGCCATCTGCATTTACACTGTCGTCGTCAGAGCCGGCATCGTCGCCGGCACCATCCTCTCCGTCCGAGTCGTTCATCTCAACATCTTCCGAGTCTCCCGACTTCCTAGAGTGCTGCGAGTTTTCGCGCCTCGGCAGCGTCTTTTCGGGCGGCTCGGGAACCTGCACGGCTTGGGGGAACGGCGAGGTCGGCAGGGGTTTTTGCGAAGCCAGGGCAGCGCTTCCGCCAGCTGCTGTTATTGCGGCAGCGTCGCCACTATTCCTGAAGGTCGCCCTCGTGGGCGTTGTCGCGTCATCCATGGCGCTGGACGGGGTCTGCGGGTTGGTGGCGGCGGTGGCGTCGAGGCGTTTGGGCGGGTCGTTGGCGGATTCCGGGGTCTCGGCGGCATTATTCACTGAGCGGAATGTTGAAGCCATGGCCGGACTGCGTCGAGGGAAGGAGTGGTAGTTTTGGGAGATGGCAGCCCAAACTCAGACTCGAGGGAAGAGCGAGGCAGAGAGAAGGGGGCGAAAAGATGGGGCGTGAAGGAAGAGAGACTCGGGAATGAGGACAGGATGGACAAACAACGCGGGGCGGTCGCACGTATGTATGTCTTATGTGATCCAGCCCTGGTGAGGCTGAGAGGGCGACCAGCCGGACGCAGCACAGGTCAGCCAAAAAAAGGAAGACGAGGAAACAAAACAAGCTGTGGGTGCGTGCGTTTTTGCCAGGGTCAGGGTCGACTATGCAGCGGGCCCTCACGGCGGTAGGGTATAGAGTAGCGATATATGCTCGCTAGGGTCGGTCTTTTTCTGGCTCGATATTCGTAGATCCTCGACTGGGAAGACAAAAAGGGAGGAAGGGGTAATGCCGTACGGGTGTTTGAAACAGATTAAGAGGAGAAAGAGGGAGGCAGAAACGTCGGGGCGGACAGCGGGAGAAGGAAAGGAGGGGGAAGGGAGAGGTGTGAGATGCCGAGCGTCTTCATTCGTCAAGATTTTTGTTTGTTTGACCTTGATTGTGGAGATGGGCCTTTTTTTTTTTTTTTTTTTTTTTTTTCCTGTCCCCTCTGCACTCTTTCCCGTTTGTTTGCCGGCCGCGATGGTCGTGGATTGTGGGAAATGGGGAAACGGGGGTAGGTAGTCCAGAACGGTAGATGAGACTGGTTGACGCTGTGAGTCGTGCGCGCGCACTTACGGCGAGGTGAACAGGGGAAGGAGAGAATAAATCGAAAGAGAGAAAGGGAGAAGAAAGAAAAGAAAAAAAGAAACAGAACAAAGTCTGACAAACACCACGGCGGCGGCGGCGGCGGCGATGGGTGATAGAGGTCAGTCAAGCCAGCGGATTTGGGTGCGGGCGGCTGGCGTCACTCTTCCAACTTGACGGTGCCTCGATGGCTGGGCTGGCTGGGCTGGCGGGCCAGGGGGAGGGGGGTGGGAACGCAGCGCAGCAGTCAGTCTCGGGTGGCAGTGGAGATGGGGGGTTGGATCTGATGTTGACGCAGGACGGACGGAGGAGCAGGCACGGCACAAGCACGGGCACCTGTCGCCTGGGAAATAAAAGGTACCGAGTACGTACTGAACAGGTACGCAGACCGGCGGGTACCACTGCCAGACCAGGAACCGGGCGGGCAAGGCACAAGCGGGCAATTGGCCGAGCCCAGACGGGGACTGGACGGGCAGGCGCAGCCAGGCACACAAGCCCAGGAGGGGCGCGCGCAAATGGTGCAGGCTGGAAAGGCTGGAAGGAAGGGTTGAAAGGACAAAGGTCAAACAACGTGCAAGCATGAAGCAAGTTGGGTTGGGCGGAACAGACAATGAGGGTGTGTGAGAGCGAGCGCCAAAAAGAAGGCGGCGGCGGCAGGTGCTGGGTTGAGCTGGCTGGGCCGGCTGGAGCTGGCCACGGACAACCCTTCAATCGCGCGCGGGGGCGAAAGACAACGGCTAGATCGCGAGAGGGGTGAGGGAGCAACTTTGGACGATGGAGTTTATTTTCTTTTTTCTCTGTCCTTTTTTTTTCCTTCTTTTTCTTTTTTTTTTTTTTTTCCTCCCCCATTCGTGCTGTCTCTTATCCGAGTCTCTTCTATTTTGTCTGTCTGCGTGTTTGCGTGCGTCGTGCGTCCGCTGCTGCGTCTTCTCCTCTCCCCCACTCAACCCAGCAGGCTTCTTCGCTGCGTTCCCAAATATCCGCAGGCCGGACGGGCAATGTGGCAGCCTCTGTTGGTGCCGACCAAGGGCGTGGAAATCAATCGGCGGAGCAGTACTGCAAGGTACCTCGAGTCCTGGTGGCCCGTACCAGGTCCTCGACGCAGGTTGGCCGCAGCTCGTGGATGGGACAGGAACAGAGGCGACGGCTTACCCATTTTAGGCATGGCGCTGTGATGGTTGCATTAGGAGGGGCTGGCAGGGGGGCGGCAAGTGAGCGGATGACGACGAGCATGGATGATGAATAATAAGCAGTGCCCCTCTGTGTTTCCTCCACCCCTGGTCGGTCCCGCTGGCTGGCACCAGACCCCCTCCCCCACGACATAAAGAACGAGACTGCAATTGATGTCCCCTGTCGAGTACATTGACCGCGATAAACAACCTCGAAAAAATCACAACTGTGCATCTTTTCAACTTGAAAAAAATACGGTTTATAATACTTTGCAATCAGTATTAATATGTAAGCTGGTTTAATCTTCATTTTCCATTCAAGTGTGTGGAAATAGAGAGGGAAAAAAAAACATGTGCTAAAGTCGCTTCTTTTTGCGGGCTCGTTATTTTGTTGCGGTGGGCGAATCCGAGCCCACGCCCAACCGACCGGACGCCGCCATGGGCCCCGCCCTTGGAAACGTCAGCAGGGAAGCCCGGCTGGCCGAACAGGGAAGGGAAAAACAAAATATGGGGAGCCGTGGGAGCCATGAGACGCGTCGCCTTTTTTTATCTTCCATACCGCCTTACTGACGATTTTGCCTTTGCGCACAGCGGTCAATCACGCACGGTGGGGATGGCCTGGACTGTTAAGGTCCAAGCGTCCTGGCCAAACATGCTGCTGTCCCGCAAAAATAGGTCGCTCAACTCGTTCGCTTTGCTTCAACTCCCGTCCGTGCCGCCAGTCGACCCCGACCGAGCATGGAGGCTGTTGGTAAATGCATTTCCCACTTGGGCATCTACCACTTACGTCGTTTATCGTTGCAATTCCCCTGGCATTTAACCCCGATCCAAGGTTCATGGTTGGTTTGACCCATCGCATGAGTGGACGAGCACGGGGGCTCACATCCCGTATCTCTCTCTCCACGAGGCAGCCCAGGAATAGATTAGGTAGCATTTGCCAGGCACAGCGTCGGGTGCCGAGCGCCTCGACGGTTTCCGTGGCCTGCTCGCGTCTCTTTCGCCCCGAGTACCTGCCCGGCTGACTCCCGCTACTGCGGTGTAAAGGGGCCGAGGCACGCCTTGCAGCAGCGAGCGGCTTGATCAGCTCACGGCGCCTGGCAGCCAAGTGGCCTGGGCGTCGGGCAGGGGGGCCAGCCCAGAACCGTCCTCAGGGCGCCAGCAGGGGGTCGGATACCTTGATCCACTGGACCGTTCCTGGGCGGCAGCTTCTTTGCCAAGTGGGGATCGAATTTTGCCTCACTCAATCCCTCGTGAGCGACACGACGAATCGAATGCTGCGCAAAGGGGACTGTCTACCAACCTACATATGCGCTCGGAGATAAAATGTCTGGCTTGCGGGAATCCTAGACCGGGGGTGGGCGGGTGCGCCGCCTTTGGGGGTGATGGATCGGTAGAGCACGAGTACCAGCCACACCGTTCGAGCAGTCATCAATCTTGTCGGGCAAGGGCAAAGGCTCGTAAAGGTAGGACGTGGAGAAGCGTCAACTGCGTCAAAGAAAGTGTCATGAGCCCACCATGGCAATATCGCGAATGCAACCAATTCCCCGAGGCAACCCGCCCTTTTCTTATCGGCACATATCCTGCCAGGCAATCAATATCTGCAGAGACCATTTTCATCGGCTGCAGCCAACCGCCCGTGGCATCTGACTTGGCATCGGTGCGCCGTTGCAGCAGAGGACGAGGTTATGTTGCTTCGGCGCATGGTTGCGGTCTCGCAACCCTGCTGTGAACCAAGTACCTCACAAGATACCGACCAACCTGCCTCTTTTATTCATGGAGCGCAGCAAACCAACAGCGAATTTCCACAACAGGCGAGTGCGTATGCAGGATCAGTCCGAGCTCCGTCGTCCATGAGGGATCAAAAAGGGAGGGAGAACAGGGCAAATGACAGACCGTGGACCCCGCCCAACTACTCGTACTGCCGTGGCTTACGCCTTGGCATTCCATCCTCTGCCGTATGTTGCCGTATGTTTCAATCTGTCTGCATCATATGACCCCCCGCCCACCATCACAAACCCGTCACCATCACACAAAATATCGGCGCCCCCTGGATAAGCAACGGCACAGACAGTGTCTGGTGCCTGGTGCCTGTGCTGGGGATGTGGGCTTGGTGGGCTGGTGGTCTTTCCGCTCACACAAATTGAGCTACATACAGGCCTACAAACGGCAGTATCAACACGGTATGACCAACCGTAGAAGCAATCGTGTGCTCAGTATCTTGGAACCCGTATGCGGGCTGAAGTACGACAGCATCCGCAACTAAACCAAATAGCCACTCACAGAACGGGCAGCGGGTTTTGTGCGCGGCGATCGGGTCTGGAGTGTTCTGGGCCGGCTTCGACTCGCTTCGGTCTCTTCGGTCGCCGTCGACACAGGACGGCGTTGTGTCGAGCCCGCCCCGTCTTCGTCCCAACCCCCTAGTCTGCGCCTGCCCTGTGTGACACTCTGGGAATACAGTCCAGCCGACCTGTGGTGTGGAGTCATCCGTCTCGTCTCGGGACCTGGCCGCTGTTCTGCTGCCGTGCTGCCGCGCCGATAGCCCTCCGAGAGATGAGCGTGCAGGTAGACATCCACTCCGTACCTAGGCGGTCGGCGTCCGAAGCGGCGTTCCTGGAGCCGTCTCGAGTCAGGCTGCCGATCACAGACGCGCGCTGACGACAGAAGCGGGTCAGCCATGTATAGTGCTCGAGATATTTATCGGCGGGCGCTTGGAGTGTGCCGAGGATCAATAGATAGTGAGGCGTTTCCAAGCTAAACAGCCTCGCAGCATACACCTATATCTTCTTCTGTTATTCTTGCCCTGCGCAAGTATGCGGGGCAAACATGGGTAAGAAAAAAGAAGACAAAATGGCGAACCCGAACCCACTCATCCAAAGTACCGTGGGACTTGCAGTATATGCCGTGAAGTGTCTTCTACCCACAGCCCCTTCCCTATTCCCCCACTTGACACTTGAAACAAGGGAGGCCTTCCGGGGTTTGTGCTTGTGCCGCAGGGACCGACGGTGTGCGAACCGGTGGGACAAGACTGCCTTCCGACTGCCTTGCGTTGCGTTGTGTCTGCTTCTGTACGCGGCGGGCAATCCGGTCTAGCTAGGCTGGCGACGGCCCCGAATCTCGACAAACGGTGCGGACAAGGTCGGATGGCTGACTGGACGGCAGGACTGTGTGTATTGCAGCCAGACAAGCAGTGCACGTAGAAAACACGGCATGCTGACGACCCTTCCTGCCGTGCCGTGTCTGGTGCCTGTCAGTTTCGCCGGCACCCCGTTGGATTCTCCTCCTTCCACGGCAAATCCCGTATGCTACAAAAACCCAGAGACGACCAAGGCAGGCCATGCTTTGGCGCCGGCTTGAGATATTGTAATCCCGGTGCTCCGGGTCTCGTCATGCTCTCCTCGTTGGCACCTCTTTCAGGGCGAAAGTGAAGGATTTATGGGTCCGCCGGGCGGTCCAACCAATAAAACCTCGGTCTGGGGACTTAGGGGTGCCAACGATTATTTGGGCAACGTGGTAGGGCAAGACAACGGCAAAAGAGAACCCTTGTTTGCGAACCATATTCCATGTCGTTCTATCCGTGCCGCTCGCTGCGGGGCACATCCCCGGGCGGGCGCGAAACGGATAGACGACGGGATTCAGGGTTTATTCTGCCATCGCGGAGAAGCCGCGCACAAGCCTGTCTGAAGCATGAGCATCTTGATAGGGTGCTTCGGTGGCAATGCAGGCATCCTCCAGAGTCTGCACGGCATGGTCATGCATAGAACGTACTACCCACCGCTCTGCTTCGACAAACTCTGACGGGCCGGAGAGTGAACCCCCGGCGTGGCTCGACCGACGGATCCTAAAGCAGTAAATTTGCAGACCCCTTCGCCTGTGCCCGCGGCTCGGCATAGCGGCCGAGCAGGACATTGGTTATTGTCTCCAGACCGAGATGGAGGCAGGGCAAACGTGCCCATAAGCGTGTTGTTTCGGGACCGACGCTGCATGCACAGATAAACCAAATACTGCGATCGAAGTGGGAGCCTCCGGCCCCGATGTTGGCGCGATGTCGACACGTGCAGACGGGACGTCTTGGTGTGGTTTTCCCGTCCGGCTCGGAGTGCCACCGTCCTTTGGCCAGGAAGAGCGTGGAACGCGGCGATGGAGGCGCCGGGGACTTGACAGATCCATCAGGTGTGGATCCTCGCGGTGCGGGTGCATCCATTAAGGAACGTTGGACTCCGTTGCCGATCCCGTCTTGCGCATCTCCCGTCCCGCCTAGCCAAGGGTGCCGTCGATCACCTCCGGAGGCTGGGATGATGGGAGGACGGACAGGCCAGTTGGACTGGCGCTGGAGGTGGGCATACTCGTCCACAACAAAAAAAAAAAAAAGCCGGCCCTCTGACCTGTATCACCACCAAAAGAAGATACAGATAAGGATATAGGAACAGGAAAAAAAATATTGGAGCAGGGAAGGATATAGGAGTAGGAATAGGAAAGTATATAAGGAAAAATACAGGAAACTATTAAGGAAGGACTTGAGGCAATGGACTATCTTTTTTGTCGTGAACGAGGCATGGTGGCAGAGGTTGGACAAGGGCCACAAGCGCGTGAGATAAAAATCTTGCTGGCAATGAATACGTTTAGGTTCCAAGCCATCAAACGATAACCCCATTGCGCCTCGTTTGTAATTCGCCACGAAACACGATCAACAAATTCCAAAACGATATGATGGGCATATTGGCCGCAAGTGTGTGGTGGGGAAAGACCTCGAAGGAAACAGAAAAAAATAAACGGCCACACCAATGGAGCAGCGACATGCGACCCAAAAGGAAAGGCCCTACTGGAATCGAGTCTTGTTCAGAACCTCATGTGCTATAACCATTACACAAAAAGAAAGGTCCTACTGGGATTCGAACCCAGGTCATCAGGAGACGATCTGTGAATCAGAACCTGATGTGATAACCAACTACACTATAGAACCGATTGTCAAGCGGGAATTGCATGCTGGGCACGAGGACTCGGTGGGCTTATATGGAACATGACATGACGCAGATCATGCAGAGTAGGCTGGGGTCAAGTGTGGGGTGCCATCCCTTATCCCAAATACACCGGCATATGTATTTTCCAAGTTGGGAAAACTGACATCAAAAGCATGCTTGTTGATACAAGCCGCAAATGCCCTACGTAGTACACGGGTGGGTGAGTGTGAGCTAGTGGCTTGTGGGAGGCGCGCCTCAGGGGCCGTGATAGTTCCCGTCTGCATATAAGATTCCACTTCGGGCGGGTGGGACGAGATCCCGAAGAATAATGCTTCACCCGCTCGCTGCTTGAAATTTCCTATGTAGCTGGCCTTCGACAGGAACCCCCCCTGGAGTTATCTGTCTACTGGTCATGCTCAGGATATCTACACCGGCTGCTGTGATCGTAGCCATGTGGTGCACTGTAGTTCGTGGGGCAGGATTGTGGATTTGAAGTGACGGGCATCGTCTTCACATGGCATCAACGCAGCCACCTGACTGGCCAAGTGTGGCCTTGCAGGATTGTATGGCGACTGCCGTAACCTACGCACCATAACCGCACATGTATATTTCGTGCAGTTGCATGCCGCGCTCCGCGAGCGTGCGCCGGGGCGGCCAGCATTGAATGCTACCGAAGATGCGCCGATCGGGTCCTGAAGGCATCGCTCCAGGAAAATGGCGCAAAGAAACGAAGATGCGTCGGGGGGTCGGCCCATCCCCGGCCTGAGGGGAAATGGGAAATGCGTATGCGGTGCTTGGTTTTTCGTCTAGTCGTGGGAGTGTGTACGGGGCGCATTCAGGCTGATTTGCCCGAGTTCTTCTCGTTCTTCTTTTTCCCTCTGTCCCCTTTGTTTTACTGTCCAGGGAGATGGATCACACAGATGCTCCGGTTTGCGCACGCCCCGTCGCCTCAGCTGTCCACATTAGATCCTGACAACTAGCTTGCAAGGTGCGCCCAGAGCCGTCTGGCGGGCAATGAGACAGAAGTAGCCGTCGAGCCGACAGAATGCACATGAATG
This sequence comes from Falciphora oryzae, assembly GCA_000733355.1. NCBI lineage: Eukaryota > Fungi > Ascomycota > Sordariomycetes > Magnaporthales > Magnaporthaceae > Falciphora > Falciphora oryzae. The sequence continues at coordinate 546,056 of JNVV01000016.1, forward strand.
TTCCCTTGATGCCACACACTAGCCTGTACGTGGTGCAGCAGCAAGAGAAGGAATGGCCGGGTCTGGCGCGCAAAGGAGCCCGACACTCACCGCTCCTCTCGTGTTGCATGGTTGGTAGCGGTTGGGCTGGCACATCTGGGTGAGGTGGACTCAGTTGGCTGCAAATCGGCTAGCAGAGGCGAAATTACGTCAGTTCCGAATACATATTCATCGTAGCTCTGAAATAGCCCCACTCTGTTCTCCCTATCAACCGATCCCCGCCGGCTTCATGGAACCTCCATTGACCGCAAATACGGAACGAGAGAGAGCACCGGGACTGTCTACTGTTGCTTCACGCCGGGCTATTTGACTTATCCCCAGTAACTGTAGACAATATTGACACAATCTTTACGGCGGATGCCGGTCAGAGAGTTATTTTCGTCCAGAACGCGCTGGTGGGGCGGCTGGCATCAATGCATCGCTATCCCATACCCCTCCACGGCGAGGATGCCCTAATGGGATGACATTGGGTTTATTCTATATCCCTCGAAGCCGCAAAAGAAGCCGCAAGAGCCGCCATGGAAGATTGGAGGTGTGGTCGGGAGTGCCACCCGGTAGTGCCCTGCTCAAAGGTTCGCAGGGCAGCCTGCCCGTAGGTACAGGCTGTGGGGGCTCTCAACATGCATCGATAGGACATGAGCATTCAGGTCTCCCCAACGAAGCGACATAATCCGAAAGACCCGCAAGAGGTAAGGATAATTTGGGCGGAGTTGGCGGTCCAGAACCACAACGGGCGGCAGCGAGCGACGCACGCTTGCTCTCCAGCAGCGAGGGAGCCACTCCACGCGCGATGCCCCTGCAACCCTGACTGCGTGTGCCTGCTGCAAGTGGTATGGTGCAGCTCTCCTGAAGGCTGCCACGAGGAATTGATATCAGCGAGCCGACTTCCCCCAGCGAGGTGATACTCGACGCCGCCCGTTTCCTCGACGTCGCCAGGCCTCAAAGTTCCCAAACGACTTTCTGTTCCTTTTGAATAAAAAAAAAAAAAGGGTACTCCGTGCGCTTCGCCTGCTCGCCCACGCTCACGGCCGCCACCGCTAATCGCATTCCCAATTCCTTTCGTCCATCGCCGTCGCAGAGACGGCCGTTACCGCTCCCATCTGCACCTTACCTTCTCGCCTTTTGTCTCTGCGCCATCAGCCCCTCTCTTCCGTGGCACCTCGCCATTGCTTCGTCTTCCAGACTAATAAAATTATCTGCCACCTCATTGGCATCGTTGGCTTTATTCTTATCTCTTTTCACTAAGCACATTTTAATCCGATTTTAGTTTCCCAAATTAGGCGGACTCCGCTTGTCTCCTTGTCATTCAAGTCGGCCAAGTCAGCGTTGCCCCTCCGGTTAGGAGGCGCACCCCAGCAGGCAGGCGTGCAGGCCAGCACAAGGGCAACCTAGGAAGGAGCTCGGGCCTGGCGGCGCTGGAACCCCACCCCACCCGGACGAGCAAAACCTCACAGAGCCAAGTATTGCAGCACAAGCCCTGGACACGATGGCCCCCCCGTCGGCGATTAAGACGGGCTCTGGCGACGGCGAATCCCCGCTCCCGCCGGCTCTCGACGACTCCATCACGCAGGTGCCCGTAACTCCTGGCATCCACGGCTCGACCTACTTCGACACGGGCCGCGACGACGACAAGGACGACGACTACGACGAACGTGGAGAACGCCGAGGTTGCTTTGGGCCACAGTTCCGCGACATGGTCAGCTCCCCCGTTGGCCTCGGCTTGGGCGACGACGGTCTGGGCCCCCATGCCGCCGACCCCGCCTCGGCGCCCGACCCCGAGATCCGCAAAAGGATAGGAATGTCGAGGGCAGCCACCCGCAAGGAGTCGTTGACCAACATCCGCGCCCTCAACCCCGACCTGTCCCTGAGCGGCAACATTATCTCCGCCACCTTCAACATCCCCTATTCGCTCGAGTATAGGAAAGGCGCCGACTGGGTAAGCCACTGCGCTCTCTTCTTGAGCTCCGGGCCCGGTGCCCCCTTGCTCCTTCTTGGCGACTGACTGTACACTACACGCAACCACACAGATCTTAAACCCGCGCCGAGGCCAGTCGGCCCTCTTCGATTCGCTTTCCCACCTCTCCTCGGAGAACACACCCTGGAACCACACCGTGGTCGCTTGGACCGGCGAGATCGAGCCGCCCAAGGACCTGCCGTCGCCTCCGCAGACGCCCCCGGCCACCACAGCAAACCTTCCCGCCCTTAATTCGCTCTCCAAGCCCATCCCCGTCAATGGCGAGGCCCCGGCCCCTGCGCCTACACCTGCTGAGGGCTTGTGGATCCCCCGCGAAGACCAGCAGCGCCTCGAGAGCCAGCTGTCGCACGACCCGAGGATTAAGACGGCCGCAGTCTGGCTCTGCGATGGCAACGAGATTACCGAGGATGGCATCACGCTCAAGGACCAGGCGCGGTGGAGGCGCTTCGCGGAGCACGAGCTGTACAACCTCTTTCACTACAAGCAGCACGAGCCCAACGACGGCCGCAAAGAGCGTGTGCAATGGGCCGATTACTACCGTATGAACCAGAAGTTCGCCAACCGTATCATCGAGATCTACAAGCCCGGCGACATTGTCGTCGTTCACGACTACTACCTGATGCTGGTTCCCAGCATGCTGCGCCAGCGCGCCCCCCACATTTACATCACCTTCTTCCTGCACTCGCCCTTCCCCTCGAGCGAGTTCTTCCGCTGCCTGCCCCGCCGCAAGGAGGTGCTTGAGGGAGTTCTAGGCTCCAACCTGATCGGCTTCCAGAGCTACAGCTACTCGCGCCACTTCAGCAGTTGCTGCACCCGCGTGCTGGGCTACTCCTCCGACGCCAAGGGTGTCAACGCCTACGGCGCCCGCGTTGAAGTGGGCGTCTTCCCCATCGGGATCGACGCCCTCAAGGTCGAGAGCCTGGCCTGGAGCGATTCGGTCAACCGCCTGAACACGGATCTACGCGAGAGGATTAGCCAGGGCCGGAAGCTGATCGTCGGTCGCGACCGCCTCGACTCGGTGCGAGGTGTCGCCCAGAAGCTCCGCGCGTTCGAGCGCTTCCTTGAGAACTACCCCGAGTGGCGTGACAAGGTTGTGCTGATCCAGGTGACGAGCCCGACCAGCATCGAGGGGGAGCAGGAGGACAACAAGGTCAGCACGCTGGTCAACGAGCTGGTCATGAGGATCAACGGCATGTACGGAAGTCTGGGCTTTGAGCCCGTGCGCCACTTCTCCTCGTACATCAGCCAGGACGAGTACTTCGCCCTCCTTCGCGCCGCCGACATCGGCCTCATCACCAGTGTCCGAGACGGCATGAACACCACCTCGATGGAGTACGTCATATGCCAGCGCGACTCTCACGGACCCCTGATTCTGTCCGAGTTCTCAGGAACTGCCGGTAGCCTGCGCGATGCCATCCACATCAACCCCTGGGACTTCACTAGCGTCGCCGACGAGATAAACCGTGCCTTGACTATGGACAAGGAGCAGCGCAAGAAGATGCAGACGGAGCTCTATAGGCACGTCACCACCAAGACAGTGCAGGAGTGGATCACGGGGCTCATTACCCAGCTCGTCCACGTCCTCGGCTCCGGCCAAAACACCATCACTACCCCGCTCCTGGATCGTGCAGACCTCCTGCGGACTTACCGCGCCGCCGGCAAGCGCCTATTCATGTTCGATTACGACGGCACCCTGACCCCCATCGTGCGCGAGCCGAGCGCCGCCATCCCCACCGAGCGCCTACTCCAGACCCTCAAGGCCCTCGCGGCCGATGACCGGAACGTGGTATGGATCATCAGCGGCAGGGACCAGGACTTCCTCTCTGCTCACCTGGGTCACATTGCCGGTCTGGGTTTCAGCGCCGAGCACGGCAGCTTTATGAAGCATCCCGGCAGCGACGAGTGGGAGAACCTGGCCGACAAGTTTGACATGGGCTGGCAGGAGGAGGTCATGACCTGCTTCCAAAAGTACACGGAACAGTGCGAGGGTAAGTTTCTGCTGCTTATCCCCTCGGGTGCCGTTGAGCTGCAAAATGCAGATCTTCCCTCTGAGCCAACCACGTACTTCTTTTCAAGGATAAATTCAGCTATCCCCTTCCTATTCAGCCAGTGCAGCTCAACGGCACTTGAGGGATTGCTTTTAGAACCCCGACTTGGCTCGCTGGCTAACTACTCTTACATTAGGCACCTTTATCGAGCGCAAGCGCTGCGCCCTGACGTGGCACTATCGCCTCGCGGACCAGGAGCAGGGCCCCAAGATGGCGCGTGACTGCCACAAAGAGCTCGAGGCCACGGTAGCGAGGAAGTGGGATGTCGAGGTGATGCCAGGCAAGGCGAACCTGGAGGTGCGACCGACGTTTATCAACAAGGGCCAGATAGCCAAGCGTTTGGTTCTCGAGTACAATGCCAGCCTAGTCGCCGAGGGTCGAGACAAGCTTGGCTTTGTGCTTTGCATGGGCGACGATTTTACCGACGAGGATATGTTCCGCTCTCTCAACACCCTTTCGGTGCCCGCCGACGGCGCTGCCGAGCCAGAGCTTAAAACGGAGCATGTTTTCAGTACTACTGTCGGGCCCAGCACGAAGGTTACGCTGGCGCGCTGGCACCTGCTCGAGTCCGAAGACGTGGTCGAATGCGCGGCCCTTTTGGCTGGTGATACCGACGCAGCCTTCCTTTCCGCGACGGGTGACGGTGTCGTCGAGACTGTGAAGCCCCTTGGGATCAGCGAGAACAATCTGGCCGCCCTTAGTGAGGTCGAGGGGAGGGTTCCTGATGTCCTATAACTAATCTCTCTGGCCACTTCCATCTTTCTTCTTGCCCTTCCCCTTTTTTATGCACTGTCATTTTTTCTCACCCGTACGTATCCTACATGGAAAAGTAGAGCTTCGTTACAGAGGGCGAGGGCGAGCTAGCTTCGATCGGTCTCCGACTCCCTCAAGCTCGTCACAAACAGCAGGATTAGGGCTATTATCTTATACAAGGCGATGAGTAGAGGCAGGTCAGTACATATAGATTCGCTGCCCGGCAATTACCGAAACTTTACATATTCTCGCGGGCTGCCTCATTATCCTCGCTCTCCATGTTCTTAAGTGAGGTTTTGTTGTGCCTATTACTTCTTTGCTAAATATGAGATAAAAGTAGGGGGAGAGGGAAAAGGAAGGGGGGAAAAGGTATTACTTGAAGCAATATCATTACTTTAATATTTGCATTTAGTAAAAGCATTTATATTAATGCTGTATTCCTTCAACCCGCCCATCGTCAACTGCTGAGGGCTCAAGGTGGCTCCTGAACCCCTAATTCGTACCTTCAGCACGAAATTATGATAAGGTGCGGAGAGGTGCAGAGATTGGTAGAGGGGAGGGCAGCAGTTTATTAATTTCAGCCGGAATCTGGAAGTTGACAGGTTTACGCCAGGTTTCTCAGCTTACACGGGTGCTTATTTCAGGGGCTGCGGTGATCTCGTCAACTGGCTTGCCAGAATTTTACCAAATTCGTACGTATAAACCAATAAACCGAAACTGCAAAGAAAACAGGATAGTAGATATCAATACTATTCAACAATATTATTGGGGCTGGATGCATGCCCCATGGTCCATTACCAATCCAGTCCCCGCCTGATCTTTGCGAACTCGAGCCTGGGCAGAGAGACATGCCTCTCCTCTCTCCAGCGGCGCCACTTCGACGCCACGTTGCGCACCACAACCAAGTCCTCCGGACTCACAGGGAAGTGCCGCTCTATGGACTGGGAGTCTGTCTCGGAGACGATGACCAGCTGCTCGTAACGAACGCCATCGGAGACGCCGTCGGCGCCGAGGAGCACAATCAGGCGCTCGCGGGAGGGGTCGCGGTCCGCCAGGAGCTGTAGAATATGCGCCTCGCTCTCGTCATGCCGCTCCATCTCCCACCAGCTCTGGAGGCAGAGCCGCATCTCCCGCCCCGCGACCATGACGTTCCTCAGCGCCTTGATATCCCCCAGCTCGATGCCCTGGATGCCCGGGTAGAACATGAGAGGGTGGGCTATGGCGAGGATGACGCTCGAGAGGAAAAACACGTCCGTTTGCGGACTGAGCAGCAGGCTATGGAGTGGCCTGGGAAACCTGTTTATGTGAGCCCGGCCGTCCGGGGGGAGAGTCCTGATTACATGGTCCACTACCCGCTTGGACGTCTGGCTGACGAGCCGCAGGCTACGGATGAGGCCTGCCTGCTTGAGGGTTCGCCAGTTGCGGCACACTAGGCGCACCCCGGCACCTCCAAGCTCGGGGCCGTCGGTGGCTTCCAGGGAGACGAGGCGTGGTCGGGCCAAGAAGTCGTTGATAAGATGACTATATACGGTTACAAGGAGTTCGTAAGGAAGCCCAAGTGCCTGCATGGGTACTGAGTAATCAGACAAAATGTGATTTCTAAACTATTACGGGGATTGTGCACCGAAACGATAGTGTTTAAAGGTGACGTTAATGATGTAGACTGGAATTTAAGCTTCTGGGATGTCCGCGGTTAAATAGAAAAAAAATAGTAGCAGGACACTGATTTCCATGACTGTCGGCAGCAGATTGCGCATGTGATGTCTATGTGAATGGTTAGTGAGTAATTGTTGTGGCGGTTAATCACTGACCCTGAGCAATGCTTGTCTCGACTCATGGCCCCCAGTACATGAATGAGGAAAGAAATGCCGGGAAAACGAGAAGCTAGGTGTTTTCACGCTGCTTCTAAATAGCGTCCCTTGTGCAAAAGGAAAGGTAAATAAGAAAAAAACGACACAACCGGAAGGCTAGAAGAGAAAAAGACAATAGTGAAGGAAGAAAATAGGGTTTACAAAGTGATTTGTTAATAGGGGACTTCTAAGGGACATACTATGGTTAATACGAGCAAGCCCCTTGGACCCCCACTGCCTTTCCAGGTCTTTCCTAGTCCCAATTTTCCTCACCCCCTCTCCGTGGCCGTTCTAGTACTTTACACCAATCTCTGATTTCTGCTCTGCGAGACGCTTGTAATGGCCCTCAGTCAGGACAGGGCCAAAGTTTCCCATGATGTGCGCAACTGCTGCGAGTATCCGCGGGCCAGGGCCGCACTTTTCATGTTCGCAAGGGTAGCGCTTGTTACCCACCACAATCGCGCTGGCGATATTCCTTGCTGCTGCTTCCAGCTCACCGAGTATGAAGTCCTCGTAGATGATGGATTTATGTGACGGCAATATGCCAGCGGCATCGAGGGAAGCCGTAAGAGAACCAAGTATGGCTGTCCCGCAGTATTTCTGGTCATCCTCACGCAGACTCCGATTGGCGCAGAATCTGCCAAACTGGACAGAGAGGTGCTCGCGCCACATGCTCTGGAGCGTCTCAACAATCGACCGGGCAGTGGTGATCTGGATTTCCTTTATCTGGTCTGGGTTCTATGGCATTAGCAGCATGAAGTGCCGGTTTCTCAAGTAGAAAAGAGGTGCAGGGCGCTGTAGAGAGAGTGAGAAACACTTGACCCGAGTTTCGGGGGGAAGGAAGCTATCTCTGCTGTGCTCTCTGAGGGAAGGGAAAGGGAATATGAACTCGGAAGGCAAAAGGAACAATAACTGGGGAGTGAATCCCCAAACGCCGCCGTATTGATGATGAAATTATCAGGAATGATAATTGCTGTAGAAGATCTGCTCTGTGCGCCGAGAGCGACCCATTTGTCGTGGCCGCTGACGTGGTCGAGGGTTGGCGCCACTTACCAAGGATACCGGTCGACCTCAGGGGTGCCAAGTAAGTCGCCGCCAGTAGCGACAATGACGATGGCTTAGATTTTAAAAGCAAGTCATTGGTGGTCTTTTCTAGCAATCCCTGATTCCCGAGGACCCATGCTATCCACGCGATTCGGACATTGTCTTCGGTTGTCCCTTGTCCCTGGCTCTCAGCAGACTGGCACCAGGCTTTGGCCCAAGGCCCCAGAGACTGTGTAATGGCGTACTTGTCGGCGCAGACGCAGAGTTCGTGAAGACCCGCGAGGCCTATACAGCGCGGTACGTCCCGGAAGAGACCATGCACGATGCGGAGAATCATGCGGATGCACTGGGGGTGATCTTCCGGGAGTTTGATGATCCAGTCGCCGCCAACCGGTCGTTTTTCCGCCCATGGGCCGTTCAGCATTGTGTTGAATACGGGCGAGGCGCGCGAGAGTGCTCGAGAGCAGACAGTGTATACGGCCTGATCTGGGTCGCCATCGGCGCCGGCAACGAGCTGGAGATCGCCCAGGTCGTCAAACGACAATCTCGTTATTGCCAGGTTGTCAGCCGACGCTCTCGTCGTTGGTGCGTGGTCGTCGGCTGGGGGTGTCGCCATTGACGCTTCCGACGAGCTCGTTTCCGTCATTGCGGCGGGTAAGAGGGTGGTTGACCTCGAATTCAGTGCCGTTGACGGGCTGTCGGAGAAGCGAGAGAAGTGAAGGAACTGACGGGGCACGTCTGAGGTTTGTTCTGTCCCCAGACGCGGGGAAGCAGCTGACAACACACCAATCAATTCATCCCAAAGAGGAAATCCCGCCTTAGGACGATGCCCCGCAGAGCACAATTTATGCAAGCGCGAAGCGCGGCAGCCTTGATGTTTGTTGCGGGTCCAGTGGTGCTAGGCCGAACAAAGGCGTTTGCTGGGTGGCCGCGGGAGAACCCATGCTATACAACTGCTACAGGGCCTTGCGATTTTCTTATCCTTTCTTTCTGTCTTTTCCTTGCGTCTTTTCCTACGTCTTTTCTTCTGCCACCGTAGCAATATTTAATCCAAGGGAATCTGCTTATGCCGATCGTGAAGTTATGGGGTTCCAATAAGCGCGGTCAGAGGAAAAGAAACAAGCGCCCCAAAAGGCCGTGCTTGAAAGTCGCCGTGGCCGCCTCAGCTCGTCGATGGCCCTCCCTGCTGCTACCATGCCAATAGTCCCCGGACCATCTGGCCCGCCACCCTGCCGCCGAATCGGGTATCGCACAGGGTTGGAGTTGCGGGACCCAACGCCACCAACGACACTGAGAGCGCCAATGGTGTCTCGTTGCGCGATATCGATTCAGACACGAGCCGTCTGCTCCCTCCTGCGCCCCGGGGACCAACGCGACTGTACGTTCGCGTGCAAGGCCGCCTAGCACCAGTCCACAGCGTATCCGCTGCCGACCTACGCCAGGCGGCCGCGGGCGTTAGTGCTGACCCAGGGGTTGGAAGGTCCCTCGCCACCTCCCCACGCCCACGTGGTCGGTCCTCGCGGGACGTTGAGCCCGGCCGGAGGAGACAGCGACGCCAAAGCGGAGGACGAGGGGGAGGATGCGTCGAAACGATGCTGAGGGATGGGCAGCGGCGGAGCTATGGGATTGGAGGACCGGCAACATCAGTATGTTCCCGTCCTGTCCGACTACGATAGCGAGGCCCAATCGCCCCGCCCCCCATTAAAAATCAAGGCAAATATTGAAGTTTCCCCCCTCGCTAACCCCTCTGGCAACAGGGCGGCCGACCGAGGTGGTCCACTTCCGCTCCATGACGCTGTTCTCCAGCGCACCCGCAACCCTGAACGACGCCTCTCATGCCAACGACGGCCCCGGCTGGAGGCAGTGGAACCAACGAGATCTTCTGATACGAAGAGCTGATGGCAAGAAATACAAGGACAAGGTCGGCGGCAGGACTGCGACGTGACGAGATAGAGACGCTCGCGGGGTCCGATCCGATCTCTCCTTCAACGAGCACACGAATTTGTGTGCTGCGTGTTTGCAGTCGTTCCCAGACACCTGTGGTTATCAAAACCTGTGCCCCCGATAAATAAGCAGACCACGGATCGAGCGAGCGCGCCACAGTGATTTTCGGGATATAATCCCCCGCGGCTTCTTTTCGCCACTATCCATCTCTCCAAGAACACCGGCCGTCGTTACAGGCGGGGACTGCTGTTTCAAGGGCCACCTGAAAACACAGACCTTGGAACTGGACCAACACCGTGGGCCGGCCGGGCGACCGGGGGTGCTCGGAGGGTTCTTGACAGCTTTGGGCCCCGGGGTCGAGTGGACTGAGGAGCCGAGGCGCTGGGGCCAGAGGCCGCTCGATTAGGCGCAGGCGCGGGAGAAGGCGCATTGGGTGCGGAGCCCGCCAGAGTGCGCCGTTGCATTGCCTAAAGTCTCCGACAGACAACGCCTACCGCGCTTGGAGGTGGTCCAGGGGTCCGGCCAGGCTTCAGGGACCATCCATGGAGGGGGTCGGACCTGCAAATGGACGCGGCTGCCAATATCAACAGCACGTATAGCCCTCGATTCGGAACAAAGTTGCGCCCTCCAAGACCAGGCAGGCTCCGGGCAGTTTCCATGCAGCACTAGACAAGCCGCCAGCACAGATCTGAGGTGTCAGATCAGAAAATCTTGGTTGGCGGCTTTTGAAACGGAAAGCCACGGTCTGGTGATTTTTAGGTGGAGCCAATTGCTTGATCGGTTTGGGTGAGTGGTGTGGTGGGCTCACTATCGGTAATGGCCGGGGTGTGGCGAGGGGGATCCACAGTTCGTTTGTCGAACCACATCCACTGCCACAAAGTTGTCTGGCCATGGCGGCACAGGGCATCATACCATTTTGCCATTACCATTGCCTGTTTGCTCAAACCAGCCTGCGCGATGTGCCCAGAGGGGTCTGATACCCACAGTGGGGGAAAAGCTTCCGCCGGCTGGGCTTTGTTGAGGGAGGGGCTCGCCTTGAGATCTGAGATGGACGTATAAAGGATAGGGGATGTCTTCCCCAGACAAGATGGGATGCAACACCACCACCAAAGACATCAGACCAACCTAGCGGGCAGGATCTACCTGCCTAACGACTTACCAAATTCGGCACTTTTAGTAGCTCGCCCCTTCTTCTCTTTTCAGCCGCTCATTATCCCATATGGCCGCCGCGATGGGCCTCGCAAGCGACCGGCTGCGGATGCACGTCGAACGCCGCGACTTGTACACCAACCTCGAGGCCCGCATCCGCTATCTACACAGCTTCCTCGACTTCGGCAGCCGCGACATCGAGGCCCTAATCTCTGGCGCCAAATATGTGCGCGCCCTGATCCCCGCCGTCGTCAACATCGTCTACAAGAAGCTGCTGCAATATGATGTCACGGCACGCGCCTTTACAACTCGGAGCACCAGCTTCGAAGGCCCCATGGACGAGTACCCGGACGAGAACAGCCCTCAAATCCAGCATCGCAAGGTCTTTCTGCGCGCCTATCTCGCCAAGCTGTGTTCCGACCCCAGCCAGATGGAGTTTTGGGAGTACCTGGACAAGGTCGGGTATGTACATGTCTATAGAACGCCCACCCAAAGGCGTGGAACAGGTTACTAACCCGCGCCCTCCAGCATGATGCACGTCGGCCTCGGCCGAGCCCACCCCCTGCACGTCGAGTACGTCCATCTCGGCGTGTGCCTAGCCTTCATCCAGGACATCATGAGCGAGGCCATCCTGTCCCACCCGCGCTTGGCCATGAACCGCAAGATCGCGCTCGTCAAGGCCCTCGGCAAGGTCATCTGGATCCAGAACGACCTGATGGCCAAGTGGCAGGTGCGCGACGGCGCCGAGTTCCGCGACGAGGACGACGAGGGCACCATCATCATCGAGGACGAGGGCTACCTCCACGGAAAGAAGATACTCGACGACGACGAGGTTCCCGACGCCGCATCCGCCTCGTCACCCACCTCTGCGTCCTCACCGCCTGCCGCTGGCGACCAGAAGGGCGCCAAGCCCCCGGCCTCGCCCACCAGGATACCCAGGTCCGGCATCGCTGGTGCCGGAATATGTCCCTTCAGCGGCGCCCAGCTTGGGGGCGCGCCGAGTGACAAGGAGAAGGCGAGCGGCAACGCATAGGTTGGGGAATTTAATCTCTCTGTGACAACCTTGGGTGTCAATGATTTAATGAGGCTATGAACTCTTTTTAATCTCTCTTCCCCTTGTTTCCGCCGTGATAGGATCACGGTATGGCCCAATTGGTGGCGTTGACAAGAGAGGATTCGTTCACATACCTCTCATTCTATGTATTGCAATATCATTTGTGTAATTGATACCCTGCCCTTTCTACTTTTTTCCTTGCACCAGGGGTAGTGAGGCAGTCGCCAGGGGCGGACTGCCAACCAAGACCTTGGACTGCAGATCCATCCTTTGTCTCGTGCACTTAATACGATTCTTCTTGAACAGCATGTCCCCTGGTCATTTGATGCACCGATGAACTCTGTGAGCCTAAGGCTGTGATGAGGAAAATCTGAGGCCAGTTGGTGGATGTTTTACAGTGTTTCTCTGAGCTCCCTCGCTTTTGTGCGCTGGAAACATCACCAGATGAGTAGGTGGGTCATGGTTCGGCCAGGTTTCCCATTACTGCCAATCCATGGATCCAGGCGAGCCCTCTGCTGTGTCCAAACACGACCGACCGAGAGGCATCTATGACTTTCTGGGGGAAATGCTGACCCCAGCTCCTGGGCCAAGCGTGACAGATTCTCCTTCGAGTATGGTCTCTTCCCCGCCCACGTCACCATGTCGGATTAGCAGAGTGCTCACCCCTGGAAAAATGGCCCCAAGGTCGAGCTCGAACAACCGGCTGGCCGATCCCAGATTCTGCAGCGCAAAATATGGCAGCTTTGAAGCTCCTGCCTCCTGCTCGCCCGGACAGTATTCGTACCGCAGCTGATAAGCCTGCTGGTTCAGCGTCACGGAGCAAACACCGCCGACACGCGGAGCAATGCACAGATGCGCAGGGCCCAGCGTGGCCCGGACGCCCAAGTACTCGACCATTAGCACCCAGGTGAAAACGCAGGGGTATTCGTAATAGTGAGCAGCGCCGTGCCAGGGTGGGCCGTCCTTGTAATACACGTGGTTCATGTCGTACCGCTCGCCCATGACATATCCATCGCGCCTCCCCATCTCGGCTACCTGGCGCAACTGCGAGAGCACCACGTCGCCACGCCCGCGCCGCGCCCAGAAGGCGGCGTCCCAGCACCAGTACCGACCGGCAGCGCAGAGGTCGTAGGGCCCGCCGTCGCCGATCTCGCTGGGTGTGTACTCGGCGATGCGGGCGGCGAGGAAGCTGGGGAAGCGCTGGTACTCGTGCTCCTCTCTGCGCAGGAGGTCGAGTACCCCTTTCTCCTGACCAGGCGAGGCAACGCCGAATAGCAAGGGCAGCTCGTTGGCTAGCAGATGGAGGTGGTCGTGGACGAGTCCTGACCGGTCGACCCAGTCGACGAAGCGAGAGTGCTCCTCATCCCAGTGCCCGACGGGCAGCGGCTTGGCAATGGCGATGCGGAGCTTACAGGCGAGCCCGCCGTAGCGTTCGGCCTGCTCGTTTCTCTCTAGCAGCCGCTCTAGCTCGGCCATGAGCTCAAAGGAACGCATGGCCAGGGCGGCGGCTAGCGTCTCCCGTCCGTCCTTGATAACCTGGTCCTCGTAGTAGACGTCGGACCACAGACGACCGAGCGGATCGATGCAGCCCTCGACACATGAAACGGCACCCTCGAGGTCGGCCAGGTGCAGACGCAGCCAGTTCATGTCCTTGGTGCGGGCGACATACAGCCAGACAGACTCGACGATCTCGACGTTGCCCGTCACGAGGAACATGACGGCGTTCTCGCGCCCGTCGAGGCTGTTGCGGCGGACGTGGTACTCGCGCGCCCCCGACGGCTGGACGGCGCAGGGGTCGCGCCAGAGGCCGCACGGGTCCTCGCGCATCAGGCGCAGCTGCAGCTCCATCATGCGACGGACGACGTCCAGGTCCAGGGCGCTGCCGGCGGCCAGGCGGCCCTTGATCTGGAACTCGTGGTCCACATCGGGGTAGGTGCCGACGTACTTGCCCGCCAGGGTGCTGATGACGAAGCCGGACCAGTCAGGGCAGGCGGACGCGCGTGTTCGCTCCACGACGCATGGGAGCATCGTGCTCCAGTAGAAGCCGGCCAGGGCATCGGCCAGCTCGGCGCCGCCGGGAAAGTCGAGGACATACTCGGCTCCGTGGACGTCTGCGTGCGGCCGCGGTGCGTGTGACGTCAGCACGGCGCCCTGGGCGTGCACCGTGACTGTGACTATCGTCTTCGGCTCAGCACATCCTATCCCTGTGTCCGTCTCTGGGAGCTGGTACTTGCTATAGCGAACTGAGATGGGCGTGCCGCTGCATTCGGTCTCAATCAGCCAGGCACGATCGTCGGGCGAGTCGACAGATCGTGGAAGCACCCAACACCGCCCCTTTCCCTGGAGCGTAGCCTTGTCGGTTGCATCGATTGCTGGGTCGCCGGGCAGCACATAGTGCTGACCTTGGGCCTCGTCCAGCAAGAAGACAGGGCCGGCTGGGAATACCAGTTGGATAGGGCCCGTCCCGGCAGCCGCCCACTGTCTTGCGGCGACTCTCTCCAGCCTCGAACGCGATAATGGAAGCCCAAATGCGGTCATGGCAGGTTCGGTTACGTCGAAATAGGTTCTGTCGCTTCCACAAGACCCGGTTTCCCCTTCGCCACATTGAATAAAATAAGGTCTCAGAGCAGCCGTAGAATGTAAAAGGTTAGATATTCACAAAAATCAAATAAGACTCTAACTAATCCACGCGCGAACTTTATAAGTTTAGGCTCCAGAAAAGATCTGGATCTGGCTGAAGTTTAACGCCATGCGTGCGTGTGGCGCCTTAGCTGACCATCATGTTCCGGAGAATGCTCGGTTTGTTGATTCAGATATAAAGACAGACCAGTTGACTCCCAGGTATTCATGGAATATCACCACGCTCCCACTCTTTATATAGGCGAGGGCAACGGCCAACCTAAGGGTAGATTCTCAGCCACAACCTTCAAAAAGTCGAAGACCGGCGACTCAGATTTGGGGCCTTTACCGCTTCGTACTGCGAGCGTGCTCGCAGTGACCGGCCTTGCAGACTTCAAGTACTGTCGCCTCAACCACACCATCCTCGTCCGCGTCCTCGTCTACTCTACACGCCGTCTCCGCCCCCACAACCCAGGAGCCATGATGATTATCCCGCCAACGGAGTCCTTTGCCGATCTCGGCGATCTCGGCGATCTCCGGCTTCTCGTCGGCCCCAAAGGTCCCGATCAATTCCTGTTCACCGTCTGCTCTCAATCACTGTCACGGGCGTAGCCCATGCTTGAAGCCATGGTAAAAGGCCCGTGGACGGAAAGTCAGCCGACACATGGGGGTGACTGGATCGTCGAACTTTCCGAAGATGACCCCGAGTCCGTTCGGATTATCCTCAACATCACCCATGGCCGTTCTCGGGAGATCCCAAAGCTCATGAACCCCGACTCTCTTTACCGACTTTGTATTTGTATCGACAAGTACGACATCGGCGAGATTTTGAAGCCATGGGCCCACGATTGGTGTATGGCTGTGCAGCACCCGCAGTATTGCACTCCGAGGACAGGCGAATCTTATGCCAAAGTTATTTGGATAGGATGGGTCCTTGGTAGCAAGAAGGTGGTCGAGACGTCAGCCAGAGTTCTGCTGCTCGAGATGCGCTCTGCGGTATTAGCACAACTGAAGGAGCAGGACCCAACTGGGATCATTGGTAAGTGGCCTTGACCCATGTTCTGCCTACCTTGACTGACGCTGGTGACAATAGGATACATCGCGTAGATCCAGTCCCAGACGGCACACGAGCTCGTGGATGCCATCACAAGTTTCTGGGACCGCCTCCTACATACCTGCGGACTTATACCTCACTGCAAATCAGGTGGCGCCGCTAAGGAGAGGGATTTGTGTGACGCACAGATCCTTGGCTGTGTTGCCCGCTCCCTGTTTTTCGAGGGCTTGATGCCGCCCAAAATCCGCCGCGACAACTACCAAGTCAATCACTTAAAAGCAGCCGCAAGAAGGGTTGCCAGACAGATTGGTAGGGGTAGGGAGGTCGTCCATGAAGGCTGTAGCCCCGGCCCGAAGCTCCTGGAATCGGTAGACAAGGTCATGAGAAATATGGCCCCCTTGCTGCCCGAGATCGCCTCCAAGCATCTCGATGAGCGAGCAGAGAAGATGGGCGTCCAATACTAGACTTACACAGCTCCGTGTGCCTTCACGTACACACTTCGGGCTGTTTGTCTTCAGGTGCGGCTTTATTTGGGTTGCTTGGCTTACATTATTTCTTATCGAGTGTTAATAGCGGTAATGAAGACAATATATGGTATTTACAACATCACCTACATCATCCTTGGATGCGGCGCCCGTCCACGCATCGCCCGAATCGAAGCCACTCACTCTAGTTGTCCTCCTCCTCCTTGCAGAAGCCGTAGTCGAGCTGGCCCCTGACGGCGCCGGCCACGGCCAGCGACGAGTGCATGTCGGTGAAGAAGGCGGCCGGGTCCTCCTCGATCTGCTTGACGTGAAAGCCCGCGCCCGTGACCATGTTGGGGGCGTTGACCACCTGGTCCGGCGTCGCGAGGATCGAGTAGGTCGAGGTGAAGTGGAACGGAGACTTGAGGCCGCGGCCGGCCTGCTTCTGCTTGAGGAACCCACTGGATTCACCAGGTTCAGGATGGTCGAAGCGATGGCCGGGCGGCCAGGGGGAGGAAGAGGATGGAGGCCTTCATGGTTGCGGTGTTTTGATGTTGAGGAGACGGAGATGAACAAGCAAGGTAGTGATATCGGTGGGTTTGCGAGAGACGAGGGTGAGATTAATGGCGAGGTGGAGGTGCCCCCTTCTGTCCTCCAAGAGGCAAAACTGCCCTGAGACTTTATAGACGTCACATCTGAGAGTAGCATCTCCTTCATGTCCTCCATTCCTACTCTAGGCTTGGATTTGTTTTCGCTCAAGGCGCGAAACATCAATATCGGCCGCTCGGTCACCAAGCGACTAGCCCGCTGCGGACGTGCAGTCTCCGCAGTCGACGACGTTGTCCAAGAGGCTTCCTCCCGCTAGGGACAAAGACGAGATTTGCTCCCGACGCCACATCACGATGTCGTTCTCGTGCACCTACATCGTCTTTGCTGTGCTAGATCAACAGCACGTCAGAAAACAGACACGCCAGACGGGCGGACAAACAATAATACGGGCGATGCCGCGCCATCTAGCGCCGGATGTCCGAGATGTCGGGTCGCGGGAGACATTACACCGGCCGATCGCTGTGCTGGCCAACGGAGCAGGGCCGGCCTTAGCCTGCTTGGCGACCTTTTCTATTGCGGGTTGGGCTGTTCCAAAACAACAAAGGGAGAGACACCAAATCGCTGCACGCTAGTAGAAAAAGCCTTCATGACGATGCCGAGTCCAGAAGGATGTCGGAAAAGGTAAGGGAATTTGATGTCGGCTTTAGCAAGTTCCGGTCCAGGGGCGGTGATGTCGAAGTTGAGCGAGTCCAAATTTCCTTTCCCACCGATTTCCATCGGCATTGCTTTTGACGTCTTCGATAGTCACGCAGATTGCCATGTATTTTGCTGATCGAGATTGCACAATGCAAACACCCGCCGCCCTGTTGCTCGGCACAAAAATAATAGGTATGTATAATTAATTTTATCACCCTCTTGGCCCTGTCTATCCCTGATCCCCCATCATCCGCCTGCTTCAAACCTTTGCCCAAAGCCCAAAGCCCGACCGCCTGCTCTTGGCCACGCGGCTGGCCACAATAAACCCAGCAGCCACCAGCATCGACGCGCCGGAGAAGATCTGCGCCCCGAGGTAGCTCCCGCCCATGCGCGACACCAGCGCGCCGGCGATGGGCGACCCCATCAGGGCACCAAAGCTCACAATGGTGAAGACCATGCCGATTCGCACGCCCGTCTTGCGCGGGTCCGACGACGCGAGGCTCGCCAGGCCCGCGGGGAAGATGGACTGGATGCCGCCGGCGATGGTGCCGTAGCACGCCGTCCAGGCGTACAAACCGGGCACGTCGTGTACTGCCGACCATGCCAGCGCCCCGGCCCCGGTCAGGATGGAGAGCAGGATAAACATGTTGATGACACCGCACCGGTCCGCCAGGTAGTTGGGTATCACGCGCCCGAACGAGCCGACGCCGTTGATGACGAGCAGCAGATTGAGCGAGTCCGTGTACGACAGTCCGATGATGTCCCGGCTGTAGGCGGCCAGATAGAAGAAGGCGATGTACACGCTCACAAAAGCCTAACAAGGTAAGCGGGCAAGGCATTAGATTAGTCCCAACTTTCTTTATCGTTCTTGGAAGGAAAGGAAAATGGAAAGCAAAAAAGAACTTACGAAAAATGAGCCGCAGGCATAAAAGGTATACTCCAGCTCGCGAAAACTCGCCCAGTCGACAATGGACCCGCCCTTGCGCGGCGGGACCCTGGGGCGCAGGCAGAAGAAGACGGCAGACAAGCAGGTGATCTGGACGAAGCCGATAGCCCGGATGGTCCACGAGAACCCCACGGCGGGCAGCAGCTGGCGCACCATGCTCGGAAAGACAAGCCCACCCGTAGCAGACCCGCAGGCGCCGAGGCCGACGGCGAGCGACCGCCTCTTGCTAAAATAGGTGCTGACGACAGCAATAGCCGGGCAGAACAGGCAGCCGTTACCCAGGCCGATGCAGATGCCCTGCGCCAGGAAGAACTGCCAGTACTGCGTGCACTGGGCCGTCGTAAAGGCACCCACGGCCATGAAGGCGACGCCGAGGAAGTAGATGGCACGGAAGTAGCCCGCGTCCGTCAACCTGCCCGTGAAGGTGCCGATGAAGAAGATGAGGAACACCTGCATCGACCCGATCCACGCCACCTCGGACGGTGGCCGACGGAGCAGCTCGACGTAGTACGTCTGGAAGACGCCGAACGAGTTGATGAGGCCCCTAGCGCCAGGCGACGTCGTCAGCTGAGTGGTACTAGAGAATACCGG
>JNVV01000016.1:565091-616977 GCA_000733355.1 Falciphora oryzae
CACCAGATGTGAACCCAACACTATTCCGTTTCGCGCCGTGGAAATGTCAGCCTTTTCATCTTTCCTTCTCTAAGACAGGTTCCAACCCACCTGCAAGCCACGCCCTGGCCCCTCCGTCCGGCGGCGGCCCGGGGTTCCAGCTCGACCGCGTCGTCGTCCTGCTTAGCACCCTGCTGACCACGCGGCCTAGGCCAGTCGGCTGGTCTTCCGGGCCCGTCGACCCGTCGTGCAGCGAGCTCGGCGCGCTCGACGATCGCCTCTCGAGCCCGTCGGCACCGGCTCCGGGGATCGACGCCGTTCCGCCGCACTTCTTCTTGTCATCCGGCGTCGGCCCGCCGACGGTTCCGCTCTGCTTCTCCGGATCCGGGTCTATGCTACTCTCCCTGTTGCTGCCGGTGCTGGCCCCGGGTCCTACCGAGCACACGCTGTGCTTCTCGCCGTCACCGGCGGGAAGCTCCGGGGCTGCACCGCCACCACTGCTGGCTGGCGGCTGTATCATGTTCTCCCCCTTTTCCTATTGTAGGCTTTGTAGGTACAACACTAAGTGCCTGTCACTCCTACTCCTAAGCGGACAAAATGCGGTGATAGGCAGTACCTGAGTGCTTCTGATACTTTGTTGCCAAGGCTGTCGATTATGGCTTGGACGAGGATAAATCAATGTTAATGTTTTGGAAGCAGAAGAAACAACACAAAACGATGTGACTCTTCCAGAAATTTACCCAGGTTCGACTCCATCCGTCCGGATCCGCGATCGAGCCCCGGCCTATTTAATCGCCATGCCGAGCCAAGCCGGCCATGGGTGCGAATAGGGGAAAAAATGTCAAATCCCGACACCACGCCCTTCGTTGATCAGTCATAGCCCACCCAGACCGCCATCGTCATGTAATTGCGCCCGGCAACAACAAATTTGTCATCCCCACTGTTCACTGGGGCTTCGTTTCTCCGCACTTGACATGCTTCCCGAGGCCGGCCACAAGAAAGACTCGGCTGCACCCTTATTTCCGGTGGCTCCGCTTCCTTGCCCTTGGCAACGCCGTCGGCTGTCGGAACCCAACCGGCACGACATCGTCAAGCTTGAACCTAGATCTGCCCGATCTCGGCGAGCCAGACTGCTATCATCACTCACGTCTGTCCACCTATAAACCGTCACATGCTCTCGGGATGAAGGGGGGCCTGGGCAGGAAGTAGGGCAATTATTTGGTCTTCTAGCTTGGGTATGATGCATGATCTGAGCGAAGCAAATTTACAATGATACAGTCCACAAAATTCCCTCCCCTGTAGGTTAGGTCCAAAGATCTTATACGCTCCGCCCGCCAAAAAGCAAAATTATTCCGCCTGCCCATTACCCCTCAAGAGTTACCGATATGCATGACGACTGGATACGGCACCATAGTCTTTCGTGTCTAGTATCCTCCCCAGAATCCAGACCATGGCAGAAATGTCTCGCGGTCTATGCCTCGATGGACATTGAGAAAATGTCTCGCGCTCAAGGATAGCATCTTCTTGGTCTTAAAAAGCATTGACGATGGCGGTTACCCAGTGCCGGAACGACATTGGCGTCGCCTCCCCTTTGTCCTCAGTTCCAGTGTGCGACGACATCTTGGAGTCGAGAAGCTTGACCGTGTCACGCTTCTGGTTGAGCATCAGAGCTCGGTCGGGGATTGCAGAACGGCATAGGCCGGCCTCGCAGGTGTCATTGGTCCACTTGAAGTGGAAATCATCGCCGAACCACACTCCCGACTCGTCGCCAGTGTAGTCGATGGTGATGGAGCTGAGATTGGTTAGATTGGGCTCTATACGCCCAAAGTCGACCCTTCCCAAGGTGCAATTGGTGAAATTTCTGTCACGGCACGACGGGAAGTACATGGGGAATTGGACGACCTCGACCTCATCGTCAATTTCCGAGTCGTATCGCATTCCCGTGATGTTGAACTCGCAGTCAGTAGCGTTTGTAATGTTGCAACCCATGGCGAACGAGATCATGTCGAATCGGAAGCAAGGGTTGGTTCTCAGCGGGCCGAAACCAATCTGGGCCATCGTCGACTGCGAAGAGTTGAGTGGTATAAACATGGACATGTTGCCCCCCGACTTCGGAATGTGCGTCTGGTTTGGCGGCGGCACGAGATAGAAGCCGTTAGAGAACCAGAAGCGATGATAGGGGTTGAACAGAGGCATCGGCGAGGTGGCTTTGGCGGTCTGGAGTTTGGGTCTGTCGTCGAACTAGAATCGTCGAGCTGCGTTAGAATAAAGAAAATGAGGCCTGCGTGCAGCGAAGTGGAAGAAGAACTTACCGTGAGAGTTACTTCTCCTCGGTCGCCAGCATTGCCGCATGTTGTCGATGGAGACACGCTGCTTTCCGTTGCGGTGGCAGTGTCGCTAGCCGAGGAGGAGTTCGTGACCGTGGCCAAGGTAGTCGGAGCACCCTGACCCTGATCCTGACCCTGAGCACGGGAAGCCGTCGTTGATGTGACGTTACCGGCAGCAGACGCCGTCAAGGACGTGCTGTTCCCAGATGAGCTATCAGTTGGGGTTGTAGAAGCTCTCCCTCCCTGACCTTGTCCTCCCTGGCCTCCCTGTCCTTGCCCTCCTTGGCTGGGCGCTGGCGTGACGGTTGCACTGTTCGAGCCACCTTGGCCACCTTGGCCGCCCTGCGAAGGAGAAGAGGGAGTGGTCGATGTTGTATTGGCAGACAGTGTTCCGTTGACGTTCGTCGACGATGTTGGGCTTCCACCTTGACCTTGACTGCCTTGACCTTGGCCTCCTTGACCCTGGCCGCCCTGAGTTGGAGACGAAGAGCTGGTGGATGTGGTATTGGAGTCTGCTGCTGTCCCGTTGATGCTCGTTGAGGTTGTCGGGGTGGTGCCACCTTGACCACCTTGTCCTTGTCCCTGGCCACCCTGACCACCCTGAGCTGGGGAGGAAGTAGTTGAGCTTGCGTTGCTTGGAATGCTGGATGCGGTCCCGTTGACGCTGGCTGTCGGCGACGGGCTGCCCCCGCCCTGCCCTCCATGTCCCTGGCCACCTTGTCCGCCCTGGCCACCCTGAGCTGGAGAGGAGGCGGCCGAAGTTGCGTTGCTGGGGATGCCAGATGAGGTCACGTTGGTGCTGGTCGTGGGTAATGGGCTGCTCCCGCCTTGGCCTCCTTGTCCTCCCTGTCCCTGACCACCTTGTCCGCCCTGACCACCCTGAGTCGGAGGAAGTAGGGTAGACGAGGTAGAGTTGATGGGAGTTGTAGATGTTCCGTTTACGCTCGCCGGGGTAGTTGGATTACCACCCTGGCCCTGGCCGCCCTGCCCACCGCGGGTTGGCGAGGATGAGATTGACGAGGATGAGATTGACGAGGATGAGATTGACGAGGATGAGATTGACGAGGATGAGATTGACGAGGATGAGATTGACGAGGATCCATTGACAGGAGTGGTGGGCGCCGTTCCGTTGGTGCTTGCCGTAGGTGTCGGGCTGCCGCCTTGACCTTGACCACCCTGTCCTCCTTGGCCGCCTTGAGGGGGGAAAGTGGCAGTGGATGAAGTAGAGTTGGTGTAGAGGGTTGATACAGTTCTGTTGATGCTTGTCACGGATGCTGGGCTACCTCCCTGCCCCTGACCACCCTGTCCAGTTGGGCTTGGAGAGAGCGATGTCGCAGAGGTTGCATTGGCGGAAGTGGTGGAAACCGTGCCATTGATGCTTGACACGGGGGTTGGGCCTCCACCTTGCCCCTGACCGCCCTGGCCTCCCTGGCTCGGAGGGCTGGGAGTGGTAGTGGTAGTCCCATTGGAGCTGGAAACTAGGACAGAACTGTTACTAGCCATTGGACTGGAAGTGGCCGAGTTGAAAAGAGTGGTTTCATTAGAGGGCGCTGAGGGCAGCGGGCCAACGATTCCCTCAGTTGGGCGAGAGGGTCCGGCCGTGATTGTGCCATTGGGCGCTGTGGACGTCGCAGTTGATGTGGTGTTGGCCGTGGGGGACGTCCCAACCGGGATGCTGCTGTTT
Source organism: Falciphora oryzae (assembly GCA_000733355.1). NCBI lineage: Eukaryota > Fungi > Ascomycota > Sordariomycetes > Magnaporthales > Magnaporthaceae > Falciphora > Falciphora oryzae. The sequence goes on from JNVV01000016.1 coordinate 569,082, forward strand.
GGCACGACAGGAGATGTGACGTTGGCTGTTGGGGACGGCCCGCCTCCACCTTGGTCAGGTGGAAAGGTGCTGGTAGAGTTGCTGGGACTCGAGGTAGACGGTGCGCTACCGCCTCCCTGGCCTTGACCTCCAATAGCCGGCGGCGCGGTGGTGTTGGCCAAAGACGACGTGCCGTTGGTAACCTGTGCTGGCAGGGAAGGCGATGCCGTAATGGTGCCATTGACTGCGGTTGTAATATTTGCCGACGTTGATGACGAGACGGCAGCGTTCAAAGACACTGATGGGGCGCCACTCTGACCGGGGGCAGTGAGAGTTGCGGTTGCAGTAACGTTGACCGAAGACGAACCGCTCACTTCAGCTTGACCAGGGGTTCCTGTAGTTGAAACCGCGGTGCTGTTAGCTGGTACGGTAGCAGTTGCTCCTGATGAACCAGCCGCAGTCGTGTTCGGCGGGGCGGTTGAGCCAAGAGTAGCGTTGCCTGTGAAGCTGCCATTGGTATGGGCGGGCGGAATGCCGGTCAGAGGCCCTGGGGTTGCTGATGCCGCAGAACCGGGAATGATTGTAGCGGGCGCAGTGGTGTTACCCAGTGAAGTGGCGTTGAGCGGGGCCGATGTGAAGGCACTGCTAGATATGCTGCCCGTGATATTCCCCACAGACGCGGATGAACCTGTGCCAGAAGTAGTCAATGAGACGGTAGCGTTGGCCGAAGACAGCGATGCAACTGCGGTTCCACTTGGCAGAGATGTCAGAGATGGACTGGAAGCGCGGTCTGTGGTTGCCGTTAGGTTCCAGGATGAACGTCCAGTGCCCGCGATCGTGGCAGGGGTAGTCTGAGCTGAGCCGGGGCCACTGAATGATTCCTCTGCGGAAGGAGAGAGTGTCAAAGAAGCTGACGAGTTCAGAGACACAGCTGTGGATAGAGAGGGCGTGGCCAGAGTATCCGTGGACGCAGAAGCCGTCTCGTTGACAAAGGAAGCTGTGCCCGTGATCGGGATAGGCGTGCCGAAAGAGGGTGACTCTGAGAGACTCGGGAGACCGGACGCCGAAGTCGAGGCATTGGTCTCAAAGCCAGTCGACAGCGAAATCTCCTCTTCAGGGCATGTCGAGGTCAAGGAGACAGATGGAGCTTGAGTGACGGTGACAGTGGCTGGCTCCTGCTCGATGGTTGTCGGGACAGACGTCGTGGCTGTGACAGTTACCACGGAAGTAACATGGCCACCTCCTTCTGGTAGAGAGTAGTAAGTTATCACGATGTAATCTGCAGATGTGGCTGAAGGAGCCACGGTTTGGCCATCATCTGTGTCGTCACCAACTGGCAAGCTAGTTGTGTAGGTCGAGACCCGAGGAGGACTCCCGCCTTCGCCAGGGATGGTGGTGGTGATGATTGTGGGTGTACTCGAAGGAGTCGATGGGGAGTCGCCTGGCAGGTCTGTCCCAACGGGACCCGACGGCCCATATGGAGCGAAAGACGGCAGGGACGCTAAGGGAATGTCTGCGCTGACAGTCTCTGGGGGGAATGGAAGCTCTGTGATGAAACTATCCGATTGGAATGGAACATCTGGGATGAACGTTTCCGAGGGAAGCGGAACCTTTGGGATCTCAGATTCCGGGGGGATCGGGAACTCGGTGATGATTATTCCCGAAGGGACCCCTGGGACAACTATGACCGATGGAATTGGAAACACAGAGATGTCGGTTCCTGAAAGGGTTGGGAGAGTCTCCCACTCCGGCGGCTCACCCGTCTCGGTGATGAACGAGAAAGTGGACTCTCCGATCGAGATTGAGAAGTCTCCTGAGGTGGGTTGCGGGATGTCTGGGATCTCGGGAGTTGGAAAGAGCGTCTTGGTCAGCTCAGTGAACGACGACTGACCGAGAGGGATAGTCAGCGTGAAAACAACGCTCGAGTCCAGCTCCGGCAAGGAAAATGCCGCAACGGTGACTCCCTCGTCACCCTCGGCGGCAGTCGTCTCTGGGGATCGAGCCGTGGAAGTCACATCGCCCTGAGTGCCAGTAGGCTTGGCACCATCAGGTGTCAAGGTGAAGGTGGCGACAACAACTGTAGGCAAGGTGTGGCCGCCAGACGCAGAGACGGTCTTCAGGGTTCTGGTCACCAAGCGAGGCGAGCCTGTCTTGACAACGGTGGTACCGGATGTGGGTTCCTCGGAAGACGGGGCAGCAGCAGCTGGCGGTCCATACTCGGAAAGGGGGAGTTGAGGAACAGTGACAGTAGTTTGGCCGAGGGTGACGGTGCTGGTGACGGCGTTGATGGTTGAAAGAGTGTTTGTGGCAATCGTCACCGTCTTGGGCGGGAGCGTCACGAACGCCGTCGAGACTCCATCACAGGTGGCGTTCCATCCACTGCAGGAACAACAGAAGTTAGCAAGGACAAAAGGCTGGACAAAGCGAGAGACTGCTACACAGAGAAAGACCAATGCAGAATCATTCCATATCGGCTGGATTGGGAGTCTAGAAGCCTACCTGATCTGAGAAGCAGCCGAGGGCAGTACCAGACGCCCGAGAAGCGTGGCGAAACGCATCCCGCTCGGCGGTCCGCACAGGATCCCAGAGTGAAATACTGTCGGCTGCGTCGTGGAGAGGGAGGCTATCCGACTAGAATCAAGCTTGAAGGAAACCAAGAACCCAAAGTTGAATTGCGACACCTAACAGACCGAGCAGTGGGCGTGACTGCTCGTGTAAAGAGCGTAGACGGTCTCAATGGCCGCGAGACGAAAGAAAAAGAAGGACAAGGCGGGAGAAGAGAAAACGAGAGTGGCTGGCGGAGGGGGAGTGGTGGTGAAGGAAGAGATGGAGATGGGGCCTGAGTGGAAGGGGCAGGATGATCGAGGAGCAGCAGCCCGGACAACTCCCGCTTCAAACACGTTGGGGACACCAAGCCAGACTCGTCTAGCGGGAAGGCGTGGTGGAATGACCACGAGAGCAGCAAGAACGGGCAGTCCAACCTCTACCTGCAATTGACTGCCGGAGACCTTCCCCAAAAAGGATCTTCAACCCGTTCCTTCCCTCAAGAAGCGCCGAGGTGCACGCGGGACGGAAGGCACTGCGCCAAAGTGGAACACGCGATGGAGATATCCATCCGACTCGTGAGAGGAGTCGCCATTTTCGGAAGGAGCCTTACAAGAACGCTGGAAGCCACCCTCGTCGGCCCCTTGAACATTGGTCGTCAAGGTCAGTTAGTGCTTCTCCTCACAGGAAGGAGGCTCACGAAGTCGACGCGGCAGTGGAGGAAGGCCAGACAACATGAATCTTGGGCTTCTCTGGCGATTGCCTCGACTTTGGAAAGCCCGGCCTGCACGTGCTTGGCATATCGAGCAACAAGGGAAAGCAAAGGAGGACTCGTCCAATGCTCAAAACACTAGCAATTTAGTGAGGGTCAACGAATGCTTGCATTGTTCTGGTGACATGTTATTGGTGCTCGCCCCTTCCCCAGAGTTATACTGGATCATCTTCGTAGGGCACTCCAGCAGCTCGAGCCGCCGCTGCATCCTCAGGAACGACCACCCTACTTTCCGACTCCAGCTTCGCAACCCACAGCGCCGCACCCGCCGTAGACGTCAGGAGGAAAAAGAGTGACAGCACGGGGACCAGCTCCAGAATCATGGCGGCAGTGCCAAACCAGACGTACTCCCAGGTTCTCTTCGCGTTTTCCTCTTTGCGCTGCCGCCGGTCCAGCCCTCGTAGCTGGTACCACCTGTAGTGGCACAACTTGCCTAGACGCGTGCCCGTGATGATGATGAAGGCTGGGACCCCGACGACGGGCACCAGATTCAAGGGCAGAAAGACGATGAGCTCGGCAATTTGTGTCAAGCTCCAGGGCGAGTAAACCGCAGCCGAGGTGGGCTTTCCCAGCATCTTGACCGAGTTGGGCGCATCGGGGAAGAGCAGCCGGTGCGGCGCGATCAGGTCGGTGAGTGAGAAGTTGATCAGGATTGCCTGTACATGCCAGTTAGCCAAGCTAAGGTTTCTCTACCGGTCCCAGCCGTGAAAACGTTAAGCCGCCATCGAGGAGCGGGTGGGGGAAGATCGCGGTGCCATACATCAAACACATCGACTCTGGCCTCGTCGACAAAGAAGCCCTCAAATAAGGCCTGGATAATGATCAACCCTTCGCCGAGGACCAGCACGACGGCGTTAACCCAAGCACCCCATCCATGGAAAATGGCAAGAAATGCAAACTGTGGCAGGAAGGCAAAGGCAAAGAGTACAAAATAGACGAGCAGTGAGATTATGGACAAGGGCAGAAGACGGCCCGCAAATAGCGGATAGAACTCGGGGTGGCGGAGGAAGTAGTAGATGCCAACGAGGGGATAGGAGCCCGCTCGGAGGCCCCTCAAGAGATAATTCAAAGGGCGCGAAAATGGCTTGGCGAAAGATTGGATACGCGGGGGATGCTGACGCACCTGCGCGGCGTCGCTTTGAGGTGGCATTATCGCTGGTGTTGCCGACGAGGAGCAAGGCGCTGAGGTGGATGGGATGCCGGGCCGCGCAACACGTTTGTCGTTGTCGGTGTTGTGGCTCTGCCGCAGGAGTCGATTGTTCGTCGCAAAGACGCACATGACGACATCCCGAGGCTTCTTGCTTGACTCAGCTGAGACGACAGGGGTGCCTGATTGGCCAAGCGATGGAGCTCTACCCCACTAGCTCGCAGCAGCCCCTGGGGGGCTGACTCAGTCTTCATTACCTCAATTCTTCAAATCTCAATCCTTATCTGCATCTTTTTGTCGGCGGCGGTGCAGGGGAGAGGTTCCAGCTTTTTTGTCTTGGACGAGACCAGGAAATTTTGAGACAAGCAGCATCATCCGCCGCATTTTTGTTTGATAGAATCGCCTTCCTGAGCACAAGACTCATGATGGATCCGGCTATATACATTGCACCCACACCCTTAGGCATCTCTCCATTCCTATATACATTCTGCTCACCAGCCGTCTTTCAGGGCTAGATTAGTCACGGCTTTCCCGAGAACCCCCAGGCAACGAGCTAGATAACCTACACCGGTCCACACCCGTCTAACACTGGTTCTGGCCGTTGCCACCAAAGTTGCCGGGTTGGTAGGCGCCGCCGGCGTCGCCAAGGCAGTCGGCAACAGTCACCAGCGCCAAGTTGTTCTGCTTAGCCCAGTTAATGAGCCAGGGCACGAGGACCTCGACGGTGCTCTGGTAGGTCTCGTGCATGAGCGGGATGTGGCCGTTGCCACCGGGGCCGGCGCGGGTGAACTCGGCCTGGCTCTGCTGGGCCGACTTGCCGTTCCAGTCGCCCGCGTCAATGTCGTTGGTTATGACCTTGTAGCCCAGCGTCCGCATGGTGTTGAGCATCTGGCCGCCCGTGGCGAGGTACGGCGGGCGCATGTAGGCGGGTTTCTTGCCAAAGATGTTGACAAAGGCCTGCTCCAGGCGCTGCATCTCCTGGGTGATGGCATTACCCTGGAGGTTGCCAAGGTTAGCGTGAGACCTGCGAAGGAGGCAAGTTAGCGAGCAGTACTTGCAGGGGAAGAAAGACCAGACACCTACCATGTGTGGGACGAAATCTGGTGGCCTGAGTTGTAGGCATTCTTGACGGCAGATGCCTGGTTATAGATGCAGCCATAGAGCGTGCCGGTGAAGAAGAAGGTTGCCTTGGCACCGGCGGCGTTGAGGATGTCGACCAGCCTCTGGGTGTACTGGTAGGGCCCGTCGTCGAAGGCCAGAGCCAGCGTGTTGGGACGCGCGCATCGGGTGTAAACCACGCCCGGGTTAGGAGCCCTCCGGATCATCTCGATAGGGTTCGGGGCTGGGTAGGCCCAGGCAGGGGCTACCTCGGCCGCCAGGAGGACCAGCGACGCAACAGAGAAGAGCATTTTGCGCGTTGTGAAGAGGCGCCTGATCAGGAAGATACCGAAGAGGTTGATAGGTGTATGCCAAACAGACAAGTGTGGTCGCCAACCAGGGTCAGCGGCTCGAGTTGCACTTAATATTGACGTCTAAGCCGGGCAAGGAGGATGATGGGGTAGCCCCTCCTACGACAGGTCTTGTCCGGAACCCGGGTCGAACCCCCTTTCTATATATGTACCATGATGTTTTCCAGAAACAAGAGCGTGGATCCACCGCACATGGAAACCCGAGTCGGGCCACTCGGCTGTACGGAGACAACCGGATGGATGGGTCCCTGCTTTCAAGGCACGGGACACGAAGACATCGCGACTCTAATTATTCCGTGGACGATATAAAATGCCCCAGCCGCAGCTGAATTTAGCCGGCAGATTCACCCCTCCCGGTAGGCGGGTCGGATGGTGAGGCAGGGTGGGATGGTTAGGGGGCACCACCCTGCTTGGCCATTTTGGGCCACGGAGCTCGTGGGCAAGTGCCGCTCAACCCCGGCCACCAGTTCCCAAGAGCGGCAGCGGGGTGCATGCAGTGTGGAGAGGGAACACCGATGATACTGGAAGGGACCTGAGGAGGACAACGAGCCGCGCAATGTGAGGAATACCTGGTTATCACTGGTGGACGCCACGATGTCATGCATCATCCGCTAATCTGCGGAATACCTATACATGTAACTGAAAGCAATCCTGGTTGCGCATCACCAGTTATCATGGTCCATGAAAGGACGACTCGAGCGAGCAATCAATCGATACCAGAGTGTGGAAACACCGGGTTGCGTGACCCGAGAATGGGACCTTTTTGCGCAGGCAACGCCCGGCGACTCCTGAATGGACTTTTGATGCGAGGAGGGCGTGCCTGCCAGGGGCATCGCGATGAAGCTTCTGGGCAGATTATGGGAGCGATCAGGTGATGAGGTGTTTGAGGTGGGATAATTTCTGGCAGCTGTCAGAATAAGAAGGACGAGCAGCCGAGCTCAGGCCGTCCCACCCATTTCGGGAGCAATGCATGGATAGAGCATGAAGCGCGAAAACCCGCCTCGATAGGGAAGCCCCCACACGCCCAAACAGCGACTCACTCCACCAAGCGATCGTCACTTGGCCGGTGGACCTGCGAACGACATCTCCATCTGTCTGACACAAGCCGTTCGACCGAACGATCCTTTCCCTGCTTGACACGCGTACCTATAACGACAAAAGGCAACTATAACAATACCAAAAATGGAGGTCCAGTGCCAGTGCGGCGCCGTCTCCTTCAAGACGCCCTCGTCGGTCCCTCAGGCCGTCTTCCACTGCCACTGCACCGAGTGCCAGGCCCAGTCGGCATCAGCCTTCGGCACTTCGGCCGTCTTCCCCACGGAGGGCATCTTCCCGCTGAGCCCGGACCTCGAGGCCAAGCTCGGGCTGTACAACCGCCCCGCCGAGCGCGCCGACAGCGGCCGCATGGTGCGCTGCTACTTCTGCAAGACCTGTGGCGTCCGCCTCATGCACCTCGGCATCGAGAAGGACGGCAACCCGAGATCCTTCGTTTCGGTTAAGGGTGGCAATATCAAGGGGCTCGACTGGAGCTCCGCCACGCACATCTACACTGACAGCGCTGTCGTGCCCATCCCGCCGGGCGTCAAGTCTTTCCCCCGCGCGCCGCCGCCCGCCTCCTGACCTGGTCTGTCTCGTTGGCTACAACAACAGGGTGTGACTTGCAGCCGGAACGAAGAACGATAGCATTCAGATTGTCTCAGAGAGGAATCAGGGGTGAGAGTGCTGCTCGAGTATTTCCTATTTCCTATGATAATCCAAATCTGTCCAGCCCCTGAGCACGAGACACAGAGCCATGGGGCTTGATAAGGTTTACACACGTGGAACCGCCAACAAGCTGCACCAACATGTCGGTGTCTTGTTCGCTTCGGTCCTTGTCTGACTCCCTTCACGTTCACTACTGCCTACATATCAATCTGCCTAATCATTATACGTCCACTTATCCAGGGACACGCATGGGCATTCGCCCGCGTAGACAAGGTTTGCGGCTACGGACAAACCATCTAGCTGGAATGCTGCTCTCTTGCTATCCGAGTCAGTGCCGCAAGGCTCCGGGGCCGTGCCCATTGAGTCTAGACGTCCTGACGCAGGGTCCGGACCGTCCATGACGGCGCGGCGTCTGCATATACCCCCGCCACTACGCGGGCACGCGTCTTGACGGACCGAGCGCGACAGCTTTTCGTGGATAAACTCACGCAGACTGTACAGCACGCGAGTTGGGGTGCATGACCTACGCTGCGTGGACGGCTCTTATGAACCCACATTCTCCTCGTTGTTTTCAATGGGGATGGGGCGTTATTTTCTTAGTCTTGTCCGTGTCTTCCTGCATGCGTTTTCCTGCCTGCATTTCCTTGCCTGCATTCCCAGCCTCCTTATTTCCTCCCAGTCTCTACTGAGCTCTGCCCACATCGACTAGCTCCTCCAAGTCGGTCGACCTCGGCCAACAGTGGCCGAGTATCAAGATGCGGTAAAGCCCGTGCCGCCTGCTTGGTTGATACCCGATGGACTGCGGCCTGGAATCCGCTCCCGGTGGCCGGCGGCCGAGGTCAGACCACACCCTATCCCAAGTGCGCAGCTAGCTTGCCTAGGCGCGGCACAACTAATTACTCCCGTCTTTGCCCTTCTATCAGAGTTGAAGCTTGTCGTGGACCTCACTGCCCGCCCCTTGACCTATCTGTTACGGTGAGGGCCATATCCTAAACCCCGCAGGCTGATGCCGAGAGCTCACCTCTTCCTTCCCGGTCTTTCGCTTTCTCTCTGTCTCTGGCATGTGCCTGGAATATCCAGGAAAAGACCGAGCTGACCGGTATCCGCTCTCTTATCCCATCCCCCTGTGATACCTGGCCGGTTTCCTCGTTGCCGTTGTCAAGCCCTCCCGAACTGTTCCCCTTCCCAATTAAGGGGTTGGCACAAAAAGGCTGGCACCTCCCGCCTTGATCTTTTGCAAGGCTTGGGCTCCCTTCTTCTCAGCCATTTCTATTATATTACCTGGTGTTGCCTAGATCTGTTCCCATCTGCCTACTTATTTTCTACGCCGTGGTTGGTAGGTCCCCTGCCAATTGCCAGCCTTCCAGCTGCCACCACCACATTAAGTAAAATTCCGGATTTACTCGGGCTCTTGTCTTCTCTTTCCTTTTCTCACTCACCCTCACCGCATCCGCAGCGGCAATGGGATCGTTGGGCGACCCGTCATCGCGCCTCGCGCTCGAGGGTGAAGTGCTGCTGGTGTGCATCCCGACGGAGCCCAAGGTCGAGTGGGTGGCGGCCATGGAGGCGAGATTCCCCGGGCTCGAGGTCCGGTGGGTTGACCGGAGCTGGTACCTCGATACCAACGTCTTTGCTAGTGGGACCCTGAGCCTGCCCGCGCGCATGTACGACGGCGTCACCATGGTCATGTCCTTTCTGCCGCCCAATCCAGAGGACATGAAGCGCGTCCGGTTCGTGCAGCTCACTTCGGCCGGCGCCGACCGCTGGGTCACCCACGACGTGTACAGGGATCCAAACGTCATGTTTTGCACTGCCAACGGGATACACGCGTGAGTCTTGACTAGCTACATCGGGACGGGCGTGGGAAGGTAAGGAGAGCTTGGGTGGCTTTTGCTAACACGGCACACTTGAGAACGGGGTACACATTTGAAGTACGCAGATATCGGAATGGGTCATTGGCACGTGGTTGATGGCACAGCACCACTTCCTGCGGGCAAGCATGTTCATGAAGCAGGCTCGCTGGGCCCCGGCCGAGGAATTCCACCCGACTGTGGACAGCCCCGGATTGCGCATGTGAGTAGCTAAGGCGACTAATCTTGGCCGGCTTCAACATTGACAATCCCGTCCAGGGGCATCCTCGGATACGGCGCCATCGGCCGGCAGTGCGCCCGCGTAGCCAGCGCCATGGGCATGGAGATATACGCCTACACGCGGACGGAGCGGAGCACGCCAGAGGCGCGCAGGGACGACTCGTACCACATGCCTGGCACGGGCGACCCGGACGGCCTGATCCCGGCCCGCTGGTTCCACGGCGTCGGACGCGAGGCTGTCAACGAGTTCCTGGCCCAGGACCTCGACCTGCTCGTCGTCAGCGTCCCGCTCACAGACGCCACCCGCAACCTGCTGGGGCCCGAGCAGTTTGACATCCTGGACAGGGGACGCCTCTCGGACGCCTTACGTTCCAAGAACGGCGACGGGTCGCACACTAATGACCACATCAATGGCATCAATGGCGCCAACGGTAATGGACATCACACCAATGGCCATGTCAATGGCAATAATGGCAACGGGCAGCAGCACATGACCAACGGCCATATCAACAGCAACAACAATACCAACGGCACCGCCGCCGCCGCCGCCGCCAAAAGCACCGCCCGACACGGCGGCGGCGGCAAAAAGACGTTCGTCTGCAACATCGCGCGGGGCGGCATCATCGACACGGCCGCGCTGCTCGAGGCGCTGGAGCGTGGCCAGATCCGCGGCGCTGCGCTCGACGTGACGGAGCCCGAGCCGCTGCCGCTCGAGCACCCGCTCTGGCGCGCCCCCAACGTCTTCATCACTCCCCACGTCAGCTGGATCACCCCCTGCTACTGGGACCGCCTGCTCAGGATTCTCGAGGAGAACCTGGACCGCCTGGGCGACGGCCGCCCGTTGCTCAACCTGATGAACCGGAAGGAGCAGTATTAGAGGAGCAGACTTTCCTTTTTCTTGAATCTTTGTTTGTTGATTGCTTCTCGCCTGTTGTATTTCTCAAGTGTTTCTATCAGCCAATAAACAACGAGATTGAGAGGGGAGTTGTTACTGGGCGGTAATCGAGAAGAAGGGACGGCATTGAACTGCATTGCGGGAGCAGACAGGGTGAATTGGTTGGTCACAGCCACGGTTCTAGCCAGTGGGAGCTTTGATATTTGGACAAGGTCTACCACGTCCCCAACATCACAGGCAGTGTTTCTCAGCATAATGGAATAACATTACTAGTTGAGGTGAATGGCTGGTCTATGCCCTAAGATTATCAAAAAGAATACCCGTGATGCTGTCCAGTCGTGCCCTGGTTTCGGCGGCTGCTTTCTGCTTGCCTCGCCAACAATCTGGTTGGCCCGACCTTGCTTGACCTGGCTCGACGAAGAGCCGTGTCGAGATCGCTGAATCTTGCCCTGAACGCCCCTTGTCTCCCTCCCTCCCTGTTCTCTATATATGTGCACAGCCGCCCAAGTATGTCGTCTATCAACGTCATTAGAAACAAAATCGCCACGATATTGCTGAATTTCTCATCTGGCGGTGACACGTCTCCGCCCTGTTAGTCCAAGCCAGGGGTAAATAATCAACACATGCACTCCAATTGTCACTTCTTCACAAAGCACCGAGAACCCGGCTCAGAGACTTCCTACTACTGCTCCGGGCCATGGAGGTGCTAGTGGCTGGGACACTCGGGCTCCTCTTGCTGGTACTGCCACCCGCCGTCGCGTCGGGCCCACGGAAGGCCGCGTCGGGGAAGGCACCAGCTCCGGGGCCGGAAACCCCGTCATCGGGAATGTTGCCGCCAACAAAGGTCCACTCCTCGGTTTCATCGTCGTCCCCTTCGTCGTCGCCGTCCGTTGTACCCTCTTCCTGCTGGGTCTTCTGGTGCTTGGCGTTCTTACTGGCCTTGGCCTTGATCAGGCTCGTGGCGTACTCGAGGTCGCGATATATGCACTGTATCGCCGTTTCGACACCACTCTCCTAGTAGGGTTAAAGTTTAGTTAGCGGGAGGGCCAAAAGTAAAAGAGAACAAGACAATGTTCAGACGTACCTTTCTGATTTGCTCGCCCAGGACGCGGGCCTTGACGATCATGCGGTCGCTGTTGGTGGCCTCCCAGAGCGCCCGAGCGAAGCTGTTGGTGCCCCATTTGCGCAGGCAGATACCGACACCAAGATCCTCGACGCGGCTACCAAAGAAGAACTGATCCCCAAAGAAAGGCCGAATTATGGTGGGCACGCCCGCGCGCAGGCTGGCTCCTGTCGTGCCGGATCCGCCGTGGTGCGCAACGGCGTCCATCTGCGCGAATAGCCAGTCGTGCGGCGCCGACTTGATCCGCAGAATTTCGGGCGGCAGCTTCGGTTCCTCCTTCGGCTTTTCGACACTCTCCTGCTGGTCTCCGCCTTCTGTCTTGTCTTTGCCATTCTCCTTGCTTTCGGCCGCGCCGTCTGCTGACGGTTTCGCCTCATTGCTGCCGCTCATGCGGTCGGACCAGCCCTTGGACAGGACGCATCGTACACCCGACTTGAGGACTGCATCGATTACCTCCTGCGTCATCTTGGCAGGGTCCGGCACGATGATGCTCCCAAAACCGACGTACACAACCTTCTTTCCGTCTCGCCGCGCCTTGTCAATAAAGTCGGTAAGCTCACGCGGGGGTGTCCAGTCGGCCCCGCTAGCCTTCATCACCTGCTGCTTGCTCTTGCCGCCATCATCTTCATCCCCGCCTTCGCCCGGCTTCACCTCGGCGGCGGCCTTGTTGGGCGTTCCCTCGTCGAGGAACCAGTATCCGGTCACGCGGATCCAGTCGCTGTAGTCGAGGGGCGGGGGCACCACGTAGGGGCTGAAGTTGTACAGGAACGGCACCTTGTTCGGTTGCATCTTCTCGAGACTTGTGTTGGGCAGGCCCAACACGTGGTTCCGCCAGCGGTTGACCTGCTGCGCTGTCATCTTCCAGAACATATTGTCGAACATGACGTACGTGACGTAATTGTAGGCGCCGCCCATCTTGTGTTCTGGCATTACAAAGGCGTGCGGGTACGCGCGTGTGCGCGTCCACGGCATCGTGAAGGCCCGGAAGTAGGGAATCTGCAGCGCCTCAGCGATGTGGATGCCCGCCATGGCACTAGGGCTCTCGATTAGCAAGTCCGAGCCCTGACATGCCTCCCAACAGCTAGAAAGGAGTTCGTCCAGCCAGCCCCGGAACTTGGACGCCGCCACCTTGAGAAACTGCCATGTGAAGGTTCCGTTCTCGATGCACAGTTGCATAAGCTCGCCAGGATCGCCCTCGACTCGCGCGAAGTCGATGCCGTGTGACCGGATCCACGGCTCAAACTCGGCATGCGTCGCGATCCGCACCTGATGGCCCTCAGACAGCAGGCCCTTTGCCAATGCAATATACGGTTGCACGTCACCTCTCGAGCCGATAGTGAGACAGGTGACGCGGAGCGGCTGTGGCGGCTTGAAGTTGAGGAATGAGGCCTTGGGGTCGTCAAATAGGATGGTAGGCGCATCGCTAACTACCGATGTCTGCTTGGGAAGCGGTATTTCGTGCTCGGGGCGCTCTTCCTGGCGGGCCTCCTGCAGGGCATCGCGTTCGGCAGCGGCCGTCTCTGCGTCCTCCTTCTCCTCCTGACCCAGCAGGCCCGATTCGCGGAGGTACCGGGCCTCCTCAAGCTGCTGCAATAGAGTGATGGTGCAGTCGTCGCGAATATCGGCCTGGCCGAACTCGAAAAAGAGTTCTTCGTGCCCGCGGATGACAACAACCAGCCCGGAGTAGCCGAAGCGGAACCCCTTCTCCTTGTGCGCGTTCTCGACGTCCCTGAGTGGGAGGATCAACTTGGTCCGCGTGCCGGGCAGGAGACTGCGAAAGCAGAAAGAGCGGTCGCTGATGTAGATCTTGCCGTAGAGCGGGAGCACGCGGATCATGTAGCCAAAGTAGGTTGCGACCAGCTTCTCAGACTCGGGGAGGGCAAAGTGCTGCCGGAACCGTTCCCTGGAGGTCGCCACCTTGTCCTCGTCGTCGTCCTCGGGCAGTTCGTCGTCCATTTTGAGGGCGGAATTCTCGTCGTAGTGCCGGCGTCCGCCCTTCCACATGCCTGAAACCTTCTCGACATAGCCCATGGATTCGGTCGCGAGGAGGTTGCTCATGCGGCGGAAAGGCGACAGAGGTCGGTTGAGGTAGCCCGCAAGGGCCCCTGCACTCCGGACGGGGAGCGATGCCATGGTGGCGAGGCCCTGCATTCCTGGCGTAGGCGGGCCTTGCTGAATCCCAAGGCCAACCCCGGCGTCCTGCATGCTCCCTGTCGTCGCAGCACGATCGACCTTGATAGGAGGGCTCGATTGAGAGGTCTTTGTCAACGCCTGGTTGTCGGCGGCGGAGTCGGTCGTATCCCTGGGCCGCGAGTCCGAGGGAGAGCGGCGGACTGTGGGGCTGTGGAAGACATCGCTGCCCCTGAGGATCTGGCTGGCCGACTGATCTTCGCTAGACGACGCGACCAGAGCCGAGAGGCTGGCCTGGCTGGGATCCTCAATGGATTGGACATATGAGTCGGACGATTCCTGCTTCTCCGGGATGGTACTATGCTCGCCCAGCCTGTGGCGACTCCTCGACCGGGCGTGCCGGGTTCCACTGAAACTCCGACGCTCCTGCGACTCCTCGCGCACAGCCACGGCTGTGTTCAGGTCCAAGCTCCTCCTACCAAAGGTGCGCAAGGCGTCGAAGCTGCTGCGGGTGAAGTCGCCGCTGGCACGAGGGCTGGGGTTTGGTGGGCTTGTCGGTCCGATTGGAGCCAGGGTCGCACGCACAGCGTCATTCAGCCTCGTGGGTCGGCGTTCCTGGCTCCCCGACATCGAGTTTCGCTTGGTAGAGGGGTGACGGGACGGCACCCCGTCTTTCGGCGCCTCGAGTCCCTGGACCAGGTCGTCCGACTTCTGGGTACCGCTGGCACCGTCGGTAAGGATTTTGATGACATTGATGGCTTCTTTGCCGAAGCTGAAGAAGGAAAAGAAGTACTCGTCAATGGCATAGGTCTCGTCGTTGTCAATGACGCGGATCTTGCAAGTCTCGGCGAACTGGACGAGCTGCATCTCCTCCACGTCCATGACGTTCTGGATAGGGAGGGAGATCTTGACACTATCGCCGTCGTTGTGGGAGCGGAAGATGACGCGCTGCAAACTTTTGACCCATTCGTTGGCACTGGGGGCGCTATCGGCGCGGAAGTGGTAGGTCCGTTGGTGGGTAACAACGGTGAAGTTGACGCCTTCCTTGTCCTTGTCCGTGACGCTGGCTGAGATGCCATATCGTAGGTCGATTTGGCCGCTCGGAAAGTACAGGTTGGAGGGGTCTCGATAATAAGCCATAACATCGCCCTTGAGACGAAACCAGTAGCGATTGTACTTGGGATTCCGCTTGCCACTCTTTGAGAGATATCCGGACTTGGCAACCTCGTTCTGCGTGGGCGCGTTAGAATCATTGACACGAGACACGCAAAAGACAATGGGGGTAGCGATGGACTTACGGCCTTCTTGGGAAGATATGCGTAGAAACATATGTGGTTCTTGGTGATGTACATGTAACCCTGGAGCAGGACGCTCTGGAGCAGCCAGCAAGGATACTCCTCGATGACATCTTCGACGGTGTCGAACTCGAAGATCTGCTTGAGTTTCCTTGCCAGTGGACTGGGGCGGCTTTCACCGCTGACGGGAGAGTTGGAGCCCGAGGTCATGTCGAGATCGAGGCTCGGGCGCGATGATGACAACTCGGCCCGAGCCTCCAGCATCCTGGTCATGACGGGTGGCAGTCTGCCATCGGCAGGGGAACCAGCATGGAAGGCCCCGACGGCAGGTGAGGTCGGAGAACCCGCCTCGTCCTCCTCGGCGATCTGCGGCTCCTTCGCCTTTGAGGCCTTGTTCTTGCGCGACAAAGACGACAACCTCTTGGGCATTGATAGCGACGGCAGGGAGCGCAGAAGCTTAGAGCCTGACGGTTTCCGGCGCTTCTTGTCAACCTCGAGATTCGGGGAATCTTTCAAGGGCTTCTTGCCACCGAAGACTGTGGTCTGGGACATGCCGAAGCGGCCGCGCGGGTCGGACTCGTCGTCATCGGCCGGGGCGTCTTCATCCTCATCGTCACTGCTCGCTCCTTCGAAGCGGTCGTTGAAGTCAACCGCGGACCCGGCGGCGGCGATTAGACCGAAGATGCTCTGGTTCATGTTGAACGGAGGCCGGCGGTTGACATCATCTTCGTCCTCCGGGTCGCTTTCGCGCAGGCGCTCGGGAATTTCCATGGTTGGAGAGTGAGATGTGTGCACCCGCTTCTTCAGGAGTTTCCTGGCGCGCTTCTTGGTGTCGTCTTCGCTCGGTCGGCGATGTCGGTCGAGGGAGAGGGAGGGACGGGCGGTTTGGCGGCTCGACAGTGCTCTTCTGAGCGGCGGAGAGACAAGAGGAGGCGAGACAGCGGCCGGGTGAGCAGGCGTGGGAGCAAGAGATGGAGGTGGAGCGGACCTCCTGCTTGTGTCTGGCGGCAGCGGAGATGCCATGGCAGGCGGTAAGACAGGCAGCCGGTTGGCGCCGTTTCCTTTCCGTTTCTGGGTTTATTTTGTTTTGTGCTTTCTTCGCCTTGTCTCCCTGCCCCTGTCTATGGCACGACGCGTGTGCTAGCTGGGGTTGGGGCTGCAGTCGGAGGAGCACGGCGCAGCTAGCCGCAGGCAGAAGGGAGGACGGTCGGGGGAGCGTGCCGGGAGCGAATCTGATTGGCAGTGGGGAGGCGGGCGCCTGGGAGCTCGAAGGGCGGCGGCAGCAATGCCTGGAGCCGACGGCTTGGGGTAGACCCCGGCGGGAAATGCGTGCTGTGTGACCAGGAGGCACAGGGTCAATGTCGGCACCCCGTTGAGCGGCGCTGGGTTGTGGTTTTGGTGACTGCAGGCGGCAGTGAAGGGACGTGTAGCAGTCAATGTGCCGCGAGCGGGCGGTGTTTATGCCTGATGCTTGCTCCAGCCGACGCACCTGTCGCACAGTGTTCATTCACCGGGGTGCCATCCGCTGGGAGCGAGACCTAGCCGTTTTTGTGAGGAGCTGCCTTTTCTCTCTTTTGTTTACCGGGCTGGTCTGTTCCTGTCGAGTCTCTCCTTTTTGCTGATTTTTTGCCTCCCTATTCTCCCCACCCCGGGTCAACCTCGATTACCGGATTCTGGAAGCACGGTCGCGCGGTTCTGGCAGCCTCCACTGTGAGCTCGACCCGCTGGGATTGGCGATGGTCTCGGCTCAACACAAGGCCAAGGTTCCACCAAGCACAGGGGACCGACAGGGTGCAGTGTGCAGCGTGCAGTGTATCACTATCACGGAGCTCGAGAGCCCTCACCTTCGCCTCGATTCCAGGACCAAGTGGTGTGGGGGCCGCGACAGCCAAAGTCAGGCGGGCAGCGCTGCTGATTTGTTTTGGATGGGCACGGGGCAGCGAACAGTGACAAGATGGCTGTCAACACTCAACAGACTCCGTGAATCGCGGCAGCGTCAAGTGGGCGTGACGCAATCTCGCGGACGCCTGTGTCAGCAACTCAAACCGCCCCGTCCCGGTAGCTTTTGGCCTAAGAGTGGGGTGTGGTGTGGGGGTCGAGCTTCGGTATGCTTCTTCTGTTCTGCCGGGTGAAAGACTGAGCAAAGCCGTCGCTTGAATGAACGTCAAGACGCGGTAGTTTGGAGGGATAATCCTAGGGCAGACGATGGGGTGCCTGCCAGCCTCCGGACCTTATCAGCGATTTTGAGATCGCATGGATGCGTTGGAAGTGTGGTGTTACTGAAGATGGAGCACCGCCTGGTTTTCTCTGTTATACCTTTTGTGCGTGCATTAGTTCCTGCGCCGTACTCGTCGTGTCCGTCAATCAGGATAATACTGGGTCCCGCACCGGTCAGCACGGCAAGCCGTCAGTCGCCAACGCCTAAAGTATGACCGCCATCCCGCCCTGATAACGAGGCGCAGGCACTCCTGCGCCGAGGCTCACAGATCGGTATTCCCTCTCCAGCGATGGACATTTCAGGGCACAGTTGGCATCACATGCAAGTTGTCGTGTTTACGGAGTGCCTGATCAATCCAAGGCCGTCCCGTCCATCCCATTCATTGTCCTTCCCGTTTGAACACTGGCTGCAAGCCATGACGACAGAGGCGTTTTCTCGATTCAATGACTTGCCAACCAGCCCGTAGACCGTTCCTAGGCAGACGTGGGACGGGCTGAATCCGTGCCTGAATTGCTAGATTCAAATCTCGACTCGTCCGCGGCAAAAAAAAAAAAAAAAAAAAAGGGTGCCACCATTAGCTCCACCGCCGCCAATTTGAAATAGGTATACAAATAAGGATACAGGAACAAGAAAGAATAGAAGGGGGAAAATACAAGGGGGGGAAAAAAAAGGAAGAAAAAAAAAAAGAAAAAGAAAAAATTGAGGCAATCTGGGCGCCATCTCTTTTTTGTCGTGATCGAGCAGTGTTATTGGATGATCCAGATTACGGAGAATCTAGCCCAGAACGGCGGGCACGCTTCCATGACTAAGCTCTACGGGAAGTGGCCCGGCCCCACAGACAACAACCGTAGCGTTACATGCCGGCTAGGCTAACCTCGCAAGGGCCCTGGTGCTCGATAAAATTTTTGGGGGCGCGTTATGGTAGAAAAAAAAAAAGTCGGAGAGGTCACCCCGCGAGCCTTGAGTTGGCTGTCTGTTCTCTGGAGTCAATTCCGCAGCAGCAGAAATGGCAACGACCATGCTCCCGTTTCTCTACCAAACCCGCACCATCCAGATGCTCCCCCGCCCAGCAGCACTAAGGCGCCATGCCTTCCAAGACCTGCTTCGCCCAGCGCCCGCCCGCACCTTTCACGGCAGCTTCGTCGTCAGGAAACGGAACCCCGGCCCCAGCAGTCAAGACGACAGCGACATCCCCTTCGAGCTTCCCCCAGACCTGGCCGCCGATCCGCGCTTCAACCCGGCTGCACAGAAAAGTACGCCGAAGGAGGCCAAGGCATTCGGCACCATCACCCCCACCGAGCGCCGCGCCTTCGACTCCATCTTCAAGGAGCTCGAGTCCGAAACCATGAAAGTCCAAGGCCGTTCGGCCCTGACCCTTGATGATGCCATGCTCAGGCAGCCGGACGCTTCGCGCCATCAGTCCATTATCGGTAGAATTCTGTCCGACGCCGTCGGGGAGGACTGGGACTCGCCGAACCCAAACCTCCCCTCCAAACCTTTCATCGAAAGCATGCGCAAGCTACACAACGTTGGCTCGGATGGCCACGCCGCCGGCAGCCCCCTATCCCCCGCAGCCCGATATCAGGCCTTGCTTCGCTTCCCACCAAGCCTGCGCGAGGCCGCCAAAAAAGCCCTGGGAATTTCCGACCCCGCTGCGCCCCAAACCGTGGATGTTGCTGCGGAGGAGGTCCCCGACCCCTCGGAAGCCGCGTCTCCTCCACAGCCTACACAGCAAGAAGAACCACTGCGTCTAGACCGTACCATTGAGAATCACTATCTTACACGCGCCAGGTATGACGAGCGCAGGCGCGTTGAGAAGCTGATGGCTGCTGCCGAGACCGATTTTGAGCTGTGGGACGTGCTGGAGCGCGAGGTTTTCTCCGTCATCAGTCGCCTTGGTCTCGACAAGCCCGCCCCTGGGACGCCTCTCGGCAAGCCAAAATCTCGCAGGGGAAGACCTAAGAGAGAGGATACGGCCGAGGTGACTGGGGCTGCCAACCCCTTTACACCTAGTTCTAGTGCCGATGTTACCGAACCAGATATGAGCCTGCACGGCTATCTGTACCCGGAACACCTGGTGTGCGCGCTTCAGCTCATGGACTCTCGCTTCCCCGGCTCGCGCCTGGCGCTCGAGATTCTACCGCGGGTCAAGTCACTCGGCCTGGAGTCCTTCGTGCTTGGTGCCAGCGCACAGTTTTACACCACACTCATGAGCCTGATGTGGAACCGCTACAACGACGGCCATGCTGTATTGAACCTGGTCGAGGAGATGTTGCATGCTGGTCTCGAAACCACATATCTCGTGCACGGCAATCTGATCCGGGAAATGGGTCACCTCGTCGAGAAGGCTGGCTCGGGCAAGGCTGGCGATCTTGCACTGCATATTTCGTCTCACCCAACCTGGACTTCACTGAGAGGAGTGAGGATTCCGCATGTGCACAAGACCGTGTTAGTTGAGCAGGCGAAGAAGAAGTCTCAGAGCGAACTCAGGGTCTACGCGTCATGACCCTTCGCCTCGGATACTTTGAGTCGCGCCGATTACTTTGTCTGCCCGTACTAATCCCACGCATGTATCATATGTCCTGCTTTGTATTTTATGTATCGACCTTTAATCACCTGCCTCCCGCCACTTCCACCACCATCCAGTGTATGTGTCAAATCAACGGAGAAATAGATAGAAAAGGAGAAAATTCCTTGATTTCCGGCAAATTCACCACCCGGGATCTTCCTTCGGGATGGCAGGTGGCTCGCCAAAGCCGCAGTTCGGCGTGGGGCACACGGTCAAGGTGTGGACGAACTTGATCCTGCCCCCTTCGATGCGGAACTCGTGGCTGTCGTGGAGCCCGCTTTGGCCGAAGTTGAGGAAGACGCCGGCGGCGCCGTACTCCTCATCGATGACGTACCGCCGGTTGACCAGCGGGATCCCTTGCGGCACGCCCGTGGGAACGTGTCCCCGGGCTGGGTGTACAGCCCCCCTCGAGCCGCCGGCAGCCCTCGGCCCAGGGCACCGCGACGGACGTGTCGTTGAAGAGGTCGAGGTACGCGTCCGCCGCGGCCCGGATCACCGCACGCGCGTCCCGCCGCGCCTCCGGGATGGGCGCCCAGCTCTCCTGCAGCGCGTAGTGCAGGCTGTGCCGCGGGCTGAACAGCCAGTCTAACGCGTCCGTGATCAGGGTGTCGATCTTGGAGATGCGGCCCGTGGCCGGGCCCAGCCACAGCTGCGTGCCCCCTGGACGGGTGGGCGGGGTCCGTGACGATTATTTCTGTGTAGGCGGCGCACGATACCGGGTCGTGCTGCGAGCGCGCGTGGTCGATCTTCAGCGGCTGCGACAGGATCCCGCCGCGTAGGCCGCCGGCTATGGTGGAGTCGCCGTTCTCGACGTATACAATAGTGCCTAGGTCCGGCGCTAGTCGCTGCAGGTAGCGCGGCTCGCCTGTTGACTGTGCGGCGATGTACCGTCGAGTTGTCTGCTCGAGGAGGGCGCGAGGGCAGTCTGCTGCTACCGCAGCCGCCAAAGTTGCCAGGATCAGGAGGTTTTGCATGGTTGACGACTTTGTGATGGAAATCGGCAGCTATTCTAGACTCCCCGGCACCTCGCCTTGACGTCAAAGGACTAAATGCCTGCTTTTGCAAGACGCTAACAATGTATCTTGCGCTCTAGTTCGGCTTGGACATCGTACTATTGCAAGAGAACAGCGTGGCGGCGAACAGACTCGCCTTTTGTGTTCGGCTTGACGATATTCCTTATATTCCCGCTGCAGCCCGGCACCACCGACCCCGCCTGGCAGACTTGTGTATTTACCCCTGGACGAACCGCACCTCCAGGCAAAAGCGACCGGCGATACTGGACTGCCAAGCGCCGGCAGTTGCTCAGTATACGGGAGACAGCGGGGCCTAACGTGCAAATCTTTTATTTATGGGGTTGCCTCAACTATCCAAAATGTAAGGGCTTCAGACCCGAACGCTCAGCCAACTATAAACCTCGGAGCGTCTTCGATCTCCCAGCTCAAAAACAGCCCTTCAGATGATGTGACCAGCGCAGTTGGTCGGCTCGATGGGGCCCTCGACCACCCAGGGGACTAGCTCGACGCCGACGGCCGCGGCGCGCGCCGTCTGGCCCTCGACGCTGTCGTCACGGCCCGCGAGGAAGTCGACGGCGGGGCCCTCCATGAGGCGCGAGTTGGCGCCGGCGGGCACGGCGGGGCTGTTGGGCCACCTCGCGGTGCAGCTGTTGCGCGTGCCCAGGACGTCGCCGCCGTAGTCGCCGCGCGCGGCCTGGTCCTTGAGCGTGGCCAGCTGGTTCGCGATGCGGTCGACGTTGGGCTCGACGGAGCGCACGCCGCCCGCGACCAGCTGATCAAAAAGCGCCAGGCCTGGGAACTGCGCGACGTTCTATAAAGCAGATGAAAAGTCAGCCAGTAGCCCCTAAGATCTTGATCGGAAGAGGGAGGTATGAGGTGATGGACGGAGGGGGATGCAACGTACTTCGATCTGGTTTGTACGGGCATAACCGTCCGGTACGGCGCTATCGGCGTTATACGCGTTAAGCCAAACCGGGTCGGCTAAACCAAAGGTCGCGCGGGCTTTGTTAGCAAACTTAACGACGCATTAACGGCATTAAAGGCCGACATACACTGCAGCTGGCCCGAAACGGCGTAACCGGACGCAAAGTCGACGGTGTGGGCGATCTCGTGGAGGTAAACACCGATGGTGTCGACCTGGTTAAAGAAGACGACCTGGTTTCCGAGCGCGTAGGCGTGCGTGCTCGTATCGGGGACCAGCATGACGTCCTTGGTCAGCTGCCGCATCTTAACGGGCACCTGGCCGAACCGGTGCACCAGCGTCTCGATCGACGTCGCGCTGTTGGGGTGGCGGCACAGGAGCCAGGGGACGGGGCACTTTTTGAGGGCAGATGAGTGTCAGCCAAATATTTCGCGCTCCAGCCAGGGGCAGTGGATACACAAACGGGTGTCTACTCACGTCGTTATACAAGACCTCGTAAGTCACGATGGTCCGGGGGTCGATGTTCTCCCTGTTGGCCAGGTCCTTGCAGCCCTGGGAGATGGTGCCCGAGGGCCACTGTGTGATGGAGTAGCCCGGCTGGCGCAGCGCGAGCTGCAGCTGCGGCCAGAAGGTGTCCAGGTTGGACCGGAGGGCGGGCTTGCTCAGCTGCTGAGCGTCCGCCTCCAGCACCAGCCCGGCGGCCGCAATGAGAGCGGAGAGGAGGGAGGCGTTCTTTCCTGGGAGCATGATGATGGGGTGACAAGATAACTCTCAGTGAGCGGGAGGGATATCTATATATATGTTGAGGAGTGTAGGAGTGCGCCGTTGTCGTTCGTCTCCGCTGCTTGGCCCGCTTCCTAGATGCCATTGTTGACGACGAGCAGAGGAGATACTGGCATTTTATACTACTATACGTGCACCGCCGCCCGCCCCCAATCTCCAATATTTTGAGGCCGAATGTCCACGATGGTCTGTCTGCTTGTCAAGCCTGCTGGCCATCGTTGGGCCTCCCTTCATCCTGCAGCACTCCGTCTGGCCAAGCCTGTCGCTGTCGCTGGTTCTCCTTCCACCCTGCAGCTCTCCGTCTGGCCAAGACATGCCTTAGGAGCCGCGGTCCAGGTGACGCCGGGATATGGCCGCAAAAGCCCAATAGTTCTCACCCAAGGCACCCTTTCTGCTCTGTCAGTTGGGCTGACCGTCGTCGCAGTATTGACATGGAAGGTAGTATCGCATGCATCCGCATCGAGGTGTGACTGGGTGGTTGATCCCTCTAGCGGCTGACTTCGCCAGGGGTTTCCATTGGCCGCAGATGTCGGGCCTCATCATTTCGTGGGGAATGTTGTTGGCAGCACCTTTGCTCATTCTCGAAAGGGGCACACAGAGCACAGCCCCCAGGTACCTGGTTATCAACATTCCGGAGAAGGATGCCCGGATTTCTAGATGATTGCCTTTTCTTTGGCTCCCTCAAGGCCTCCTAGACTCCATCACTAAACAAAGACATGATGTTTTTGATAGTTGCTGAGACCCGCAGCGTCTTTTGACCTGGTGATTCCTTTTGAGTGTGTAGAAATTCCCCGCCGGGAAGCGGATGAATAAGACCAGACACCACCAGACGGTTCGCGCCGGACGGCACGGCATTCTCTGTCTCGGTGAGCCCTATTTTTATTGACCACTAGCAGCCGGAAGCGGACCCGATGTGGATCGAATAAGCAGGCACCGATGATCCTTCAGAAATGCAACCTGCAAACACCAGGTAAGGCTGCGTGAACTCGTCCTGCTGTTTACAGCTTATAGTCCGTTGTGGGTTGCATCTGGGCGCAGGTGCACGAGCGAATCGGGAACCCGCAATGGGTGGCCTCAAATCACGCTCAGTGGTCACAAGCGGCGACGGTGAGCACAAACAACACTGACAATTGCGTCTCGTGATGATGGGCACAGTGAGTTGAAAACAGAAACATGCATGCCGCAGCATGGCGAGGTATATTGCAAGTAAAAGAAACACAGGCCGCTGCTACGTCCTGAAGCAGGCCCAGACGCTGGTCGTAAGAGAAGAAGAATAGAAGTACAGAAAGCCTATTTTAGACAGGCCACATGAAGGGAATCTCCCGGCAGCAGAAATCATCCAGCGATATCAGCAATTTCGCCGGCTATTTTCTTTATTTCTTGCACACGGGCAGGTTGACGGTCTGGCCGACCTTAAGGTTGAAGCGGTCGACACCCGGGTTGGCGGCGAGGACGGCGTCGACGGTCAGGTCCAGCTCCTGGGAGATGCCGACGAAGCTGTCGCCGGCCTTGATGACGCGCGTGGCGGGCCCATTGGGCAGGCAGGGGCGGGTGCCGGGCTTGGGAAGGCAGGTCTTGTCGTCGATGTTTTGCTTGCACAGCTTGGTCGGGATGCTGACCTCCTGGCCGATGTTGAGGAGGTCGACGTTCTTGAGCTTGCTCTCCTTTGCGATGTTGCAGATGCCCGACTGGAACGTGGCCGCGAGCTTGGTGAGCGTGTCGCCCTGCACGATCTTGTGCTTGACCACGGGCCCGTTGGTCCTGCCGTCGGGGCAGACCGCGCCCGCCGTGTTGTTCCTGGCCGCGTTGTTGGCGAGTGGTGGGGTCCTCAGTAGGATGGCTCCGGGGACGGGGACCTGAGGAGTCAATCGTCAGTTTAGTTTTGATATATGCGAAGGACAGTGCAGGGCTGTCACTTACCGGTGCTGGGATGGCAGCAGCCAGGCTCGCCAGGAGCGTGACAAGAGTGATGGGCACGGACGCAAGCATTTTGAGGAATGGAGTACGCTCGGCGTGGTGAAGAAGAAGATGTTGGCAAACGTGTGAACGTATGCTTAACCCAAAAGAAATGTTTGCTGAAACGAATCCCGACCTTGCGGTTGTTGTGACTCTGGTACAAAGGAGAATAGATACAGAAGAGAATAGGATGATGATGATCCTCCATCAACAACAGCCCAGGAGGGAATCCGTCCGATTTTTATCCATCCCCAAAGCCCTCGTCCTCCTCGCGGCATGCCATCCCACGCGGGGCTGCAGCGGCAGGGCTCAAAAGGCAAAAAAAGGAAAATATTTCTCGATGTTCCCCAGGTCCTTGCCGTTCTGGAATGCGTGGTGCTGTCGAGGGCGCATCGGTAGCAAGTCGGTGGATCTCGGTGTGTCAACAGGGGGGCAGGGGTGGAATGACGACTCGGCCAAAAGTGGCAATGGTTCTACCGCAACCGACGCATGTCCCTTCCTCTCGGGTCGACTTCCAGCCTCGCAAGGGGCCTGGCCACGTCGAACCGAACTGGTCGATGCGCCTGTGGGGGAGGGGTAGGCAGTCCAAGTCGAGAGAGGGGGTATCCATCGGTCAAACGCGGGCAGTCCTCAGGCTCGAGGACGGTATGCTGTCTTTGATCTGAGAGCGAGGATGCGCCATCATGGAGTTGACGCTAGAAAGACCTCGTGGTCGCTGCTAGCTGCCATGTATGGAGATCCAGGCGGAGCCTCACGTCCCAACAGAGAACGGGCGGACATCGATCATGTTGGAGATAGATGAAGGCAGCAGGTGGTGCGGAGTAGACTGGGCGACGCTGTTGGAACCCAATGCCATGTCGCCAAGCCTCCGGATATGGACAAAACGTCTCGACGACAAGCATGGGTTGCAGCTAAAATAAGGTTTGAGGGGACTTATACGTATTTGGGAAGCTCTCGGCTGGGGCATTGGACGGACTTGGCTCAGGGCAGGCTCTCTCAGGGCCATCTCGCGCCAGCTGATCCGCGACAGATCCACAGGGGGGCACGGAGGGAAAAGCTTAACCGGCATCCAGCGTAAACCCGGTCGACGCTCGTGCCCAAGATGGGCGAGTTGGCAGCTCCTCCCCGCGCGGGTGCCGATGATCCGGCCTGAAGAGTCCACCACATACGCATGAACGTATTCTGGATGTCGGTATACGTCGCTTGCGCGGTGCAGGTATGGTGCTGCGAGTAGTCGGCTACAAACAGCAAGCCTGGCGATCTCAAAACATGGGAGGCTGTGCTCGCGCGGGCGTCTCCTTGGAGAAGCAAGCGACTCTGACACGCGGGCGTGACTCGTTGTGGCGCCATCGCGAGAGTGGATTTGCAAAACCAAAAAATATGGATGTCTGTAATTGACTTTCATACCATTGGATGCCTCAATGGTCGTCGTCGGCCGGGCCGGACCCGAAGAACCGATAGATCCGTAGGGCGCACAAGTGACTGTGAATTGTGAAGTGAAGTGAGGCGATGATGCCACGTTATGGGCTTGTGGAGTTTTACCGTAGAGGCGCTGGATCCACCTCAGTCGCAACCATATGAGGCTAGCACATTCCCTACTCCTCCATCGGAAGATAGGCAACGTGCCTGAGTGGTTAAAGGGTGTGACTAGAAATCACATGGGTTCGCCCGCGTAGGTTCGAGTCCTGCCGTTGTCGAAACACAGTTTCCTTCCGATACTTTTTTTTATTTTTATTATTATTGTTATTATTATTTTCTCTTCCCTCAGCAGACCATTGCAAGTTGATTTTGTCCGCGCCCTTCTCTCCATTCCTCGTTTCCGCACTTATCGCCCCCGCCAATTCAATCAGGCTAGCCTCCTTTGCCAATCATTAATCATTTGTGAACCCACATCACTTTTTTGTCACACTGGCGATGCCTAAACAATGTCGCCTCCAGGCGGGTAAATGCAAGGCCGGCCGTCAGCAAGCCGACGTGCAATGGTGCAAAGCCCCGTACTCAGCCCCAGCCCCCCACTTAGATTCCGCCGTATCCAATCCAATCGCCTTTTCCTAAGCCCAGCTCGTCCTGCGTGAAGTATCACGAGGGGGGCAGGCTAAGGAGGCAGCCTGGAGCCTGCCTGACTGCAATCCAGTAGGCATGGCATAAAAGTCTCGGGGGTAGCCCGCAAAGCACACGGGCCCGAGGGGTGTGACCAGGAACGTAATTCTGCCGAGCCAGAACAAGGCTCTAACCACACATACACACCACGATCACCATATCATGGCTCTGAGCCTTGCGACGCTGCAGGAGGCAGTGGGCTACATCAAGCTTGCCCTCGAGGTTTACAAAGACATTCAGGCAGTTCCTGGAGAGATTGCCGAGCTCAAAACCGAGCTGGAAGGGCTGGGTGCCCCTCTCAGCACCCTCGCCAACCTCCTAAAAGACCCCAAAGAAACAGATCCCCTGGGTCGTCTCGATGGCAAAAACCGCAAGGCCCTCGTCGATGCGGTCCAGGACGCCTCTGCGGCCTGCAAAGAAGTCCACTCCGTGTTCAAAAACGTCAAGAGCCGCCATCTCGGGTTTATAGGCGGTCACGACATCCGGGCCCGTACCGAATGGCTTGCCTGGGCTTGGCATCGCTTTGGATTCGGCGCCGACCAGGTCAAGGGCTTGATGCACAGAATCAAGACGCGCTGCCAAGGCATACAGTTCATCCTTTCCATCGTCAACATCATACCCAAGAAGCGTTTGCAACAGGATATAGTGGCCAAGCAGAAGGAAAAGGCCGCCTTGGAGAAGAGCCGAAAGGAGATCCAGTTCCTGAAAAACGACGCGGTCAAGAAGGATGCACAGCTCCAGGCTATAAATGCCCAATTGAAGGCGCTGACGGACGCGCTGGTCAAAACGAGGGCCGAGGCTAAAAAGGCCAAGGAGCGGGAGTGCATGGATACCGCGACGGCAGCGAATGGGCAGATTCAGAACAAGGCCCCTGCAGCCAATCTCAACCCCGCCAAAAAGGCCGACAAGGAGCCTCCAGGGCCCGGTCATCTTTCAAAAGCTCCAAGCATAGGCCCCAAGGTTATTCGCGGGGTTCCAAAGGGTCAGAAGCCCAAGGACGAGGGGAAAGGAGGGTCGGCACAGAAGGGGAAGCCAAAAAATGGAAAGCCCGAGGAGAAGACGAACGGAAATATAAAGGAGGCGAAGAAGGATGAGAAGCCTAATGAGAAGACAAACGGCAATGCAAAGGAAAAGAAGAAGGAAGACAAAGCCAAGGAGGACAAGCCCGTAATACCCAAGGAGAAGAAGGTGGAAAAGCCCAAAGAGGACAAGAACGAAAAGAAGAAGGATGAAAAGCTCAAGGAGAAGACCAACGCGGGCACCAAACCGCCCACAGTCAATCAGCCCCAGTCTCCAGTGTCCCCCAAGGCCGCCAAGCCAGCGAGAACGCCAAAGCCCTCGCCGTCGCCATCCCCGCGGCCGCCGCGCGGCGGGCACTCTGTGCTTTTCGTCGACCCGAGAAATCTCGAACGCTCCGTCGTCTGCCATGTCATGCTGGCGCTGCTGGACTACTCGATCTGCAAGAACGGCGGCCGCTCGCTCATCACGGCCGTCCACTCGGCTGGCTACTTCACCGAGAACCAGAGCGACTGCATCGACGAGATCAAGAGCCTCCCCCACGCCATCCCCAGCTTCAACTTGCCCACCACCAAGGGCAACGATCGACCGTACCAGGAGGCGTTCGACCTCCTGTTCCAACCCGACTCGGACGGGTCGGGCACGGCGCCTTGGTGGCGAGGGTGCGACCCCAAGAGCAAGGCGATGCTGGAGAAGATGTTCCGGGCCAGGCGGTCGGTGGGGATGCGGCGCGAGTTCTTTAAGCAATTCGATTACATCGTCTGCTTCACCAGGCGCGAGTACGAGAACCTACTGCGGCTCAAGGCGGCCGTCGTGGTCAAGGACAGCACCGATGCGCGACCCAAGGGCAAAGGCAAACTCCTGCACTTAGGCATGTACTTGTCTGAGGACGGCAAGCCCGCTCAGGAGATTGCTCAGACCACGGATGATCGTAGTGCTTGGCCAGCAACGATATCGCAACTCAAGACTGCTCTCGAGGGTTTCTTGACAAAGGAGCTGAAATGGGACCGGTCGCAAAGCAAAGGCAGCGGTAGCTAGTGCTTTTATCTACCGCCTTCTTATTTCCCCCCGTTCGGGGTTGGATTTATGGAGGTTTGCAACGAGGACGAGCTCGGGGGCTGGGCGTGCTTAACCCCAACCCTGCGTACCTGCCTCTAAGGAACACGGATGATCGTCAATGACATCATCAACCTGGAGGTCGCCCCTGCCACGGCAGCTCAACCAGACCAATCCCGCCTTTGCCTACCACCGATCCACTCTATTTTCCTACTTCCTCACCCATCTACTGCGCCTAGACCATCACAAGTAACCTGTTCGTCCTGCGAGCCGGACAACTACTTGAGCAATTCCACAAACCCACCGCAGCCATGCATCGACTGTCCACATCATTCCCTCGTCTCAGGGCACTTGCCCAGGCCAACCTGCCTTCACTGGCGATCCAATCGAGACCAGTCTCAAACAGAGCAGCCACCGCCTTCGCAGCCACAGGCACCAGCAGCAGCAGCACGAAGCAGCACAGCACCTACGCGGCCACCTCGGCGCCCAAGGAGTCCGAGGGTCCCAGCGCCGAGTCGGGCGGCTCCCGCTCCAAGGACGCGGCCGCCAACAACGGCGGCGCCGGTAATAATGGAGACAGCACCACAGACCCCGCGACGGCCGGCATCGACACGCTGGCGGAGCGGTCGGCCAAAGGCCAGACGGGCGGCGGCGAGCCGCTCGAGAGCACGTCGGAGAACGCGCCGCCCAAGCCCAAGATCTCCAACGCGAGCGTACCGGGAAATTCAGACACGGACAAGCTCACCGAGGAGCAGAGGCGCGAGGTCGAGGAGCACAACCGCGACTTTGAGAAGAGGCACGACCGCGCCACGCCCGCAGCGCAGGACATGGTCGACAAGGAGTTTTGGAGCGGCGGCGGGACCAAGGAGAGCCCGGGAACCAAGTAGGGAAAACAGGATCGACGAGTTTCCGTCTTGTACTACTACTATTATTGCCTTTTCAAAGTCCTACCGGTTTCTTCATTCTTCTGACTTTTTTTTTTTTTTTTTTATAGACGTGAGAGATGCGCGTATTCAGGCCTGCTCCTGATTGCACGGCCATTCTGTATGTGATGTCATAAACGGCTGCCGAGCATACATGCAATAGATTTACGTCACCGGTCCCTGTTAGAGGAAGATCGTCTACCACGATGATCTCGCCCCCTGTAGATATAAATTTTATGTGTCTAATCAGAGACCTGGCCAAACCGGGTTGGGCGATTTGGACAAACCCACATAATCTACCTTCAGCTCTCAGTCGACGATTCCCTCAATACTCACTCATTCTTGCAGCTACGGCGAGTTCCCGAACATTTAATAGGCCATTGATATGGAACAACAGCAGAAGAACATTGACAAAGTGGCCATGAAGCCAGAGACCAGCAACGGCGAGGATCAGAGCCAGGTGGCATGAAGACCAGCCAGCGATGACAGCGATGCACGGGAGCAACAGGTCGACGCTACGCATGGCAAAGAAGATCCCAAGAAGGGCGCACCCGCAGTAGGACTTGACATGGACCTGGACGTGGATATCGAGCTCAAGGCCAAGATTCAGGACGATCTTACGCTGGCTATTCTGTAAGTCATCCAAATTACATCAGTTCCCTCCGTATCGACCCCCCACTGACAGTTGATGGCTGCCCCTGAACGCAGGGACGAAGACACCTACACCAAGAAAAACAGCCGCGATGGCCCCGCCGATGCCGTCCTAGAGGTACCTCAGTCTGGGCCTCCAGAGCAAGGTGTAACAACATCTCAGACCGGCCTCAACTGGGCGCCGGAGCGGCAGTGGCGCTACCGCAAGACAGCGTCTCGGTGAACGGAAAGCCGGTATGGCAGTGCTGGCAGGTCGTCCCAGACGGAGAGCACTTGAGTGTTTCGGTCGTGGTCGCCACACCAAGCCTCGAGCAGCCGCATGGGAGGGTCACGAATTCTGCCACGACCTGTTAGCAACAGAGCTGGAGTTCAAGGGGGAGGAACGAGGGAGAACAGACTGTCGAGAATGCAGAACCCGGAGCTGCAAGAGCAAGATTCAGGAAACGCCGACACGGTAACCACAGTCGAGCACGACGCGGGGGTCACAGTAGCGGCTGTGTCCGAGGACGTGGCCGTCGTGACGGTGGCGGCGGCAACAGCTCCACCAAGAACGACATTTCGACGAGGTAGCGCCGGCCCGGGCCGCCGCCGCCGCTCGCAGCTTTCCGGCGGGTTCGCCCAGCGGTACGTGGTATAGCAGCCGATGCCGGCACAGCCGCCACCACATGGCCAGCTGGTCGTCACGGTGGGGACGGCGGCGGGGCAGCCGCATCTATTTCGGACGGTGGAGAAGACGGCGCAGTCCAGCCTGAGGCAGGTCGAGCAGACGGTGGCGGTCGCCGTGATGGTCGGGCAGGCCGCGCCCGACGGCGGGTCGGGCCAGGGTACCACCCGGCTGGTGACCAGCTGGCTCATGGCCATACTAGAGCAAGGGCTGGTTTGTTAGATATGGAAGATAATAGGGGGATTAATGCTGGATGTCGATGATCGGAGGTCTTACGGAGCAGAACAGGAGATGAGCACTGCCAACAGCAGCCCCTGAACTCTCAGTATTCTGCTCTGGTATCCCATGTTAACGCGAAGCTTGGTTGGCCGGCGACTTTTTGGTGTCAGCTGCAATTTTTAATGCGTAGCAGCGGTCATCGTTTGATACACAGGTGGTTGGTTACGCCGCTGTCTTATACACACAGGGACGACCAAAATGATGCATGTCTCATGCTTGTCCTAGCCGAGTACCGCATAGGAGGTGCGGGGGATCGATCACAATCTTTTCACGAACTCTTCATTACCGGCATACCGAGAGAAATGGGGAGACGTAGCTACCGGATGCTACCCATCATGTAGCTCCACCGGTCCATCCTAAGACGCCCATTTCCACCATGTGTAGACAGTCTGCTCGGCACGCAATTTGTCGAGATTGCGTGCAGTGCGAAACGCCAACGGTCTACTAGCAGTCAATATCACCAGCATCGCTGGGTCCATTCATCGTTCGAGCCATCGTTGCGCAGTTTTCGGGAGCGGGGACGGTGAGTCGGGTCTCTTTGGCTAAAGTCGTGGCTTATTTGGTATTACCCCGACACGACTAGGAGGACTCATCTATCAGACTAGGGCGGAGAGGGACATTATTGACGGCCCATGGCGACGCAAGGCAACCAAACCACTTTAATCCTCGCTCGCTCGACCGGACTCAACGGGAGGACCCTGTGCCTCTGCCTGCTTGCGCGCCCTTTGCTCCTCCTCGGCCTCCTGGACGACCCTCTTCACGACGCTGTCGAGGTCCTCCTCCTGCAGGCCGAGCAGCGCCATGGAAAAGTCCTCCTTCTTCTCCCAGTCGCCGTCGATGACGCCCAAAGCGAAGACGAGATCCTCGATAGCGGCCATGTCGCCCGTGTCGCGGAGCGCGACATACTTGTTCACGAAATCAGCCGACGTCGTCACCTCCCTCTCCCACGGCTGGCCGGACGCCTTCTCGAGCGAGGCCAGCAACTGGTTCTGGCTGACGCAGAAGCTCTGCACGAACAGGACGCGGTTGCTCGCCTCGGCGGGCTTGCTCAGCACCGCAACGACGGCCCGCCCGACCTGCGCCAGCGTCGACAGCGAGCTGCGCTGCTCGCCCTGGTCCAGGATGTCCATCTTTCGGCGCGCCAGGTCCGCGTGCAGAAACCCTTCCTTCAGCCCCCAGTCAAAG
Organism: Falciphora oryzae; assembly: GCA_000733355.1. Lineage (NCBI taxonomy): Eukaryota > Fungi > Ascomycota > Sordariomycetes > Magnaporthales > Magnaporthaceae > Falciphora > Falciphora oryzae. The sequence continues at coordinate 601,566 of JNVV01000016.1, forward strand.
AAATGACCACACACGATGCTAGTCCAGGTGAACAAACCCCCCGGCGCAGCAGCAAGCTCTCCGAGGCGCGCGCGCACGAGCTCCTTGCGCGAGAAGAGCGGGACCAGCTCGCGCGCGTAGTCGCTGCGCGCGTCGACGCTGCCAAAGTCGGCGGGGATGTAGCGCGCCACCCCCGCGGCGGCCGCGGCGGACGCGAGCGTCAGGTGTGCTTTTGGCGGGTCGCCCTTGAGCGAGAAGCACGCCACCACGGCGTCCTCGCCCTGCAGCGCCGCCGTCAGGTCGGCCTCGGCCCAGGCATTAGGGACCGTCACGGTGCGGACGTCGGGGCTGCCGGCATTGTTACCGAATGAGGTTGAGCCCTCACGCTTGAGGACGGTGACGCGGAAGCAGCCGGCGCAGATGAGGGCGGCCAGGACGGCGCTGCCGAGGTGGCCGCTGGCCCCGACGAGCGTGACGTTCCTAATGGGCATTGTTTGGAGGTGAACCGTGTCCGATCTGTGTCCGAGTCGAGGCTTGTCTCGGTCCGAGTCGACGCAGCGGCCGGAAAGTAAGCGGGCAGGGCAGGATGCGGGGCTGCGCGGCATCGGCAGCGCGGTGGAGCTTTAATGGGTATACCTTCCCGGATCACCGTCCCTGCCTTGGCCCCTTGCCGATCTAGGCAAACAATACAACCCAAGAAGCATCAGACAAAAGCCATGGGGGATCTCAGTGAGGATACTTTACTTGCATGATGCAACTGGGCGGGGAAACGGATAAACCTACCTATGCGGGTGGTTCGATGTCACGGAGAACTGGCATCTTAAGCAGCCATGACGGTCCTCATTCCCAAGTTCGTTCTTGAATAGGGGCTAGGCACGGTCACCCATTCCCTCCCCTCCCACGCCACAAGAGCGTAATGGCAACTCCACAGGCCTGGCTCGTTACGGGCTGCACCAGCGGCTTCGGCGCCTCGTTCGTGCGTCAGTTACGCACGGCTGGCGATAGGGTCGTGGCTACAGGTCGCAGCGTGACGACCCGGCTCTCGCATCTCGCCGGCGACCCAGACCTAACACTTCTCGATCTGGACCTGTTGTGGCCGGCTGCCCAGATCGAGTCGACCATACAGCAGGCATTGGGATGCGTACCCGGGCGGCATTGATGTCGTGGTCAACAACGCCGGCGGTGTTATCAACGACGCCTTTGAGGAGCTGACGCAAGTGCTGACACGTCATCGTTAGGAGGATAGGGGATACTCGCCATCAAAGATCTGGCAAGCTAACCGGCCAGCCGAACCAGAGAGGAGCACATTGAGCGTGGCATGCGCTTGAACCTCTACGGGCCCATGAGCGTCACACGGGCCATCCTCCCTATGATGCGCGCCAGGGGCAGCGGCACCATCATCTTCATGGGTCCATCGCGGGCTGGGATGGACAGCCCAGCGTCCTTGCGTATACCGCCCCAAAGTTTGCTTTAGAGGGTGAGTTGGTACCACCAACTGCTCACTTGGGGTTTCTATACTAAACCGCACGCCGGGATTCGTCGAGGTCCTCCGCAAGGAACTCGACATGGTAGCGCCCACCATCCGCCTCCATCTGATCGAGCCAGGCGTCTATCGCACGCAGGTCCTCGACAAGATGGAGTACGCACCCACCGGGGTCAAGGGCTACGCCAGGTTCAACGAGGCCATCTCCAGCATAGTGGGACCCATGCTGGCCGCCGAGCAGCATCTCGGAGACCCGGATAAGGCGGTGCTTCGCGTCATCGAGCCCGCCAAGTGCGGCGGCATGGCGGCCAACAGGTGCGACGACGACGAGAAGCAGCTGCCCCTCCGTCTGGCCCTCGGCAGCGATGCGCTAGGCGCGTTGAGGACCAAGTGTGAGCAGACCCTGGCCGAGTGCCGCGAGTGGGAGGATGTGCCGAGGAACACCAGTCGTGCAGAGGCCCAAGACGATAGCAGCCGTCAGTGGCCAGCGACTCAGGGGCTGTTTCAGTAGCGAAGAGCAAGGTAGTTCTTATCAAACCATGCTTAAAAATCACGAGGTGTGACTGCGACCACAAATGTCCGTCTCGGAGCGGCAGCCGCCGTTGCGCTTCTAATTAGCCTATTTAGCCCGGCCACAGCTGGAGACCCGAACTGACGGCCAAGACCGACAACTGATGCAGTCATCGGAGGAGAGCTTGGAAAGGACAGCAAAGCCATGTTTGCGACGAGAAATGTAGGAAAAGAAAAAAAAAAAAAAAAGAAAAAAAAGAAACCTTTAGTTCTGAATAGTACTGCTCTCTCCAAATTCCTAACCTTAGGGGCAGATACCAACACAAATCCAGGGGCACCCCTCGGAACACACAGCAAAGATGCAGCTAGGCCGGATCCCCCTCTCCCTCAGCCTCCTCCTCCAGGCCGCAATACCCCCAGTCCAAGCCTGGGACCACCTGGACCGCTCGCACCCCTCGCGGCGCACGTCGCACGGCTTCCGCTGGACCCGGCCCTTCCTCGACCTGGACCTGCACGCAGTCCCCGCCGCCGACTCCTCCACTTCCCCTACCAGCAGCGACCGCGACGTCCCCGGCGGCTTCCACGTCTCTTGTCAAGCAACCGGCACCTTCTCGGCGCGCCAGTACGCTGCCGCGGACCTGCACCTGCCCTTTCCCGAGAAGGGGCTCGCGCCCTGGGCTTCCATGCTGGAGCGGTCCGCGCTCGACGGGACCGGCAGCAGCGCGTACCCGGGCGGCTGGGAGGGCGACGAGCTGCGCGGCGGCGACAGGGTGCTGCTGCTCATGGAGCTGACCGACGTGCCGCCCACGGTGCGCGCCTTTAGCGAGCATGCTGACATGGACGGCTACTCGGGGAGGCGCTGGCACTTTGGCGTCTACGACAAGCCCGGGGCGGCTGCGGGGACTACGGCTGCCGGGGACAAGGTCATGATCTTCGCCCCGGGGGCGCTGTACGATATCCTCCCGCTGTGGGTGGCTGACAGCAGCAGGTGTAGGAGTACGTTTCCAGTTTCTTCTTTCTTTTTTCCCATCGTTTCCTCCCCCTTTTGGCTCATCTCAGGCTAACATGCCCATCACCAAAGTGCAACTCGTCGACCTCGAAAAGTACGTAACACACGCGGCGCACAACCGCGTTATTGCCTGGCCCATGTCGCACTCGGAGCCTGACCCGAGCAACAAGACCATCACGTTCGAAATCAAGGCCGCCCTGCTTCTCGAGACGCTGCAGGGGAGGCGGCACAGGGAGGCCTGGGAGAATGTGCACCTGCAAGCGAGCAGGACCGAGAGGCGGCTCCAGCGGCAAGAGAGGGAGGAGGGGAAAGGCAGGCAGCGAGTCCACGGTAACCACGACGAGTTATGATAGCGCCGTTTCATCTTCCACGACTGATATAAATACTAGGAGCGCTAGGCTTAGGTATTCCGCAATATTAAAAAAAAAATTATGATTATAACACTGAAGTTATGATAACGGATAGGCCAAATATGGGAAGACGAGGGGCATGACAGCAAGGAACAGAGATATCAAGGAGGGGGAAATGCAGCAGGGAGAAAAGGAATAAGAGGTAAAAAGCTCACAGAGTACTGCTCGGTTACGAAACCCTCGTAAGGGTTTACTGCGTTCTTTTGTGGTGATCGGGATTCTCATCAATCGCACAGGGGCTTCCACCCGGGCTCGAACCGGGGACGTCATGGTTATTCTTTTTCCACGTGAATGGTGTGTGGTGCAATCGCATCCAACTGCACCATCCGCGGTGCCCTGGTTGTTGAATTGCACGGCAGGAACTTGGATGATAAAGGCCTGGGTGCCGGCGTCCAGGAAGGCACGAGGGCAGATATTAGCAGACAGACGTGCACCAGCCAGCAGCCAAACCAGGTAGCCGCCACCTGGAGGCGCATAGAAAACGCACCCCCAGCACCCACGCACCAGCGAGAGGAGCCCTGCTCAAAATCAAAACTCCCTCCTCACCCTGTCTTGAACGGAGGCGAGTCCGTCAGCGGCACATAGCGCACCCCAAAGAGCTTGCGGCTCGACACGCCACCCGCGGCGTCCTTCTCCACAACCCAGACGTGCTGCAGGTCCCGCGACCCAGGCACGTCGTCAACGGGGATGAACATGCGACCCGGCGCCCGCAGCTGCGCCACCAGTTCAGGGTGCACCTCGCGCGCGCTAGCCCCGACGTGGATCGCATCCCAGCCGCCATCACCACTCCCCTCCTCCTTCCACCCCTCCCGACCATCGCCAACCACAAACTTGACCCTCCCGGACTCGAGAAGCTGTCTCCCCTCGGCCGACTTGGCCATGTTGCCCTCGCCGAGGTCGTGCAGCTCCTGGATGTGCTCGATCCCCACGACGACGCCGCGCGGGCCGGCCAGCTCGGCCAGGATGTGCGTCAGGTAGCCGGACCCGGAGCCCACGTCGAGCACGCGGGGCGCCGGGTTGCGCTCGCTCGGCACCAGGTGGTCGAGCAGGTGCTCAACGGCCGAGGCGTGCATGTGCGGCGCCGAGATGGTGGCGCCGTGGCCGATGCCCTGCGGCGAGTCTTCGTAGGGGCGGTATGGCGAGTAGTGCGCCCTATCTACCTGTTTGTTTGTTTTTTTTTTCTTGTTTAGCTTACCAAGACACGTCTCGGCGACTCTCGCGTGCATAACGGACCTTCAGGAAAGCCTCCTTGACGGCGGCCGATTTGATAATGTCCTCCTTGGCTAAGTTCTCCACGAGGGAGCTGTTTGATGTCCCGGTGCATCGCCAAGCCATCTTGTACGAGAGCCGCCGACGAGAACGCGCTGGCGTATATATCCAGCCCAAGGCAGCGATGCGCACGACGGGCCGGAGACGCACTCCAGGTATAAGGGGAAGCGAGGAGGGCGCCAGGCCCAGTCTTTGGCAGAGTAAAGGTCGCAAGCAGGCCAGTTTGGGCAATCGCTATTCAGTATCAATGTCTGTGGCCTCGTATAAGTGAAGTGAAAGATGGGGTTTGGGCTTGGGGGCTCTGCGTGTCGTCTTGGTCGCCGTCCCTCCGAAAACGAGAGCAGTGATTCGCGTGAATAGAGTGAATTATCAGGGGACGTGACAATGGTTCAACACAGGGGCGCTCTTGCTGGCAAGCCGTATAGAGTAAAAAGGTCAAGACAGAGCAATCATCCGTCGACACCTCATTGGAATGGAGCCAGTCGCCAAGGCATACGCTGGATGACATGTGCTGCTGCCCCGCGCCGTCCCTTGCCTTGGCCGTTTTGCTCCCCCGCCCAGGCAGGTGCGTCAGCCGGGCTGGGTTGGGGTTCGGTGCATGATCCGATGTGTCAACGTGACTTCATCTTGACCAACGCCCGCTTGCGATTTCCACTCACGGTTTGGCTGCCCAGCACGCATTTACTGAAGATGCTCCCAAGATTGCCAAGAATCGGCTGGAATTGTCAGGAGATAATTGCATTTCATTGCATTTTCTTGCACCACCACGTTAGGAACATGACTTCTCTTTGTGATACTGATACACTCCTCAAGGGCCCGACTCCACATGCTGAAAACTGTGGGTGGCGAAAACAGCGAGGTAAAAAGAGAAGAGTAGGTTTAGGAAACACATTGACAGATGTGACGTCGTATTGTGCAGGATGATCTGCCGGGGTAATCCAAGGGAAGAAAAAAAGGGAGAGAACGAGGATCAAAGAAGCGACGAGTCGCATGTATGCCAGACGGAAAGAAACGATGCTCAAACAACCCGATCGGGAGTCTCGCCCTCGGCAACAATGGCGACGCCAAGCCCGCGGTCCGGGCTCTGCAGGACCAGCTGCTCGTGTCTCCTCGCCCGGATGTAGTCGCTAAGGGCCCGGATAAGGACAAACCAGCCCACAATCATGAGTATGTATGCGATCCACTCCGAGCCTGCGATGCCATTACTCGAGCCCGAGCCCGACTCCCCGCCACCGCCGCCGCCTCCGGTGCCAACATTGTTGGGGTCAAAGTCGTGCACGTTGGGATCCGGCGGGTTCGCGTACCCGTCAGAGCTCCCACCCATGGAACCGCCTGGGGCGCCCTTCATGTAGAAGCCCCACTGAATCAGCGTAATGCCCAAGCCGCTGCGCGAGCCGTTCTTGGCCGCGTGCGACGAGTGCAGGAGGTACGTGAGCAAGAAACCGATCAGCGGCTGGATCGACACCGAGATCATGCCGTTCCAGACAAACGAGAAGAAAGACCCGACAGGCATCCCGTCGATGTACACCTCGTCGAGTCCACTGAGTCCTGGTCCCAGAATGGTCGTCTCCCAGTATGGCGGCGCCGCGTCTGCGGCAGCCTGTTCGTACGTCTGCAATTGTTGGGGAAACAAGTCAGTCACACACACACACACACACACACACGGGCCTTAACTCTGTTCCCGTCACCTGCAGCTGAGGCCCCCATCCATGGCATAACCTACCGGTGGCTGTTCCTCCTTCTCCTCTCCGCGCTCCGGTTTCGCCATGATGTTCGAGAAGACACCATCTGATTGAATGCCGCCACCGTAGACTCGAAACGGTGTTGAGGCGGCCCCTGGGGGCGGCGCTGTCGCGGGCGCACGAGTAGGCGCGGCGGGAGCGCTGCCTGCAGCGACCGGATTGCTGCTAGACGTCGAGCTCGACGAGGAAGGGGTGAATGCTGCCGAAGATGACTGCGGGGTGCTGCGCACCAGTCGTTGGGTGTCGTCCACCTCATCGTCGCTATCGTCGCCGCTGTCGAAGGCGTCGGCGAGAGCCGAGTCTACTCTGCCCTGCCGCGCACTGCTGTCTCGGTCTCGGTCGACTGATAGGATAGAGGACGCCCTCGAGTGGAACGACGGCGGGGGCGAGTTTGGTATCCTTTGCGTCCGAGAGGCAGTGTGTCCGTCCTCCTCATCTCGGGCGTTCACCTAGGAATTCGAAAGGGAGAGATGTTAGATCATCGCGCGTGTGTACTCGGATTGAGCTGCTTGCGCAGTCCGCGAAAGGGCAGCCAGCCGGAAGATCCCCAACCTACCCTCTCATAACGCCCGGACATGGTGGAACCGCGGTATCTGTCTGTCCGTTGAATTCCACCGGGCTACAGACTCGACTGAGTATCAAAATGAGACGGATGGAGGAGTGGCAAAGAGTCGGTTCGTAGGATGGATTCGATGGTTTGTTTGTCGTCGGTTGGTGCTGCGATGCCGTGTCGCCTCCTGCAGCTCGACTCTCCGAAAGAGGCCAGAGAGAGCCTACGTGGGTACGATTGTTGTCGGTTGGCGGCTAAACCGACAACTCACGGTCGGCGAACAGAGAGGTTTGTGGTTGGAGCGAAAGGGGGAAAGGAAAACAAAGGACAAATGAGGAAGGTTTTCGCCCGAAAGGACAAAAGAAGAAGAAAGACAAGGAAAGGAGGGACGAATAAGGCGAGAGAAGACGCAACGAGGCAGGATGGATGATGCTTGGTTCGTGTTGGCGACGCCCAGTCGGCTATGCTGCAGTCGTCAGTCGTTGGAGGCACCAAGTAAATTAGCGTATTAGGGGCTGACGGGGGCCCTGGAACCGCGGCCCTGCGACACGACATGCGGGCGGGCGTACGCGGCTTTGCTGAGCGTGCTGAGGAAGGAGCACGCTGGAACCTTCGGCAACAATGGGAGGGCTCCCCGGCCAAGCTTCTTGTGTCGCCACCAGACTAAACTCGTCCTGGCCTGCCGTCACGTGGGTAACATTGCACCCCATGGCGCCCGGACCCGTGCCAGCCGCCCTGCCGCCTGACAACCCCAGTTCGACTCGAGAGCCGCACCGTTCAGTTGGGCATGCGGGCGGTCGGACAGCCAGAACGGCCATCGGCGGGAGGAAAAAGACGGGGCCAAAAAAGTTCTGACGCAACTTTCACAAGGCCGAGTCCGAAAGTTTGCTTGCGCTCTGAAAAACGGGGGGGCTTCACTGCCACCACCGACCCAACAAAACCATGTCGCGCAACGTATGTGCAGACGCCCCCCTGCTGCCGAATACACTCTTCATCCAGGGACGTGGGCATGCAAGGACGAGAGCTAACTCCTGGAGGGGTTAAAACAAAAAATGTCCAGGCCGCAGTAACCCACCTCCGCGCTGCGCTCTCACGCTGGCCCCAAGACATCCTCCGGCCCCAGACGCAGCTCCCGCTGGCCCTGGCCCCGCGCCTCGAGCGTCTCGAGCAGCACACCTCGCCGGCGGTATCAACATCTGCCGCGGCAACAACACCTGCAAAACCCGTCGCAGCCTCCGCAAGCAACGAGGCCCAGCAGCTGCGCGAGGCCAACGCGCTCTTCGCGCTGCTCGACAACCGGTTCAAGAACCGATACAGGGTCCGGGAGCAGACGTACAAGCCGTGCAGCAGGCCGGACTACTACGACAACCTGATCAAGGAGCTGGACGAGGCCCCGACCAGGTCCGCATGGTCCAGGTGGATGAACCGCATCAAGGGCATGGTGCGCCTCGAGTAACAGCAGCAGAATCGAAAGATCTATTAGTAATGCGATATGCATCTGGGAACGGCGCAAAGGCGGGTGGGTATGGGGTACAAAAACATGAGACCCAAAGGTTTTGGGGGTAGTAGATAAAAAGGAACAAAGCCAATTAAATGTATCTCCCCTCCGGATCCGCCCTAGCCATCAACTCAATGCTCTTCTCGTACATGGTGAACACGATGCCCCCGCTCATGATCAGCCTCGCCAGCCTTGGCACGGCACCACTCCAAAAGGTCAAGACGCCCTCCTGCCGGAAGATGATGGACGCGCAGCGGAAACTGTTGCCGTACTGGCTCCGCGCCTCGATGCTCTGCATGCGCGTCTTGATGGTGTCGAGCGGCTGCGTCACGTACACCGTGATGATGCCAGCCACGCCTCCCGTCGCGAACGTGCCGACCGCCCCGAGCTTCTCTCCCGGCGCCGTGTACGACTCGGCTAGCTGCTTGAGGAACGTGTAGGCCGAGAAGCGCGTCGCGCTGTTGGCCGCCTGCCGCGCCGTCGTCGGCACGAAGCCCTGAAAGAAGCCCTTGATGCCGCGCTCCCGCGCGATGATGGGCACCGCGTGCAGGAACCCCCGCATCCGCGGGTTGGCCGATTTGCGGTCGTCAATCCTGGTCCGGTCAGCGTGTGTACACATAGTTCAAAGACGACACTGGCTTTTGGGCCGGGCGCGAGGGAACTTACAGAGTCGTCTTGATGCTCTCCGTCGGCGTCACGGCAAGGAGCGACTCGGTCACGCCCGCACCGAACCCGGCCAGGACCGTCCGCGAGCCCGACATCTTTCCATTCTCATCTGCGAGGAGCGACTTGTACTGATCAAACGCGACAAAGCCTGGCCAATGAATTCGAGGGCGCGAGGAGGGCGTGCAATCAGTATGGATACGCGGTCAGGGGGTAGAGCAGGTAGGAGGGAGAGCGCAAGACGACATACGGATCCCCGCCTTGGCCGAGTTCCCTATTATCAGCGTGGTGCATCCAGCATACCACTGCTTCCCAAACGGCGGCCATGGCAGCTTCTTGCCCTCGGCAAGGTTGCGGTTCAGCTGCGTCCGCGTTTTCGCGACTGCGCGAGACGGGCCGGCGTTCACGTCAGTCTATAGAATTGGGGGGCAGCTAACGTTTCGAGCGGTGCAAAGACGTAGGCGACGGCCGGCGGGGGGTCACGACGAACACTCGGCAGGATACGTGATGGCTACAAGAGAAAGGTCAGCATATTGCTACAATAGACACATGTTCATCCCATGAACCACGAAACCCCGTACCGATCTCGACCGCGCCGGCTGTCGAGCCGGCGATGATGGACCTCAGCGCGCTGGGGCCTTTCTTGAGCGTTTCGACCACCGGCGGCGACTCCGGACTCGCCTGCTCCTTATTCTGGGACACCATCGTGCGCGACGGAGCAGCCGGGCTCCCGTCGGGACGGCGATATGGATTGGAGTGGCGGCTGTGTGTAGGCCGAGGTTGTTCTAGTTGGTGGTGAAATTCACACGAGGCAAGCTCACGGCTGGCTGATCATGGAAGCTCCGACGTCAGAGAAATCCAATTGCTCTGGTGGGGCAAGACAAAATAATTGATGACAGTGAGCATCGAAGGCTCAGAACATGTCATACGATGCCGCTCAAAGAAAGGCACGCCGAATAACACTTTACGAGCGAAAAAAAAAAAATCGTAGCTTTTATTTTCTATCCTTTCACGCCTTGTGACGTCGAAGTCTCAACTTCCTCGTTACTGTTGTTGCAGTTTTGCACCTTTCGAGGTAGGTCCCTCAAATCAAGTCCCCGGGCCCGTCTGGAGTTGGCGGGTCTCTCCGATATCGGCTGCGTTCACCAACACCACTCCCACGCCCAGGGCGTGTCTTCAGCTATCGCGAAGAACAAACGGGGTTGCATCGAGAAGCACGGTTGATGACACCATCCGTGATGAATGAAGGGCGTGAGCATGTTTTCTGAAGATATCTTCTATAAATACCTCGGTCGGCATCTACCTATCAGCCTGGGAACTCATTGAGAGTGACCACCACAGCATCCCCTCGAGGCATGCATCACAACACAGCGGCTTCCACGATGATAGAGAGCAACTGTTGATTGGGCCGGAGGGCTTCCATCCATGAGCCTCATTGGACCTCTCACAATGTTAATGAGGTCAAGCGTGTCCTGGCCAGCCATTGTAGTACATCCCTCGCTCAGCCGATGGAGGTACCATTGAACCCGTTTGCGGAGAAAGGAGAGGATACTGCTAAACCCCGAAATAAATCATGTTCCGTTTTTTGTTCCTTTGCACGGCGCAACCCCGAGTCGAAACGCAATGAACATACGACGACATTGCCAACTCTCCAGGGAGAGGAGATTGGTCAAGTAGAGAGGCGTGAAAGTGACGATTCATAAAGCCAGGTTACATGCGCCGCCACGTATGTTGCGCCCGCTCCGTAGCCGCCCAGTAAAACCTGGGAGTGAACTAGAAGGAAAGGAGAGAAGAGGCAAATACGGTAATGACAGAGAACAAAAGAAAAAAAAATATGCCCGATCGAAATCAAAGCCACGCGCGGGGCCAAGCATGATGGACCGTACAAACCATGACCCGAGCCCAAATTGAGAAGCAACACACCAAAGAAAAGCAGCAAATCGCAAAAAAGAAAGGAAGAAACACAAGAACACGAAACAAAAATAAAAACCAGCAGATCCCCACTCTGAGCGGCTTTTAAGCAAACCCTTTGAAGATGTATCGGGAACCACCTGTTTGTATAGATTTGTGTATCTCCCCCTGGATGCATGCTTTTTTTTTTGTTCTTTTCTTTTTCTTCTTCTTTTTGTGGCTTCCTTGTTGTCCCTGAAAGGCTTTCGTATGCGCCCGTGGCGTTTCGTACGTTTCGTCGTTTCCAAATCCAGGCGAGGTAATTCGAAAGGGCCAAACGCGAATCGAGTCAATGGACTAGCCAAGAAAAGGAAATGCAGGGATCGGCTGTGACCCGAGTTGATATGCGAAATATTATAAGGGTATTTGTCGCATGTAGGAGAAACTCGTGAACGTCGCTTATAGGGATGGGTCCTAATTTGTTCGACTGCGTTAGTTGGAACCCCTAGCAGTTCATGGGGAAAGGATACAGGAAAAAGGAAAGGATACAGGAAAAAGGAAAGGATACAGGAAAAAGGAAAGGATACAGGAAAAAGGAAAGGATACAGGAAAAAGGAAAGGATACAGGAAATAGTTGGAGCAATGAGGGTGCCAATTACCTCTGGGGGTTCCAATGAGCGTCGTCGAATTTGTTGCGGTGAAGAAACCCGTCGGGCCAGGAAAGGAGTATTGATATCGTAACGAGTACAAATTCGGGAGGTATGCTGCGATTCGGGTAATTCGTCGACCCCGGGGCTTTACCGGCCACCCACAGCCTCAACGGCCCCGGGGACCTCTCTCGGCTTGCTCCCGTTGACAGCACCGGACCTTGCGCCCGCGGCAACGCCGGCATAACTCCAGCCGGTAGCCCCAAGGCCACCCGAGATCCGCTTCCGAGCTCGTTGCGCTTGGCCCTGCTGGCTCTGCTGCTGTTGCTGCTGGCCCTGCCCCGAAGAAGAGGGGTCATCCTCCTCCATATTGAAGACAAACGCCGGGTCCTCCTCGTCGATCGGTGTCGTGAACCTGCCCGACCCAATGGAGCCGCTGCTCACATGACGCTCCATGCCACGATGCTCCCTACCGCCATCGCGCTCTTGTTTGAGTGCCGCTGCCAGGCCAGAGGATGCGGCGTATCCGAGCCCGCCGGTCGACCGCGCCGAGTTGGGGTGAAGGCGCGGGCTGGAGCCATTACCCGCATCACCATTCTCGCCCAAGCTCGTGTGCTGCAACTGCTGCGTGAGTGCCGAGAAAGAATCGTTGCCCGCCCGACGTTGGGACGCGCCGTTGGTGAGGCTGCTCAAACCACCGTTCATCTCCACGTCGATGGCCAAGCTCGAGTTCCTCAGAGGACTGCCCACATGGCCAAAGGCGGATGTCGCGTACTTCATCGACTTCCCTGGGATGATCCCGGGTTCGGCCGAGCCGCTGTCGTCCTCGGAGCGCTGCCGCTGGAACAAAGGTCCCCACCTGCTCGGACTGGTTCCCAGACTTCCAAATTTGGGAAGCGACGAGGATGTTGCTTCGCTGCCGCCACCGGTCGCCGGCTCGTCCAAGCGCACGGAGCCGCGGCGGGCTTTCTCTTGCGGAGTGAGGACATCGTTCGCGAGAGCACTGGGGACATAATCCTCCTCCAGGAAAACGAACTCGGCCTCCCAATCGCGGTCAACCTTGGGGGCGCTGGCGCTGAGCATGCGGGGCTTTGCGAAGCGCTGCGAGTGCATGGCACGTTTGCCAAAGTACTCCTCCCCCAAGTGCACAGGCGGGCTGCTGCCAGTAGCAAGACCGCCGCTGACGCTGCCGAAGAGGCCCATCTCGTTTGCCGCTAGTGTGGACGACGAGAGACGATCGTTGCTGCCGAACGCTGATGTGTGGAGAAGTTTCAGGGTCTCGGAGGTCCGCGCATCCTTTGCTGCGTTGAGCGAAGCCGAGGGGGACTCGAGACCGAACTTTGAGGGGACGGACGAGGGCCACGGGCCATAGCGGGCAGCGAGAGAGATACCCTGGGAGTCGAACGACGCTGGGAGCGGGGCGTCGAGCACAGAAAGGCCCTTAGCGTTCCCGGGCGAGAGGCCGAGGCCAAAGCGGTTCGCCTCGTCATCGCGCGGCGACCCATAGACCGAGGCCGGGTTGGACGAATAGGTAGTGTCGATGGTGGGCAGGCCGTTCTCCAGGCTCGGCTGGCGGCCGAGATGATGCTGAGCGTAACGGTCGTCGGCGGGCGTGTAATGGTTCGGGGCTCCATATGGCGGAACGGGAGCGTCGCCGCCGCGCATAAACGAGTTGGTCAAGGCGCTGTTGGAAGATTGGTGGTATGTATTCGGATTGACTCGACTGCCCAGGTTGATTGCGGGCGTGGCAGCGATGGTGACGCCATTCTTGCCGTAGTTTATGCGACGGCCGTCGGGCAGGACGTGGATGTTTGCGCATTTCGGACCGAACTTGCAGTTACCCTAAGCCACGTTCCACAGGTCGTCAGCCTCGGCCCCTCCTTGTGTTGCGTCGTTTCGTCCGTCCCTGATTGCCTTGGGCCATTGTGTGCGCGGCAAGGTGAGCTCGTCCACGACCAAAAAAATTGGCACCTCTCACCTGCACCACCGCCAAAAGAAAAGAAAAATGTACAGACAAGGATAGAGCGACGGGGAAAGGGACAGGAAAAGAAACGGAAAAAGGAACGGGAAAAGCGAAACCAAATTGGACCAGAGCAAGGACGACTCACCTTTGCAAAGTATTTGCAGACGTTTTCCGCTGCCATGCTCAGGTCATGGCTGAAGGGGCAGGCATTGCCTGCCTGGCAGGCGCCTTGCCTGAAGAACTTGCAGGGCACATGTGAGGTGTCTGCGCGATTGGGAGCGGGAGTTGTTAGTTGAGACATGTTTGCGCAATTGCCGTGAGGATTCGAATGGGCTCTTTGTGCAGAGTCGGCTGCGACTCGAAGAACAAAAGCAAGAAAGATGCAAAGCGGAGAGGGCGGAGCGGAGGCTGCAGCGCAAACCCAGGCCGCGAGGGGAGGGGCTGAAAATGCTGCACGTCTCCCACGCCGTGCCGCCACGACACCCCGCCCGCCTACCTGCCGTCGCAAAGATGCGCGCAACAGGACAAAGTTATGATCAAAGGAAACAAGCAATTCGACAAGAAAGAAAAAGGGGAAGAAGGACTGGCACATACTGGGGGGACTCCTCGGCCCGTCAAATCTCTGGTTTGCAGCAGCCATAAGGGCGTTCACGTTGTTGCCATTGGCGGCGCGGCCGTTTTGATTGTGGGCGACGGCTACAGCCGGCGAAGGGGATGAAGACGACGACGAGGAGGATCGCAGATGGCGGAACTCGGCGAGGTGGGACGCTGCCATCGTTTTTGTGTGTGGGTTCGCCGCGGTCTGGCTGCCCGCGCTGGTGTTGCAATATTTGGCGGTGGTGGTAGTGGTGGTGGTGGTAGGTGGCAGTGGGTGTGGGTGGGTGGGTGTGTGGACATGCGCGGCTTGGTGTCTGTTCAGCAGCAGATAGACCGCGCCGCGGACCCCAGCTTTGGTCCCAGTTGCCGAATGTGGTTGGTGGTGACAGACGACCCAAGTGGTTGGCTGCCAGCAACCAGGGCAGACAAAAAATCAAATAATAAAATAAAAATAAAAACCGGAAAGGGATGCACTTGATAAAATTATGTGGTGTGATCTAGTTGGTTGACTGCAGTGGCGGCGGTGGGAAGAATAAAACAAAGGTATGTGATTTGGAGGCCTGGTATTGGCCTCTAAGTCGTTGCCGAGTCCTAGTCGAGTCAACCTATAGGCGTGACCGAGCGTCTAAGCACGACACCGCCACAGAGTACTTGGGGTTCTCCTGATTGCGTGCGTCAAAGCTCGACCGGTTTCGTCCGGGCTGTTGCTGCTGCTGTCGTTACTTCAATCAAGTCTGGTCGAAGATGCCCCCTTGAGTCGAGTCGAGCCGAGTCCCAGTGGTGCAGTGTGCGTGCACATGTGCGTGCGCATGTGAGTGTGCGCAGAGGCGGAGAGGGAGGGGGCAGGCAGGCGGCAAGAGCGGTCTGCTGGCTAGGGCACCGACTAAAACACGATCGAATCGGGCCTTGCTGGTGGGCAGATCGGGCTATGCTGGCTTCGGTTGGATGTTCAGGTTGCTTGTGCTGCCTATTGGGCTCCCAGGAGGACTCCTCTTAGTGTGGTTGCTGAAGTCGAGTTTCGGGCCCGCCAACGGAGTTTTGTAGTTTGGCCTGCAAGTACGGGGCTAGCCTGGTCCAAGGCATCAGTCACCTCTCGCCGATACACACCAGGGCCTTCCCACGGCTCCAACGCTTGTTGCAAACAGGCCGGGCAGCGGATTTAAGAAGGAAAGCAAACGAGCCACCCCCGAAGTCCCAAAGAG
>JNVV01000016.1:617182-704315 GCA_000733355.1 Falciphora oryzae
TCGTGCAACCAGTCGTTTTGGGCGATGTGCAGCTGCGTCGCCGTGATTGCTTTGCCTCCATCTTGAGACCTCCGTGCTGCCAGTTGAGGTGGGGTGGGGCGGCGGGGGCCGGCGCTGATTGTGGTGCTTCTGGATGGTGAGATGGAAAGCGGGGGGCACAATAGCTTATGCAGCATGCCGTCTGCTATCAAGCAGCCCGGTATCTGACACCTGCTTAGACCCAGCCCAGAGGTATAATAATATCGCCGGGAAGAGAAACCTGGATACGGGGAGTCCATATTCACTATACGGTACGCATGTGTCTTGGATGAGGTGCCACTGCAGGCGTCTCCCGCGTCCTGTGGCCGCGAGAGGTGGGTGGGGTTGTTTTCGGTTGCTTTCTCTTCTTTCCTTTCCTTTCTTTTGCGAGCGGATGAGGACCTCAGATAGCCGCCGTTGAGCCGTGAGCCGGTCCCGCCGTAATCGTCATTGACCCTGGCGGGTGTGCACCTGGCCTCGCACGGATGGTGGTAGATGCAAATCACTAGCCCCCTGCCGGCCTCCCACGGCTCCATCCAACCAACCTAGCGACAGCGAGGGGTCTGCGTCGCTCCGACATGTCCTTCAGCCCAGGCGGCTTCAGCTGACCCAGATCAGATACAAGTCCGCTTTCGAGCACCGGGACCTGTGTCCCGCGTCGCGTCACGCATCATGGACATGGGACAAGGGTCAGGGCATCGGGACGCGGAGGGCCTGGGGGGTGATTTCTGGACTGATTTGGCCGGCTGGGGAGACTGCGCGCCCGGCTCGACGCAGCAGAGGCAGTGCACACCAGCAAAGTGCGAGATGCACCAGCCGCACAGGTGTGGAATTCGCCCGCTCTGCCAGCCGTGTCTGGAATGGTGGAATTGATTCCGGATACCCAATCCGTCACTTGCGGTGCTCGGACAAGCGGCGGGCGGCCCTGGAGGGTGGTACTTTGGTGACACAGCCGGAGGCCCCAGCAAGCTCTGTTTAAGCTCCTGCGCACGTTGGGAATGCATGCGTGGGGGTTCAGTTAACGGGCGCATAACGGGGCCAGAGCCGAAGTTTTTCTTTCCTTTTCTCACTCCATTTTCCTTTTTAGCCCCTGTTGACCAGCGGTAGCCGATCAGCAAAATGTTAACCCCTATTAATAGGCACGCCTTCGCCTGGACTGCCAAGATCTTCAGGGTCTCACCGATAGGCATTTCACCCAGTGCTCTTCTTTCTGCGGTTATGTGCCTTGTCCCTTATCCCCCTTCCGAGCTCCGCGATACATGCTCATCCCTCCCAAATCTGCAAACTTTCCTAGGCGCCCTGCCTGGTGGAAAGGAGACACACCCTCTAGGCGACGGTGACGAACCAGCCGGGGTGCCAATGGTCAAGTGGCGTATGTGACCGACCGACGATGGTGACTTCCGATCCAACCAACGCTGGAAGGGAGAAGGCCGCGAAGTGGCGCAGCTGACTCTCCGTCAAACCCGGGGTGGGTGTGGGTGCGTTGACCATGGTGGCTGCATCTGCCTCCCTCCATAACCTGCCGACAAGCCCGGCTCGGTGCCGGCCGGAAAGGTGGCTCAAGCCTAGTACCATCCGACCGCGTGCCCAAGACAAACGCCAAAACGCCACCCAAGCTGATGGGGACGCTGGCAGGCAAGGCAGGACATAGTCACGTCCTAGAAAATGGAACAGCAGTTCTTGTTCCTGTCCCAAGACTTGAGATGATGCTCTTGACTACCCAACTCCCTTACTCATGCGTTTCTTGCGCATATCCATCCCATGTTCAACGGCTCGCCTACTCGTTGTTTTGGGCCTGTTCACGATTTACCGAGGCAGGTGATGGCCAACTGCTCGGTCACAGACCAGTGTGAAATGAGGGACGACACGGGCAAGACTGCTCGGATCCGGTTGGCTGGGGGCTATGGATGGGTGGACGACACATCAACCACATCGGGGCGAGGGCGCCTCGAGAGACGTTTTTCTTGTTTGCAAACCCACCCAACCACCCAGCGTCGCATCGGGCGAGACCTACGTTTCCAAAGACGCCAGTTTCAGACATACAAGCAACCTGTGGACGCCGCTATCATATGCCTAGGCGACTCCTGTCGTAATACCCCCTTCAGAGCGTCCACGGGATCGACATACAAGGGTGATGGGCATGAGGGGTAGAAGCCCCGGCGCAGGCCGATGTTTGTTTTTGATCTTGCCCACGGCGGAGAGGAGGGACACCAAGAGGAGACCGCGCGGCTCCGTTGCTACCCGTGTGGTGGCCTAACCCGAATCCGGACTCGACGACATAATGGTCGCTGGGAAGATCTCGGCGAGACTGCACTATTTACGAGTTGCGACGTGACAGAAACTGTCGTGAGCGTCAGTTTATTGCAGGTACGACGCGACAAGTATGTTGCATATTTGCCTCCGTCTGTTATGTGTCAGTATCACATTCTACTCTAGGCAGGTCGGGTTATCCTTCAAGTCCACGATATCACCTTGACCAACCCGCAGCCAATCTATCCAATCCGGATATCTTTTCTTAGTCGTCGGAGCTCTTGGTGCGGGGGCTACCCCCGTATTTAGAGCCGTGGAAGCAACGCAGGCCAAGGGCAAAAACGTGGGCAGTCACTCTTAGAATCAACTTTAGCACCCATGGATCCTACGTAGCACGGCAGGACGCGGCGTCAAGGGTGAAACAGCCGCCTAAAAGCCTCGCAGCCTGTGTTACTCGAATTCTACGACATGTCAAGGCGAGTCCGCGTCGCCCCCCTTCGCGTCTTGGGCCGGGCGCGGCAGCAACAACGACATAGCATTTGTGTCGTGAACAGAGGCATTGTGCATTCACATCTCCGTCTAAGACCGTGGTGGGGACCATTCACGTTGGTGCATCTTGCGGAGTGGGAGTCAAGGCTTGTGGAGCCCCACACGCCCAGAATTGGTCGGCGGCCCCCTGTAGATATCGGTGGCTTGCAGGGATAGACCCCAGCGAAACAACCTTGCATGCCTGCACGCATCGGATGCTGGGAAGCCCATCTGCCCTCCAAAGGCCAGGCAAATAGCGGGCGGAGTGGCCGTCGTGGCCGTCGTGGCCAACCGGCAGGCAACTGAGGCCTGGAAGCGAGAGACAGGCCAGTCGGCTCGCTGGTGGTTCTGCGCATTGCGTATGCAGATCAGGCTCCCGCTCGCCAAAGAACAGACATGCCATGCGATGTGGGTGCGATGCAACTCCACGGGACCGATCATCTTCGCGAATGTGCATCCATTGCCAGGGCGATCTTCCGCCCCAAGTGCCGAAGCGAGCCATCGCAGAGACAAAAAGACCCGCAGTGGTCAACCGGTCGGGTTTTTCTTCTTTTCTTCTCGCCCTCTTCGCAGCGATTTGCCATCGATGGACCCTCTTTGCGTTCATGACCCAGTTGCCACTGCCATTTTTCGGGATGTGAAGACCGAGGGTGTGGCGGCACGTCCCTTAACTCGGACCCAGACTTGACTTGCTTGACACATGCTGTCGACTGACCGACACAAGAGGTGGACAGAGCATACCAACCCTCACAGGCAGAGGCTGTCTTGGCAGGCTAGTACCCAGGCGGTGCCCCTGGTCCTAGCAAACGCTTCGGTCAACGCCAATGTGCTATTTTCGTTGCTGCCCGGTTTTTACGCGTCGAATATCAACACCAACGTGCACCAGACCGAGGCCGACTCACCGTCGAACAAATCAGATCCTCTCTCTTTCGCCACAGCCGCACCTAGTGCAGCCATATCTCGTGCAGCTAGCAACGCCTCTTTCGGTGATGCCTGCGCTCCAGTCCACCCTCCTCGGTCACCCAGCATCACCAAGCACACCAACCTCTTCTTCCCCATCGTCTGCTAGTCAGCACCCACCGACCGACGAAGCAGTTTTTCCCGACGTGCTAGTGTCGTCCTTCCCCACATTCTCTCAGACTTGGGCCCCGTGCGCGGCCTTGCATGCGTCCCCCACCCTCCCGGCTGGTCTCCCTGCACCACGGACTGCCCAAGACGACGCCGCCTTCCTTCGTTTGTCCCCCTCCTTCGCCAACCTCACTCGTATTACCCAATTTTGGTCACTTGTCTATCCGCATGACCGGATTTGCCCGAGCCTAAGGTGAATATCCTGAGGGGAAAAAGGCGGAACGACCGGCGCTCGCTTTGATGTCTTTCGCCCCTCCCATCCGTGTTTATCACCTCGCACACCACCAAGCCTCCATCGCTTGCTTATTCCTTGATGTCTAGGGCATGGCATGCCTTCGCTGGCCTGACAAGCGCCTCCGTTTAGCCCTGTTCCCTCCTTGTCTCTCCGTGACTCGTCCTGAGACAAGGAGACCTCGTCTCCACCACTTGTCTGCCCGCCAACCCCCGACACTTCCCGGCCATGATGGAAGAGGGACGAGGAGCAAACCCACCGGATTAGGCATGTAATGCGTATGCTTCAGAGCCCTCGATACTAGACACTCGCCGTCCTGAGTAGTGGCATGTGTCCACCCGGCCTTACACAAGATATTCGCCCGGTTTCTTAGCCATTTGGACGGGGAGTTACACAACATCTAGTGATTCATCTCCCACGCTCTCCTGCGCTCAAGCCTATCCTAAGTGATATTTCGTACGTATTGAATCCTGTGTGAAAGGGCCTCGGGACTTTTGGCTGCGGAAACCAGATGGCAAGTGGAAAACGAAACAAGCGTATCACGTCAGCCAGAAAGGTCCGGGTTGGTGGTAATTAGCTGACATGCAGTCCGAACGTCCCGGATTTTCGGAGCACTACTTTACCCTATATACATAATCAATACCTCTCTTTGGACGGCTGCACGGTAATGGTGTGCTAACACTGTCAGGATGCATGACCTGACCGCGGCTGTCAGTGGAAATCAATAGCAGGTGCCTGCAGGACATCCAAGGGCCTAGATTATCTGGCATGCATGGATGGACCACAGCCCTGGTGGCCGGGCTATCAAAGAAACAGCGGAGCTGCTCAGGAGCGTCTGACATCATCGGTCTTACCCGCGAGGTCATCTGAGCAGTCATCTGATAGGGCTAGGCCACAGAGACCCGCCATCTGCAATCAAAGGCTTCTCCTAGGCCGAGCTTTCCCTCGTTTCCTAGTGGGATCTAAGGACGACGGGCATCTAGGCTAGTCGCTTCTACGATGTAGGTATTGGGCACCAAGCTAGGCGGCACTAGTATTACTAAGGCAAGGAGCGATGCTGAGAGTGGGCTGATGGGTCAGGCGGATCTACAACTACACGCGTACCTCTCCTGAAGGCGACCGAAAATGGAAAATTGGCGCAATCGAGCCGACTGTGGGTGATATTGCGGTAGCTTCGGCATATGTACGCTCACGTTTCATTGGGGGCCAACGGGCAAGCCCTAGACATCGGCGCCGCGTCTGTCAGACTGGGCCGGCCGGGCGAGGGACCGAGGATTGGGGTCGCGGAGGCAGCCTTTGTGGGGCCGGGCTTTCCGGGCTCTTCCTTTGCTTCCGCCTTTGCAGAGGCCGGTTATTGTGGCGGGGCGGGAGGGTTACGTGGCCGTGGACAGCCCCGGCACACTCAGCAGGCTCCCTCGTGGAGAGAACGCGCAATCGCTTGAAAGAAAGGAGGTGCCAAGTGGAACTGCGGACA
Source organism: Falciphora oryzae (assembly GCA_000733355.1). Taxonomy (NCBI): domain Eukaryota; kingdom Fungi; phylum Ascomycota; class Sordariomycetes; order Magnaporthales; family Magnaporthaceae; genus Falciphora; species Falciphora oryzae. The sequence goes on from JNVV01000016.1 coordinate 622,813, forward strand.
GGCAGCCGAGTGGCGGAGTGGCAAGACAATAGATGAAGAAAGCAAAGGGTGATCCAAAAGTTGAGGCCATTTTCTTGCAATTCTCCAGCGCGCGTACGAGTTATATATGCATGCTGGCTTGTTCGAGGTCGCTGGGAACATCCATGAAGGTTGAGCGACATTTTGAGGTGAGGCGGTTGGGTGTGAGTGGTTGACTCAAAAAGGCCCAAACTGTCGGGTTGTCGGATCTGGATTGATTCAATGGCGCCAGACAGGACGGCACAGGCACAGAACGGCAGGGCGGTCAGGCCTGGGCCGGGCCTATAGGCGCTCCACCTTTGGCGGCGGTGAATGAATGTGCAACTCGCTGCATTCGCTGTGCCGCCTCACTCAGCTGGGCTGGCTAGGTGACCACATAATGAATGCTTGATCTCCATTATTCAATAGGCTGCGAAGACACATATTCGCATCCTTGGCTGACTGGATGCTAATGTCGCGTCTTGGCTTCGTCAGGGCAGTGAATGAGGGGACACGACGACAAAGGATTGACACGCGGCGTGCAGGCGACGTTGCTTGTCGGGCTGCGGCTGATGCCCTGTGCTGTGCTTCATTTATTCAATGAGGTCCAGACCGTTCGACAAAGCCAGGGCAGCACGCCGCCTCTAGCCTCAAGTAGAATCAATCTGCAGGCACAAAAGCTCCTTTTATCCAGATCAATCTGTTTCTTGCGTCTGCAGCACCACTTTCTCTCGTGCTTGGTTCCACCGCCGGATCGGCGACAGATGGTCAAATAACTGCCCGAAAATCTTGGCCTGGCACCGTCACACAGCGTCAGCCTGTCGTTGGCCCGCGGCGTCCGACCTCACAGCGATCCAGGGTTGGCCACGGCAGCGCAGCCGTCTGGCCAGTTGGGCATGAAACACGGTCTGCCATGCACGAACCCGACAAGAGCGCGAGCGAGTGATCCCTGGCCAGGGACGACTCGACCAGACCTGTGAAGCGGACACACGCCTGCGCCTCGACGACGACGGTGGCGGGGCGCCAAACAAACAGACAAATAGGCTGCACACGCCTCTCGGACTGGTGTGCCGATAGGCATCGCGCTCCTCCTCCCCCAACCTCAACAACCCCAAGCTTCTTTCCGATCGATCGACCGAGCATGCCCGGACAGGGGATGCCCGCTGCGCTGCAGCAAATGACGGCGCCGAGGGTCGAGGCAAGATCGCTCTCGCAGCTCAACTACCTCGCCACAAACCCGCCAAAGTACCCCGTCAATCCCACCGAGGCAAAGCAGCCGCCCCTCACCCTGTACATCTCGCGGGTACCCGGATCACGAGGTAGGACTCTTCGATTTCCTCGGGCTTCCAGTTATGTCACTAACCAACCACCGCAGACGTCATCCTGTCCCCCTTCAAGCCCCAGCTCAAAAACGTCACTGGCGAGGACATCGCCAACTCCTTCTACCTGATCCACCTGGACCTGCCCTCGGACGAGCTGCACTTGACCCGTTCCCAGGACGCCCATGGTGGCTCGCCCACTTCGCACTACGCTCCTTCTATTACCCCTGGGCACTCACCCATCGCGAGGAAGCCCTTGCCCGCCTCTGCCAAGCTCTCGGCCCCGGCTCCGGTACCACCGGCTTCCGAAGCGCCGGCTCCGGCTCCGGTCCCCGCTCCGGTCTTCCGGGCGAACCAGCCAAATGGCCCAGACGCTATGCGCGCCGAGCGGGCTGCCCTCGGCCGTCCGGGCCAGGAGGCAAGGCCCCCAAAGACGGTCTCCTTTGGCGCAGACCTCTCATATCCAAACCGCTACGGAGACCTCCCTGCCGACCGCCCGGCGCTTCCGCCAAGGCCGAATAGCCAAACAGCAGAGCCAACTCAACAGCCACAAGGCCCGACCACAAGGACACCTCTCGGACCAAGGTCGCTCGAGATCCCCCATCAGCCAGCGGTTCCAGAGAAGGACACGTCACGACCCCTGAGCGGCGGGAAGTTTGACGGCCTCTTGCCCTCTCAGACTCCAGGCGCTGACCACTCTCCGTCTTTTCTGACGCCCGTACCTTCGCCTAAGCCTCCGCCCGCCCAGCTTGCGCCCGAGCCCAAGCCCCGACCCGACGCGTACAAGTTCCCTTCACCCCCTCGGTCACCCTCACCGGCCAAGCGCGAGCTAGTGCCTTTCACCCTCACGATCATCCGCCGTGATCCTGTTACCGGTAACCAGTGGAATGTCGGCAAGGTTTCTTCGTTCCAGCAGCCCGCCGAAGCCCCGGTCTCAGACGACTCTGCCACTGACGCCGCCAACGGCCCTACGGTTGCCGAGCTTGCCGGCGTGGCTCCTCCCATCGCCCCCGTGGCTAAGAACTCCGACACCACCCCGCCTACTGTCAACATCAGGATCGAGACCTCGGGCTACTCCAAGTTCCGCGGCATGTTTCCTACTCGCGAGAGCCTCGACCTAGGCCGCAATCGCACAGGCTCTGCCTCCTCCTCCGTCTTCCGCGGGGTCCAAGGCGGAATAGGTGGGAATTCGAGCGCCGACTCGCTGGCCATGGAGTATTTCACCCGCCAGCTGCTCATGGGCTACACCAAGAGCTGGACCACCAACATCCGCGACCACCTGCGCAACGGCAAGAACCGCAGCAACAGCGGCGCCTCCGAGTACGAGACTGCCGTGGCGGGAGGAGGGAACCGGAAGAACCCGACGCCGCCCCTCGAGCGGCCCCCCCGGCCGCCTTTCCACCACCCGCGACCCAGTAGTGCCGGGTCTGCGGGGTCTGGCGCCTCGTTCACCTCGCCGCACGGGTCGCCCATCATCAGGGGCATGACGGGCCTACAGGCGCTCCAGAAGAACCTCAACAGTCAAATGGGGGGCAGCCAGCACCAGGCACACAGCCCCAACGGCAATCCGATAGTGACGGCTCCCGGGCCGGGCCTCCGGCCGCGCGGCTACGTCTTCGCCAGCCCCTGGGACGGGCTGTGCGAGTTCCGCACCAGCAGCAGCGGGCGCGGCGTGAAGTGCCTGCACTCCCTCGGCGGCTGCGTCGCGGCCGTGGACAGCGGCAATGGTTCCCCCTCTTCGTCCTCGCAGCCGCCGGCCTCGCTCGTCAGCGAGCTACGCTTCAATCTGCCCAACACGGACCTGTTCCGCGACAAGGGGCTCGAGATCCAGGGCAAGCTGGACCGTCTGCGGCTCGACGCGCAGCGCAACCTGGCGGGCCACCACCGCGGCAGCCGCAGCGTCGACCACAGCCACCACCACTACGACGACTTCCCAGACCCGTTCGAGACCGAGATGGGCCTCGGCCGCGAGCGCGCCGGCGGCGGGAATAGGGGCAAGCGGGCCAAGCTGGGCAAGCTGATCATCCACGACGAGGGCCTCAAGATGCTGGACCTGGTCGTCGCTGCCAACATGGGCGTCTGGTGGGGGGCTTGGGAGAGGAGCTTCTAAGGCCGTTCTTGGGTGGAGGAACTTCCGAGGTTTCTCTGTTTGTTTTCTTCTCATATGCCTCGCAGGGAAGGGATAAATACGTCTGTATCTCGGCGGGATTTCGAACCTGGATTTTTTGAGCATCGATCGGCGTACGACAAGTTGGGGCATTGTGGGCGTTTTGCATCTTATCAAGCGTTGTGTTTGCTCTATATCCCTTTTGTTCAACCCTTTAAAAAGCGCTCGGGAGATAGATAGAGAGTAATGACGGCGAGAGAGAAATGCGTTCAACGTCCTTTTCGAGCATTGCACGCGCATGCATCTGGTTGAACCTGGGTCTGATCTGCATATCTACAAGCTCGTAGTCCGGGATTCACGGCGGACATCATTTAAACCAGGGTAAACCCCTCCTCTATTATTGGAGAGAAAGAAACCAAGAAGACGCGCGAGAGCCTCGCAGTGATGCGGTGAACAAAGCAAAATTTGTGGTTAGTATTTACAGCATCTAGAGAAACAACGACGACTAGTGAGGAAACCCGTGGCTTTATCAGCCTCTTCCCTCAACCCTCATTTTGGAGCCTTGACGAAAACCCACAAAGGCCTTCATACGGGAGTCGCTGCGGCTCATGTTATCTGTAGGGGGCATCCGCCCGGATGGCCGCCGCAAGCTCGGGCTCCCACTTGTCACCATTCGCCAGCAGTTTCTCTGCAGAGCACGGTCAGCAAGAGCGGGCAACAAATATCAGGAAGACAGGACAGTGGTGATATCACAACATACCCTTGTTGTAAAGCAGCTCCTCGCGGGTCTCGGTGGCGTACTCGGCGTTGGGCGACTCGACGATGGCGTCGACGGGGCACGACTCCTGGCAGAAGCCGCAGTAGATGCACTTTGTCATGTCGATGTCGTAGCGGGTGGTGCGGCGGGACCCGTCCATGCGCTCCTCAGCCTCGATCGTGATGGCCTGGGCGGGGCAGATGGCCTCGCACAGCTTGCAGGCGATGCAGCGCTCCTCGCCCGACGGGTAGCGGCGCAGGGCGTGCTCGCCCCGGAAGCGGGGCGAGATGGGCCCCTTCTCGAAGGGGTAGTAGATGGTGTAGGGCGGGCGGAAGAACTGCTCGAGCAGCACGTACATGCCACGGAACATCTCGGTGAGCAGGAAGTACTTGCCCACCCGGTCCATCGTCCCCTGCTTCTCCTGGTCCCACTCGACCGGCGGCGGCAGCCGGAAGCCCTTGGGCGGCGGGCCCGCGGGCGTCGCGTAGCTTCTGGTGAGCAGCATCGCCGCCGCCAGCGCCGGTGCTGTTCTCCTGCCCGCGGCGGCTCTGAGGAGGAGGGCCTGGCGGGAGACCAGGGCGTTGGTGCTGGTGGCCACCATTCGCGCGGGTGGCGGAGCCATTTTTCGATGTGTGGTGGTGCTGGCTGCTCGGCGGCCTGACACCTAGAAAAAGCGAACGCTCGGGGGGACGTCGGACGAGGTCAGTCAGATTGATGCGGCGCCAATTGGCGGGTGTGGCAGGGGGTTTCTCGAGGCGCCGTCGTTCGGTGGTTTTTGCCTCCTCCCGGGCGAGGCGATGTTGCTTGACGTGATGGAATTCGGCTCTTTTGGAGGAGCGCTTGCTGTGGCTTTCAGGGACGCACCTCCACTGATTTCGCGGCAACATTACAAAAGCGTTGCTTTGATTGGCCGAAGCTCCATCCCAGAATACCACCACTGTGTCCCTCCATTGCGATCAAGCAAAGCCACAGCCAGCACGTGACTCGGCTTTGCTCGGCCAGCTCCAAACATTTGCCAATTGGATGGGTCAACGGCCATGAAAATTGCTCGACGCCGCGCCTCTTGACGACGGTATCCAAGCAAGAACCCACTTGACGTCGACGCTTCCCCCCGTGCTTCCCGGCCACCTTTTTCGGCTCTCTAACCACCCGTTTGAGGCTTCGAACACCAGTCACCATGTTCCGCGCGAACGTCCTGCGATCGACCGCGGCCTCGGTCGCCCGTGTTGCCGCCGCCCGCCCGGCTGTCTCGTCCCCCGCCGCCAGATTAGCTATCCGCAGCGCCGCCCCCGCCGCGTGGATGCCCAAGACCGCCGCCGCTCCCTGGAGCGCCGTCCGCTGCTACGCCGCCGCCGCCAGCCTGGACAAGGCTACCGTCGAGGGGAGGATCGTTGCCCTGCTTCAGAACTTTGACAAGGTGCATTGCTCCCTGCCGCCATCCCTGTCCCTAGCATCATTGAGCCCCCGCTCTCGAAATACTATAATCTTCGCCCGCTAACTTCTTTTCTTGCAGGTCAACGACCCTCAGGCCGTACGTCATGCTCCATGCATTATTGCCCCCTTGCGCCCCGGGATGTATCCCAGGAGTCCGTAAATTAACCAGGCCTGCGTTTTATAGATCAAGCCCAACTCTCACTTCGCCAATGATCTGGGCCTGGACAGCCTGGACACCGTTGAGGTTGTCATGGCCATCGAGGAGGTAAGGCAAACGGCTAAGGCATTGGGAATATGCAGTCGCACAGACTATCGGAGAACTAACCAGGAATGCAACCACAGGAGTTCAGCATTGAGATCCCCGACAAGGACGCCGAGACGATCCACAGCGGTATGGTTTCCTCTCCCGCGCGATGCTCGAATGACCTGAAGATTGCCCCTTGCACACCTACTAACCCACCATCCCCTCACAGTTGACAAGGCTGTTGAGTACATCCTGAGCCAGCCCGACGCGCACTAAATTATCATGATCTTGATGTGCACGCCTCTTTACGACACTTAACTCTCTGTACCATAGACCCAAAATATAAAGGCATATTCTGGAGAACGGTTGTTTGTAAACATCCAACATCCCTCACCACTCAAAAGCGGGTAGCTCAAAAGCGCTGGACATCGGGAACCAGGTGGTTCTCAGGCGACGGGAGGAGGCTTCCACCCATGCGGACGAGGAAAGGAGCTTTGCTGCTAAACCTACAGGACCCAAACGGCTAGGCGAATGTCGATGTCTTGTAGTGGCACTCACAGGCCACAAGGAATTATTGTCAGATTTGGCCCGTCGTGAAATAATACGACTCTCACACTGCCCGGTTCCCGGTGGGGCACGACAGACCCAGGGGTCTGAAGTCTTGTGCCTGGCTCTTGCCGTGGTCGATTCGAAGGCATCTCCAGCGCCACGAGGGGCAGCTGCTACCCGATGCTCGCGCGGTCAAACTGCGCCCGTGCTCTCGATCGCGCAAATACTGTCCAATGACGCTGGATCTTTCTACCCGGCCCAGGGTCATGGGTCACAACTCTGTTCGAGACGACGTGGGCGGTCCTCGCATCGCCGGCTGAAGGCTCCAGCGCCCAAGAAACCCATCGATGCTCTACTGTTTCGCGACGACTCCATCCTCAATATCCATTTTGCTTGCAGTATTACTGTTCCTTCTATTGATTACTCGCATCTTTTCCCGCCTTCGACATCAGACACGCCGAACATGGTTTTCGGCTGAGATATCTCTCTCTGCCCCTGAGGTCGTAAAGGGCATGCTGCCCGCAGACTACGACCTAAAGGGGCATACATAGTAAGTCAGCTATCCATCGGAACAAACGAGCTGCTAGCATCCAGAAGGACTCACCCCATGGAAGAATCCCAGTCGGATATTTTCCCCTGAAATCGCGGCGAACTTGCGCCACTATCAACCGCCCACGGAATCGACCCTTAGCGGAAAACGCCTCCTGCTTTATCCTCGCCGCCATCCCCGCCTGTAGACTTTACCTACCGTCATGGCCGGGACACTGGGACTCGGAGAGATCCCCCAACTCACACACTATCGCGAGCCTTCCAACCGGAGCACACTTGCGGATACACAGCGTGTCCGGGCTTCGATCTACATCCCCAATGGCTTTGTTGGATGCATATCTGAGACGTCGGGGGACTTGACAAACCTTTGGGGTCTCTGGTAGAAACATGAGTCCCAGCAGTTGCGCGAGGACCTTCTCTACCCAAAACACATCAAGCTCGGCCTATTGGCACTGCACCTACTCACAGCCGTCAACTGCCGTCTCTACGGAGGCGCCCTTGTTTTCCTCGTCGGGGTATTCTACTCAACCGACCCAAGCGCCCTGCGTCTGCTGGCATTCTGCAGCCTCGCCCGGGTTTTGACCTATGCCGCGGCGGCAGTAGCCGTCAGCGATCAAATCGAAAATGGGGCCCACAATCGGAAAGATCTGTTCAAGGCCGTAGTCTGCACGCACCGGATATCTGTGATCTGCTGTGTGGGCGGGCTCGGGGCCCTCATCGGCGGTGTTGGCACTCAGACGGCCCCGGTCAGTGGGCTGGATCCCGGATGTCAGTCGACAGCCCGTGTTGCGCTTTTCGCTTGGATCATTGTCTGGAACATTGTCGAGAAGATATCAGCGACCATGAATCTCATCCTGGTCGGCCGAGACTAGAATGTGCAGCTGGCCAGAGGTCCCAAAGGGCCCAGAAGATGTCAGTGGTATCCCTCTCGCGATGCACAAGACTTGGAGATCAGGCCACTAAACACTACTGCAGTGATGGCCACTCGAATGAACCTAATCGATTACGTAGCCAGAACGACGGCATCTCTTTCTTTGGCTGCCATGGCGCTTATCCACCGACAGTGGGCTGGCCTCCTCCCCCTAGCTTTGGCCGCGACATCACTGGGCGTGGAGCTCTGGTTGATAGGTTGGCTATTCAGTAAGCTGGAGCCCGATCTGAGGAGGCCCTTGTCTCTTCCCGAGACCACGCCTACCTTCAATCTCGGGGTTCACGTGCCGCAAGATGAAGAAGCAGCAGTAAGCCCAGGCCATAGCCTGGAGTGCCCCCTATCTCCTCCCAGTCTGCCTCCATCAACGCCTGACTCGGCAGGGATTTCGAGAAGGGAGATTGAGGATCTGCACCACCATCGAAAGCTGGCTAGGCTGAGCTTTGGTGGTTGCTTCTCTCGCCTGCTACGGCACTACACACCCTCCTACAAGTTCTTCTTCGGCCAACCCGCCGGTTGGGCATCGTTCGCCCTTGCGATTCTCTCTTGCAACCAATATTTCTTCGCGCGCTTCTCCCATCCCTTGCCGGCCAATCAAGACCCCCACGGCATGATTCGGGCTGCGACGGTCGTCACAGCCTTGGAGATTCCCCTGGGAACCTGGGTCGGCCCCTGGCTTGTCGAAAAGTTTGGGGCCCAGTGGAATGGGATCGTGGGCTGTTCACTACATGCTCTCACCATTGGACTCGCAGTCAAACTTCCCCCGGTGGGTGTTAAACTTCCCCTCGAGGCCCTCAGGGCCAACGACGCGCTCACGTGGTTCCGCTTGGGCTTTGGCGTCAGCCGTGCCGGACTCCTCCTATTTGATCTAGCGGTACGAGATATAAACCAACGCGTGAGCTCATTACCATACCTCTCTCCCGTCTACCCAGTGAATGTTGGCTAGCTAGCTGGCCTTTATCTCCTATACTAACTTTGCTGGGACTGGGTCTAGCTGATTAAAGATAGAGATTATGTTTCATTTTCTACGGCAGAGATTGCCATGGCCAGTCTCTTCGAAGCATCAGGGCACTTCCTGTCAGTCCTAGACTCTTACGAAAAAACACCGTCAGGCTTGTTACTGACTGCGACACTGAGCGCATGTGTCTGCTCGCTTGTTGTGTTCTTCTTCTATGTAATCACCCAGGCGGCAAATGTCTGCATATGGCGCAGGAAAGGCAAAGGGGAGGACGTCCCAGATTTGAACGGAGCACATAGGCATCAGCAGAAGCAATGAAGTACGGTGATAAATGATGGGAATTAAGAGGGACCGAGTGAATGGGCAAGACATTCAACGACCAAAAGGTCAGATGGCAGAAATACTATTCCTTAGCAAACGAACGGATCTGCATGCCTGCCCGTCGCTCCTGAAAGCAGCAGGTCAGGCTGGACACGTGAGGATGGTGCCGTGGTGTTCGTCACGCCATTGCCGATTGGGTTGGACGCAAGCGGCGGCCAAGGAGTGAAGCCGGCATTCAATTGACCGGGGTGGGAGGCAAAACCAGCTGCACTCCCCGCAAACGGGCTGTGGTGGAATTCTCAGTACCAACAGGGGACTCGGTGGAGCCGAGGGGTCCACATCGAAGGCGGTCTTTGCGAGGTACGCGCCATTCAATCCAGTCACTCGACCAAAGCCCAGGTACCGCGCTATCTCGTTGCAGGCAGCTTACAGGGCCCCTAGTCGGAATCTTTGGCCAACCTACAAAAGGCGCCGTGCTCGCCCACGAAAAATGGCCCCCTTTTGCCCGACCACAGCCGGCCTCTTATTTGGGCGCCCAGACCAATCACGAACACCACCACCAAAACTCTGACGGCGCTCGCACAACAACCACCCGAAGTTCAACCATGGGCCTCAGCTGCACCTTTTATTTGTAGCACCAGCCAACCACCACAGAAACACGCACACACACATCGGCTTCCCGTCCGTATTGAGGGTCCCTCAACCGGATAGTTGTGTTATTCGGAGCCTGGCAGCGTTGCCAACATTGGGTTCCTTTTTAAGGTCCGGGCCTTGGGGCCACAACACTCTCCCGTAAGTTACCTTGCACCTTCATATTCCTCCTGTTGTCTCGAGATATCACACTGTTCTTTCTTTTCTACTCTATTTTTCAACGTGCCACACGCCTCGCGGTTTGTATGCCGGACGCGAGTCCTCTGCGACCGAAGCTGTGCGGCCCGCTGAGTTGCGCCTGGAACCTTCCCCAATTGGACTCCCCCGGCGCATTGGAGCGCGACACCGCGGTGTGGATCCAGGGGTGTGCTCTTGCGCTCGCTTATCAGACTGGAGGATGATGGAAGGTTCACCTGGAAAGACGGTACCTACCTGGCTTTTCTCGCTTCTATTCCCGCTTCTCGTTCCTTTTTCGTTCCCTCACTCTTTATCTGCTGCTTCCTGTTCTTCTGTTCTCCTCTAGTTTCATTCTACTTCCCCTCTCACCAGTTCCCTGTCCCTTTTTATCCGAGCAGTCTGATCCAGAGCTCAGCCCGTTGTCGTACCACGGCGTCACTGGTGGCCCAAGCTCCTCCCCCACCCATGTGGGTCTGACCAAAGACGTACATGAGCTTCTCTGCGGGCAGGCGCGTTCTCGGCAAGTGCCAGAACGTCGGAGCATTGAAATACACACTTTCTCCGTCGCGTCAACCACAACCACCTCCTATGACGCCTTTTATCGTCGCACCCAGCTAAACAAGTCGCCCCCCTTCTCGCAGAACCGATGGGCGAGGATTCCAGACGGGGCAACAAGATGTTGTCCCTGGGCTCCCGCCCAGCATATCCCATCACCATAACCAAGCTGTACAAATCCACCGGCGACCGCATCAAAAAGCAGGAGCCGCTGTTCCAGTACTCCTTCAAGATATGGGGCGAGGAGGGCAACAGGGAAACGGGCGAGTACGAGCCCGTTTTGAAGACAACATTCACGGAATGGCCCTGCCCCGCCGACGGCAAGCTGCTCAAATGGCACATCCGCGCCGGTGAGGTCATCGGTCGCGACCGCGAGTGCGCCACGGTCGAGGAGGATTGCACCCACGAGGTCCAGTTCCAGGGCCTCTGTGCCATGTGCGGCAAGGACATGACCGAGGCCAACTGGGCCGCCGACAAGCTTGACACGGAGCGCGCCCCGATCAACATGACGCATGACCAGACTAGATTGCTCGTCAGCAAGAAGGCCGCCACGAAGGCCGAGTTCGAGCTGCAGAAGAGGTTGCTGGACCAGCGCAAATTGATCCTCGTCGTCGATCTGGATCAGACCATCATCCACGCCTGCATCGAACCCACCATCGGCGACTGGCAACGTGATCCGACAAACCCCAATCACGAAGCGGTTAAGGATGTCAAGAGCTTCCAGCTCAATGACGACGGCCCCCGCGGGCTGGCCTCGGGCTGCTGGTACTACATCAAGATGCGCCCGGGCCTGGTCGATTTCCTCGAGAAGGTTGCGACCATGTACGAGCTCCACGTTTACACCATGGGCACCCGCGCGTACGCCATGAACATTGCCAAGATTGTCGACCCGGAGCAGAAGCTATTCGGCAACCGCGTCATCAGTCGAGATGAGAACGGCAGCATGACGGCAAAGAGCCTCCAGCGCCTCTTTCCCGTCAGCACTAGGATGGTGGTCATTATCGATGACCGTGCCGACGTCTGGCCTCGCAACCGGCCCAATCTCATCAAGGTAGTCCCGTACGACTTCTTCAAGGGTATTGGAGATATCAATTCTAGCTTCCTGCCAAAACGGGAGGACCTCATCACCCCCTCTGCCCAGCCCCCCAAGGGTGCTTCGGTCAACGGCAACAAGTCGGGCGGGCCTAACGGCGGTGGCGCGACTGCCGCGTCCATTGGCAGGAAGTCCACACTCGAGGAGCTGGCCAGCATGAGCAGCGGCGAGGGTGCGGCGCTCATCAAGAAGCAGACTGAAGAGCAGGAGAAAACGCTCGAGATGCAGATCAAGGACCGTCCGCTGCTGCATATGCAGGAACAACTGGACAAGGAGGACGGTGAGGCTGCGAGCAAGGAAGAGGGTGGCAGCAACGATGCCGCCTCATCGTCGCTGAGCCACCCGCGCCACCATCTCCTCCTCGACGACGACAGCGAACTTGCCCATCTGGAGCAACACCTCACACAGCTGCACGAGGCCTTCTACCGCGCCCACGATGCCGAAGCAGCACGGGAGCGTGAGGGCAGATCAGCCGATAACCAGGCGAGCCCGCCTGATGTTGGAGACGTCCTCGACGGCCTCAAGGCCAAGGTCCTGCGGGGCACGAGGATTGTACTTTCAGGCCTGGTTCCTGTGGGCGTCGACGTCCAAATGTCGGAGATTGGCTTGCAGGCCCAGAGCTTTGGCGCCACGATTCTTAAGAAGGTATCGAAACAGGTGACGCATCTTGTCGTCAGCAGCAGCCGCCCACGGACGCTCAAGGTGACGCAGGCGGAGCGGATTCCGGGAATCAAAATCGTCAACCAAGACTGGTTGATCAACAGCCTGAGCCAGTGGAAGCATTTGGACGAGGCCCCTTACGCCATGGGCAAGTCGGCAGCGGAGCGAGCGGCAATGGCATCGGCAACCACTCCAGGAGAGAATACAGACGCCGAAGCGCCGTCAGATGGCGAAGCAGATGGTGGCGCGCGCAAACCAAGGAAGCTCAAGCCAGTGAGGATCGTCGTATCCAATCCTAGCGGAGTCAGCAATGAGGAGGAGGGTGAAGATTCAGACGACGAGGACGAGGGACCAGACGATGGTGCCGACGACGACTTTGACGACGAGTTCGATCTGGACGGCGCAACAAGCCCCGTTGAGCAGTTGAAGGACTTCGACTGGGACCAAGCCGACGCCGAGATGGCCGATTTTCTCGATTCGGATGATGAGACTTCCGGCGACGGCACCTCAACGACGGGCAACAACAGCGAAGCCGAGGAAAGCAGCACTCTGGTTTTGGGCAGGAAGCGCAAGCTCGGCGGCAGCACTGCCGAATCGGAGGACGACTCCAGGCTTTCAGCAGACAACGCCGGTGCAAAGAAGCAGCGCATGGGGACGGTTCGCAGTGCTTCAAAACTCCGTGTGGTCCGTGTGCCTGGCGAAGACGAAAAGGAGAACGGGACCAGTCTGCCCACGCCGCATGGCACGGGCGACGAGGAGGACGTGATGCTCCTCAAAAGCAGTCAGGCGTCGGCGGTGGATGACGACGACTTTGACGAAGACCTAGAGGCGGACCTAATGGCAGAGCTGGAGGCGGAAGAACTCGAGTCGGCCGAGCAGGAGAAGGGCTAGGCGCCGAGTCCCGCACCCGTGTCTTTTGTTACTAACTGGTATGTCTTCTGATCAGCGACGGCGCATGGGTTTACCGAAAGAACTAGAGGGGTCGGAGAGCAGCCTTGTTTTTTTTCTTTTCTGAATCCCTCACTTTTTGTATGGATTTTATTTCTTCCTCCTTCTCTGTAGGACTCCATTGCAGCGATAACCACTTTTGTTGACAATCGACATATGAGGCATGCACTGCACTGCTCTGTTCCCGCACCTTTTGAACCTTTTCTTTTCCTTTCTGAAGGACTACTACCCCTTGGGTCATGTGTCAGTTGGTGTGATTGATGGCGTCTTTGCAGTGAGAAACAATGTCAAAACACAAGCCGGTAGACATCTACCGCGGGGCCAACTCTAATAAACAGCAGCATACTTCTTGCATGTACTGCCACGCGACTGTATTGCTTTCTTGGGGAGCAAGCAACCTGCTGCCGCTGTTCAATCCAGCAGGACGAGGTGGGCCCACAGCAGGTGCGATTACATAATCGCAGACAAGCGGGCAGATTAGACCAATGGGAAGCCCCCAATTCCACTTAGCTGCACGAGGCGTCAAAACACCAACGTCGATCTGAAGCAACGAACAATCTAGACCCCACAACGCCGACGGCGACCCGACCCGACGCAACGAAAAGACCATCGCCCGCCCACTCCGCCACAACCGACCGCGGCTCCTGAGCGACCAGACACTCGAACGAACAAAAGCCCCTGTCGACCGGCAAAAGCCGCACGGGTTTCAGCCCACCATGCCGCAGGACATGCCGCCGGTGGGCGGCTACGGCGCCGTCCAGTACAAGGTCCGTCCTCTTGGGGGAGAGCGGTAGCTTGCGGGTGCAATGGGAGATATCTGGGAAAGCCGTTTTTTCCGGTCCGCGGGGGAGACAGGAAGAGGGGGAGTCGACGGAGAGGGAGAGGGAGAGGGAGAGGCGTGCAATGGGATGGAATGACCGAGGGGGTTGGAAACAGACAGGCAGACAGACAGACAGAGCTGACGGCCAGAATAACCAAACAGCGAAACCTCCCCTCGCCCGGCTTCCGCGGGGCGCAGCTCCTGGTCGGGATGGGCCTGGTCATGACGTACGGCTGGTACAAGCTCGCAAAGGGCATGCGGGAGCAGAAGTAGGTCTTTTGTAACAAACTTCTCCCCACAAACCTCCCCAGGCGAGATCAAATACTGACAAAACTCTCTCGGCAAAGTGAGCTGGCCCGCGAGAAGATGTGGGCGCGCATCCACCTGATCCCCGTCCTGCAGGCCGAGGAGGACCGCGACCTCGTGCGCCGCCACCTGGCCGACCAGGCGCGCGAGAAGGAGCTGCTGGGCGAGAACTTTAAGGTCTACAACTCGGACAGGTATGTGCCGCAGAAATGTCACCAATTTTGGCCAGCCGGGCGAGTGTGATTTGTACTAACTTCTTTGCTCGCAGATACGTCCGGCCCACGTTCGCGGCAACGCCTACACAGACCAAGGAGTAGTGGTCATGAACGGGTGGGAGAGCGCTCAATGGAAAAGAGCCGACCCCTGGATCTTTTCTGTCTGACCGATATCTGCACCGACCGGTAGAGGAGAGTATCCTCCAGGGCCATGCACGGCAAGAGGCTACAGAGTGTAGTCTTCCATAGCATGGCTTTTGTGTGTTGTACATATTCTAGATGGAGACGGTGGAACCCAATAAAGACCACCTGGCGGAGATATCTACCACGTTCCATTCACGAACTTGTCACTGGCCAAATCATGGAACAGGCCATAGTGCAAAGGTAAACACATCTCATTCAATCCATCATTATTCTCATCACCGAATCATCCTGAAAAAGAAACAGGTATATGAATTCATACACCAGAATCACAACGCAGGGACACAACCCCCAGTGTACCTATGCAAAAAAGCCACCCGGCAGTCCTCGGACTGCAACCCGCCCAACGCCGTTCGCCAAAGCCACGAGACATTAGACACAGGTGGGTATTGGGGCCAGATAGCTGAAACAATAGTGAGTAAGCAGGCGGAAGATTGGCTACCAAGGGACCTATGCAGTCGCCTGGACCATCTTGAAACCCTCCGAGACCAGCTTCGCAATGTCCTCGTTCTTGTGCTGAAGCAGCCCGAGCGCAAAGGCGACGTCGTTCCACTGACGCTCCGTGTCGCAGCGGGCGAGACGGGCGGCCAGCTTCTCAGCCAGCTGCTTGGCGTGCTTGTCCTATTTTTGGTGGTAACGAGCCAGGTTAGTGGGCTACGGGGGAAAGAAGGAAACAAAATATCGAGGGGTGAAAAACAACACACCTTCTCCACAAAGCCAAGCAGGAACTTGACAATACGCCGGAAGCTCTCCTCGTCCAGGGCCTTCTCAGCGCTCAGCAGACTGAACATGTCGACAAAGTGGTTGTAGACGGCGTTGTCCTTGGTCGACAGCTCGGTGAAGAACATGCGCGCCAGGTCGGCGATGCGCTTGTCCTCGTCCTCGAGGCACTTTGCCATCTCGCCCAGCTGGCCCTTGACCTTGACCTGGCCCGCCAGGATCAGGAAGGTCAGGGTCATAAGGCACGTGCGCTTGACCGACGGCTCCGGGTCCGCGAGGCGGCGGTACAGGAAGTCGGTGTTCTCGTCGATCAGGTGGTTGAAGCAGACGGCCATGTCGCCGAGCGCGATGACGGCGTTGCTGCGCACCGTCGCGTCCGTCGACCGCTCCATGATGGTGATGAGCAGTGGCAGGTTGGTCTCGCAGTACTCGGCCGACACGCACATGAGCTTGGCCAGGCACAGTGTCGCCGCCGCCTGCAGGCCGCGGTTGCGGTACGTCGTGTTGTTGGCGCAGATTTCGCTCACCAGCGGCCCGAAGAGCGCCAGCAGGCTGCTGGGCCCGTACAGCAGCTCCCGCTCGCGAATGTGCGCCATGGCCTCGGTGAAGTCGTCCTCGGTTGTGCCGCCAATCAGGTCCAGCTCGTCGGCCGGCTCGTCGCTCTTTTGCTTGTCCTTTCCGCCCGCCTTGCTCGCCATCGAAGCCCTGCTGCTCTTGCTGCCGCGTCGTGCCTCGGCTTCCTCCGCCTCAGCCGCCGCTGCAGCACTCTTCTCCTTCTCCTGCTTACGGCGCTTGAAGTCGAGCTCACAGGCCTCGAGGTGGACGATCTGCTTGATGGCCACGTGTCCCACAATGAAGAGCAACTGTGAGAGTACCACGGCGTTGTCGCGCTTAGGCTTGGGTGAGGAGCCGTCTGGCGCTGCCGAGTCTCCAGCCACCTGGGCGGTCTCCTCGGCCGCGCCATTAGCCGCTTCAGCCTCACCGCCAGCAGGAGCAGCCTCGTTGGCGTTGCTTCGAGATGACGTCGGCCGCGACGACGGCTGGTGGGAGAAAACCTGTTTGGTCTTGTGGCGAATAATCTCAGAGCATAGGACATCCGGGTGCTTGGAGATGGCGTAGATGGCGTTGATGGCCTGCTCGGCCACGCCATACCACTCCTCATTGCCGTCCGAGGACACGTCGGTAATGGCGGCAAGGCGCGCGAGGACGGCATGGTCGTTTGGTAGGCGCGAGAACTTGACGAGAGAGTCCTTAGCTGCCTGACGGCCAGTAGGGTTGATGCGACGCAGGGCCACGCAAGTGTATTTTGCCAGCTGTAGATCGGCGCGGCCGAGCGAACCCAGCCCCGTGCGCAGCATCGTTTCTATCTCCCCAACCACGATTTCGGGGCTCGCCGTTGCCAGCATACCAAGCACGATGATGGCGCCGCGGCGCTGTGTGCGCGAGATCTCACGCTTCTGCACGCCGTAGACCTGCCATAGCTTGTGGATGACAATGTCGTGGATCATGCCGGCCTTCATCATGGTGGCCAGCAGCTGCTCCAGCGACGTCAGCTCGGCCGGGGTTGCGCCAAAGGTCAGACTGATCATGTTGCGCGCGATGTAGTTGGCGGCGTCGTTGGGGCTGAAGGAGCCAGGAGCCTCGAAGAACAGGCGCTTGTAGCAGTCGATCAGGTGCGTCTGCACGCCCTTGCCCTCGTCGCTGTTGCCCTTGGTCCAGATCAGCCGCAGCATCCGCCGGATGCCGACCTTGTTCTCTTCGATGTTATATGCGTCTCCGATCTCGAAAAAGTCCATGGCTTCGATCACCTCGCTCTTGTTCTTGGATCCCAACAGCTGGCAGATGGTGCCCGTGGCCTCGTGGATCACATTGATGAAGCGCAGCGCCTCCGTGTAGTACTTCTTCTGGAGCGTCAGGTTGTTGATGGCCTCGCTAGTAGCTGCCTCCTGTTGTGCCTTCCGGATCGCCTCGAGCTTCTCCTCGTCCGACATGGGCTTAGGCCCCGCGTCCTTGCTCGGAGACTCCAGCTGCGTCGCATCGTCTAGCAGCGCCGTGTCTACCGTGGTGTTGGCTGCCTTCTCGCCGTCAAGTCCAGGCGCGTCCACCGGCGGCCTCAGAGCATCTAGCTCAGACTGGACCCGGTCTAGCCGGGCCTGCCACTCCGTGCGGTTTAGCTGCGCGCCGTGCACGGCAGAGAAGGGGTGCGTTTTGATCAGACAGCCCAGCAGCTTGATGGCGTTGCGCCGTACGTTGCTGCTCTTGTCCTCGAGGCTCTGCGCAGCTAGCTCGGCCACCTTCTGGCGCCGCCTCGAGAACTTGTGCTCCAGATCACACAACTTGACGTACACCTGAATTGTCCTGCAGCGGCAGTAGGGGTTGACGTCCAGGAAGCGTTCTTGCAGGATTCCGAAGAAGGCATCCAGCTGCGTCTTGTGGTTCTCTCCGCGCTGGTCGAGTTTGCTGAGATATGTCACCATGTTGCCGCAGACCTCAATGAGGGCGCAGCGGAGGGTGTAAGATTCGCTGTCCATTTGCTTGATCAGCTGCGACACCTGCTTGATGACGAGCCTCGGGGCCAGCTCCGAAAGCTTGGTGATGAAGGTAGACACCGACTTGGGCCCCTTGGTGTCTTGGCTGCTGAAGGCCCTGCCACTCAGCTCGACCATGATCTCGGCGGCCAGTTGGTCGTGATCATACTGCTCAGACAGGATGTACAGGAACTCGGCCATGGGCTCCGCGAGGTGCTCAAAGTAGGTCAGATTCTGAACGATGGATGTCTGCGCAGCATACCCGTGGCCATGGTGCTTGATGGCCATGCAGAGCACCTTGAAGACGTGCATACGGATGGGGGTGCTCTTGACGCGCTGCTCGCTCTCAAGAATGAGATAAACGGGGCGGCAGATCAGGAGAATGAAGGTGTCCCGTTCAGGCGTGGTCAAGAAGATCTTAGAGAGCTTAAGGCGCAGGACCTTGCACATGGTATCAAGGGCCGCTTGCAGCTGCATAGCCGAGTCCCAGTTCCCATCCTGGTCGGCGGTAGCGGCAGTGGCCTTCTTGCCCTTGGGCTTGGCGCCGCGACGGACGGCAGGGGCGGCCGACGACTTCTCGGCCGCCTTGGTCTCGACACACGAGATGGTCCATTGCAGCAGGAAGCTGTAGATCTCGAGCAGCTGCTTGTGGTGCGCGACCAGGTCCTGCTCGTCGGACTCGAGGTCGTTTGCGACAGCCTCAGCCTCGGCGGCCAGGCCCGAAGTGATGAGGTCGAAGATCTTGCTCAGCGAGTGCGCGGGCAGAAAGGCCGTGTACTTGAGCAGAAACTGCAGCGAGTCGAAGTGCGCGCTACGCGTGATGGCCTCGGGGTTGTTGGCGACGGCGTCAACGATGGGGTTCAACACGGGATTTATGACGGCGTTGGTCAGGGCCTCGGGGTCGTTTTCGCAGTCGAACAGGGCGCTGTGTGCCTCGGGAGTTGGTACGCTGGCCGGGTCGCTCATGTAATGCTTGAGCGCCTCGTTGATGTCGAAGCTAATGTGGTTGTCCATGGTTGCGGTTGTTGCCTGCGCGGCGGCAGGCGCGAGAGAGGGGAAAAGGGGGGCGGCTTGTTGTCGTCAGTCAGTCCGAGTGGTATTCCCCGCTTTGAGGGGGTTTTCGTACGGCTTCCCGCGATGCGCGCGCCGCGCTAGATGTCGCAGGAGATTGCGAGTGCCGGCGTTGTTTCTAGGCGGGATGGTGTTGTGTAGGTCGCTCGCATGTGGGCGGGGAGGGATCGTCTTTTGCGGAGGCGGCTGGGGCTGCCCCTCCAACGCCCAGCAACTGTTTGTTTTTGTTTTCTTTCCCCAGGGCGCCGGTTCGCCGCATCGCGCCACCTAATCCCTGCCAGAATAGCACCCCACCCAACCGCCACCACCTAAAAGTCCAAATTGATCGCGTCTGGTTCGTCGCCAACCGCGAGTCTCTAATTTGTAGCTGGAAGGCGCAACCTTGAAACGACCACGCGCGACAGGAAAAGCCCCTTGTGCACGTACTTGAAGCTCTCGCCGACCGATTGGCGCGTCCACGGTGCCTTTTCACCGGTTTCCTGCGACGAGAATTACCCAGCATAGTGAGGGCTTGCTTCATCTCAGGACCCCGAGCTCAGCTGGCTCCCTTTGATATACCGCCTCCTTATTTGGGCGCGTATAGGCAGCACGTATACTCGTGCGCGTACTCTGCCGACATGACAACTACGGTCCGTCGCAGGCGGGAGGGCTCCTTCGAGATATGTGAGGACGTCCCGCCTACCGAGGATACTCAGATGGACGACGAGATCCATGTTAGGCATCACGCCCCCGAGGAGTATGACGATCCAGAAACGGAAACCCCGGACCAGGAAGAGGCCGCCGCCGCACGACTACGAGAGCAATACAGAAGGGCATATCGGGAGCAGCAAGAACAAGAACGAGAAGCAGACACAGCGCGGAGCCAAAGACCGCCGCCGCAGGAATTGGAGCAGGGACACGAAGAAGTACCCGAAGAGGAGGAGGACGAGGAGCTGGACGGTGACGCATCCGACGAGGACGTTATCGAGGATTCAGTCCAACAAGACATGGTCAGGTTGCAGAACGCCTTCCCTGGCTTCCGCGACAAATACCGCCTAATCAAGCGGATCGGTGAAGGTATGTGGCTGCGTTGCGTTATTCCCCCTGTCCTAATGTGAATACCTATGCTGACCTTGAGAACCACTCTCCAGGCACTTTCTCAACCGTCTACAAAGCAGAGGACCTGCAGTACGATTTTTACGAAAATGCGTGGGACATGGACAGGGAGAATGAGAAGTGGGCTCCTCCGCCGATGAGGAGTTATGGTCTCACCTCTCCCGAGCCGCAAAGGCCCCGGCCGCGGCGCAAAGCGAAGTATGTCGCCATCAAAAAGATTTACGTCACCTCTTCGCCCATTCGTATCCTCAACGAGCTAGAGCTGTTGTTTGCTCTCAGGGACTGCCAGGGTGTCTGCCCCCTGATCACGGCCTTCCGCCACCATGACCAAGTCGTCGCAATCCTCCCCTACTTTCGCCACTCCGACTTCCGCGACTACTACAGGAATATGACGGTCAGGGACATGTCCATATACCTGCGCTCGCTTTTTGTTGCGCTCGTGTCAGTCCACGACCTGAACATCCTACACCGAGACATCAAGCCGACCAACTTCCTCTACGACCCCGACACCCAGCGCGGCGTGCTCGTCGACTTTGGCCTAGCCGAGCGCGAGGGCGCCGAGGGCTCATCTAGACGCTGCTACTGCCACGAGGAGCACGCCACGCGCAAGGCGAAGCTCCGCAACGCCATCACCGCGACCGGCAACACGGGCGCCCACATCGGCTACCCCAAGGAGGACCGGCGACCGAGCCGGCGCGCGAACCGAGCGGGCACGCGCGGCTTCCGCGCCCCCGAGGTCCTGTTCAAGTGCACCGAGCAGACACCCAAGATCGACATCTGGTCGGCGGGCGTGATCCTGCTGACCATCCTGAGCAAGCGATTCCCCTTCTTCAATAGCGCCGACGATGTCGACGCCATGATCGAAATCGCCACCATTTTCGGCCAGCGGCGCATGAAGGCGGCCGCCCAACTCCATGGCTGCATGTTCGAGACGACCATCCCCACCGTCGGCTCGCAGGGCTTCAGCCTCGAGCGCATCGTGCTCTGGAGCACCTGCCGCGCCGACTCGGACGAGACGCTGAGCGAGGACGAGAAGCTGGCCTGCGCGTTTCTGAACCGGTGCATGGAGCTGGACCCCGCCCGTCGCATCAGCGCGCGCGAGGCCCTGGACCACGAGTTCCTCCGCATGACCGAGACGCCAGAGCGGGACGGCCAGGACAACGAGGGAAATGAGGGGGACGACGAGATCGATATGATAGAGGCATGAAGCACACGGCATTCTCTGCGCTGCATACGACTGTTCATTCGATGCAAAAGATTCATGCTTGCTCCTGAGCTTTTGGGGTGCGGGAGAAGAGTGTTTGACACGCGCTGTAATAATAGTTAGTGTATTATAGAAAACGGTGCATGAAAACCATACGGTTGGAATACGGCAGGGGCTCGGAAATTCAATCGTATTGGTAGCAAGCTGGCCGTAACGTCACAGGCCAACCGTTTTTGGATTCTATTCTTATTTCTTCTTATCTCGGATTGTCGAGGTTCTCAGGGGCTAAGTTGAGGGTCGGTGTGAGCAGCCAGCAGCCAAGATCCCCGCCCCCGCTTATAAGTAGCGCCCATGAATTCACATGATCGTTAGGCCTGGTGGCGAAATGGTATCGCGTCAGATTTCGGTTTCCGAAATTCTCTGAAGGTTGCGGGTTCGAGCCCCGTCTGGGTCGATCCTTTTTATTGCTTTTGCCAATAAATTCGGCGGCCAACGCTAGATATCTTTTTCAGGGGGGTTTGGTTCTCTCACGCCAAAGTTCTTTTTACTCACAGGCGCTTGGTTTTTTCTCATACTACTTTTTATCCGGTAGCTTGAAGAAAGAGAAAAGAAAGCAAATGGGAAAAAGCATACAGTACACAAAACGCCGGCGGTCTCCAAAGCCTGGTGCCTCTCTCTTCCTCCTATTTTACACAGCTACAGGAAGGTGGCCCAATTCCGCAGCCACATCTCGAAAGTGACCGACAGCCTCCCACGAGCGTTCCCACGGAACAAGACAAACCCAAAAGGAGAGAGAGTAAACACCTCATTCTCATCATCAAAGCACTGCTTGAAACGTTCTCACAGACGTAGGCTCCGAATAGACGACGCGAAGGTGAGCTCGGCCTCTCCCTAGGACTCCAACGCTGGGGCCTCGCTCCTCTTCTCCTTGGCTACCGAACCCCCCCGGGGGCTGGCCGGCCCGTCCACGAAATCGCCGCCGTTGCTTCCACCCGCCGCCGCCTTTGGTGATTGCGGAACCGTCTCGCCGCCAACCGTCGCCCCGGAGGCGCTGCGTCGCGCGGCGCCACCACCACCAGCGTTTGCACTTCTCTGCTGCAGCGGCTGGCCAGCCGCAGTCGTGGTATCGGCAGTAGTAGTAGCGGCAGTCCCTTCTGACGGCCTCTCTGCTTGGTCGATCCCGAAGCCGTAGCCGGGCCGCCAGTCGCGCAGGTCGTCCTCGCAGTCGCACAGGATCTGGCGCCCCGCGGCGGCGCCGTCGTAAGGGGCCAGCTCGGCGCCGGGGATGACGGGCTCGTCGTCTAGGAGCTCTAGCAGGCGGCGGCCGTGGCGGGCGAGGATGATCTGCTTCTCGGCGCGCTCGATGGTGGCGAGAAGCTCGGCGTCGTAGGCCTCCTTGAGGCTCTTGCGTGTCTGTTGATATGTTCCCTCCCGTTAGCTCACCTAAACGTTCGCCTGCCGAGTGACCAGTCAAACCTTGGATAACAGGCGTACCACATTGACCAGCTGTGCCTCAGCAACGAGGTTCTCCGCCTCGGCGCGGACGAGCTCCTGCTCGAGTATGACGAGCTTGGCGCTCTGCGGCTCCCTGCTCTTGATCCTCGCGATCTCGTCGGCGATCTTTGCGCGGCCGTCCCTCGACGGCTGGACGCTGCGCTCCGTGTTCCGGATGCGCTTGAGCGTGGTGCGGCTGTCCTCGAGCGCGTGCGCGTACGCATCCTCCTGCTCGCCCATCTCAGACAGCACCACGCCCAGCTTGTCCGACAGGTCGCTGACCGCGGGGTCGCCCGTCTTCTCGCCCCACTCGGACAGCTGCGTCGCAATCGAGAGCCGCTCGCGCCCGGCCGCCTCGTGCGCCGACACGAGCGAGTTCTCCGACTTGATGAGCTTGTACAGGCGCCGCGACAGCTCGGGCTGCTGCATCGTGCCGCGCAGCGACGTGAAGGAGAAGCCGCCCTTGCGCCCGCCGCCGCCCGACGAGTTGCTGCCCCCGCCGCCGCCGAAGCCGTGACCTGAGCCACCGCTAGAGCGTTGGCTCTTGCTCGAGCGGATGGAGAAGCTCCGATTCCTGCAGGGTTTGAGATGTTCGTTCAGTAGGTAGCCATAAAAACGACAGTACAGGGATGCAGGTGCGACGCAACCTACATGTTTGCGTTGTCAACGTTGTACTCTAGGTGTATAGAAGAGAGGGCAACGTTGGCTATCCGGTGTCGAATTATGGCCTGCCGTCTTCAATGGCGATGATCCAAGCCAGTCGCCCAGGAGAAGTCCACAAGACAGGCGATCCAAGAATGGTAGCAATAGGTACCCTGATCCACTGACAACACCAAGTGTGTGTAGCCTCCCTGAGCTGTGGAAGGAATCACCGGACCACTCAAAATGTATATGCTGATCTTGAACAGGGGGAAGGTCCAAAGCTCGGGGCATTGCAAGATCGTGGTGCTGTGTGATTCACCGATGACGGACCAAGTCTAGATTGAGACTCCAATCCGTTAAAACTACCTACAAATGGAGATGAATGACGAATCAAGATGGGAAAAATAGTTGGAATTGTACAGCGCAGCACAGCATTGTCTTTGAGCTAGCAGTGTGGCAAGCCTCCCGGCTCCCCCAACTCCCAGTACGCCGCGCATGAAATGACGACGGCGTCGGGTCACCCCAAGCGTGCAGTCACAAGAAAGAAAGACAAAAAAGGCTTCGGCCCTTGATTTTCGGGCCCCGCTCCAAGACAGGCCGGCCCAGGAGGACGGCGCCAGCCGGGTATATCACCTTTTTTCTCATCCCAATTAGGTCCTGCAGAGTGAAGTGATGACGGCACCCGGCAGCGGCTGCTTGCGTCAAAGGCTGATCCGACCGAAACAGCAGGAATGACATCATGGGCGCGGTCGACCCCTGTCGCCTGGCCGGGCGCCGATGCCCCATACACACCCCCTGGTGGGGATGGCTGCAGGGATCAAGGCCGAGCGCTCTCGACACATCGATGGGTTTCCAGGTGCCAGCTTCACCCGGCAGAGAGCGATCTCGAGGGGCACAAGCAAAAATTGTCGTCTCCAAAACACCCGTAAAATCATAACTCGTCAAATCTTGAAGTTGTTGAAAAAAAAAAAAAAAAAAAAAATAGTGGTGGTATGACACCACAGCATCGCTCAGACGTATCGGGTTCTGCTGGACTCGTACACGACGGGCCCGCTGGTGCGGTAACTGGTCGTGCTCACGCGGGGGCTGTGGCTATGGTGGCGCGATGAGACCGAGACGTAGCTGGCCCTGGGCGAGTGGTGGTGGTGGTGGTGGTGGTGCCCATGGTGGTGATGGCCGTGGTGGTGGTGGTACGGTCTCGCGGGGACGATCTCCTCGCGGTAGTAGTATTTTGTCTTGGATGGCTCGGCGCCGAAACACATTTTGAAGTAAATTGTTAAATTGTTTGGTGGTGGCCGTTACACGGAGTTTGTTTGGGTAGCGGTTGGTTTGTCTAGAAGCGTCTAGTATAGTGGCTTGGTTGGTGCCCGTACGCACCGCGACGATAAGCAACCAGAATGACGGTTGTCTAAAGTAATGGAGGTGGTCTGACGGGGGAAGTCTCCGGGGCAAGGAGGAGGATGGGCCACCAAGTTTATATAATAGAACCCATCAGACAGACTGTTCGTCCAATAACCCATTACCTAACCTCAGGTAACCTTTTTCTCTTCTCACCATTCACCGAGAATGTGGTTAGGAATCCAAAAAGAGGGTGTGATGCGGAAGGGTCAGGCAAGGGTAGTGCGTGTCTGTCTGCCACCCTGGTTTTGCGCCCGGCAAGGCAGGGAAGCAATCGGAAACGAAAGCCAAAAAGGCCATCCCGCTGCACTGGAGCCGCTGCAGTGCGGGGCTTATCCTGGCTGTCTGGCAAACCTGGCCCTTTATGGCGAGACACATTTGCACAGCATGACTTGGTTCGGAGGAGCCGCTGCGTGTTGGTACGACCTTGGCTTTCACGGTTGTAAAGCAGAGGGCGAACCTCCAAACATGAAGTAGAGATGCGCATGGGGGCGGGGGCGGCCATGGTTTTTTTGCAGATGGGGAACAACCCATCTTCCTTGGCCCTTCTCGTGTCTCTCGCGGTTCTCGCCCGGATGCAGAGCAGAGGAGAACAAAGAGGACCCTGAACCCTGCTTTTCCAGTCGCCCGCTCCCCCGGCATCTCACCCTGGCCCCACCACCACCCGCCTTTCGTTCTCGCTCCCCAAAAGAGCCCTGTCATGACGCCGGGGAATTTGGCAGTGTATGCACGCCAGCAGGCTATGTGGACTTGGATGGTGCAACTGCGTCTTTCTCTTCGCGACGATCGGGCTTGTCAATTCTTAGGGGAGACGGGAATTAGGCCCAGGGAAGAACTGCATCGTCC
Organism: Falciphora oryzae; assembly: GCA_000733355.1. Lineage (NCBI taxonomy): Eukaryota > Fungi > Ascomycota > Sordariomycetes > Magnaporthales > Magnaporthaceae > Falciphora > Falciphora oryzae. Next base: position 648,600 of record JNVV01000016.1, read on the forward strand.
TAGAGCGGGTGACGCCCGTTGGAGTTCGACCTACTCGAACCGAGGGCTGACCGCAGCTCAATCTCAGCAGCCGGGCGTTCGTCAATCATGCATCCAGTCGCACGCCAAGGTAGAAAAACATGCCGATCTGACACTTCGCGTAACCCCAACTGCCGTCTTCCTTCGGCCATTTCCCACCAGGTCACCGAGCCTTGTGATTCCGTCCTCTAGCGTTCCAGCAGCTGGCTCTTGCCATGTCGGAACCACACGATGTAAATCTCAAAAATGTCATTTCTTTTTTTCTTCTCTGGTCCCTTTAGACGTGGTATTACATGTACACCAAATGAAATCTGCCATCCTTTGATACCCTTCACCTGCCCACAAATTTCCTGATCTATTTCTTGTTCGCGAACTTGGTATCGATCCGGCTGACGGCCCAGGTCAGGACAAAGAGGCCTAGGACGCTTGACGAGATGACGATTGGCTTCCGGAGGCTCGCCAGGAGCGGGTACTCGTACGACACCACGAGCTCACGATCGCGGAAATCGTCCACCAGGTTCTGCGCCGTGATGACAAGCGACGTGCGCCCGATCGTGTCAAGGAACGACTTGTGGGTGCCGATCTCGGTCGAGATAATGGAAGAGCTCGGGATGGACGTGTGGAACTTGACGTTCCTGTACGCGTCGGGAGATTAGCAACCCGGCCGGGAGAAAGCCACAGGCGTACTTGCGCAAACACAAATGATAATTGACAGACACTTACTGGGCACCCTCAGGGAGCAGGACCCGGAGCTTGACCTTGGCGTACTCAAGACCCTCGGGCTGCTTGGGGCCCTCGAGGAAGGGCACGTTGAGGACGTAGCCGGTTCCGGCGCGGTGCAGGAAGTTCTTGGCGTCCGAGTTCCAGCCGATGGTGAAGGGGAACTGCCAGCCGCCAAAGAGCGGGTAGCGGGGCTTGATCTCGAGCAGAGCCTCGCGCTTGCCGCTGCGGAAGCGCGACGTCGACACGTTGCCGATGACGTCGTAGTAGTAGGCATCGGCGCTGCCCGCGCGCAGTGGGAACCTCATCTCTTTGAGCGCGTGCGTCGGCGAGTTGTGGTAGCTCTGCTGCGCCCACTTGACGCGGTTGAAGAGCGTAGACAGGTTGGCGCCGCGGTGCTCCAGGGCGTACCACTCCTCAAAGGCGACATTGCCGCCCCAGTGGCTAACCTCAACATCACGCTGGAGCAGGGACACGTGGGTGACGGGCTTGACAAACTCGAACCGCACATCGACAGGCTCCGAGGCGCCAGCGGGCTTCTCGCCAAAAGGTCCGTACACAAGCTTGGTGCCCTGCTTGGACGGGTTGGGCTTGTCGCCGTCGACGCTGGGCAGCTTGGTGTAGTCGGGCACGTTGGTCGACGCAACCTTGACTTCGGTCTTCTGTCTGGACGTGACGTAAACCGAGGGGCAGTAGGCCGAGAACGAGTAGGACAGGAACTGCGGCGCATCCTGGGTCACCAGTGCGGGGAGCGGCGTGTAGGCCTTGACGAAGTAGTAACTGATGCCGAGCGTCTGCTGGCCGCCGGCCGGGAGCGGCGCGGGGAGGCGAATCCGGTAGTACTGTTGGTCGCTGGGTTGCGGCAGCGCAGAGGCCGTGGTTAGCGAGCACGGGTGCCATAGCCCACTCCCCGCGAACTGGACGAGGGTATGCTAATCACCTCTTGGGGTCAAACTCGACCGCCTCGACGGTAAAAGGCCCAGCCTCTGTGTTTTTCCTGTCCTTGACCTCGATGCCTCCTATGCGGGACATCTGGTCGGCGGTAAAGGGCATGAAGTATTCATCTTGGGCCGAGGAGGCAATGTTCTCAATCAGGACATTGACCGACTCCTTGACGTAGTTCTTCTCGAGCGACACGACGTGGACGAGGTTGGCGTTCTTGAACACCTGCGGGGGCTTGAAGGTCGATGGGAGCTCAACGGAGCTGGCCGCCGCGACGCCGAGGAGCGACAGCAAGGCTGCTGCCACGAACCTCATTTTGAAGGAGGAAAGGCGGAGGGGACGAACTCAACACGAGGCTACTCAAGGAGACGGCCGGCAAAGAATGGCAAGGAAGGCGAAAACCGCAGAGGCCCCAGGGAACGAGGGTGTAGTAAAATCTAAAGGGAAAATGGTCGTCAATGGCCGAGGCTGGATCAACTCGGCTCTCGTCGCTCGCTGCTCAGCGCGTCTCCACCGATTCTGCCGTCGAGACAGCTTGCCTCAATTGAAGCACCCCGTTCGGGCAAGTGCAGCTTACGTTGCGATTTTGAGCATGCGCCACATTGACCGGCAGGGGTATCCTGTGGCTGTTGAGCTCAAGGGTGTGGACGCGCGGACCACCCAACGACAAGCTGTGTGCGTCATAGCTCAGGCCCCAGACAAGACGCACTTTACCCCGCCTTGTCCCGTTGGAGAGCACCCCGACATCAAAGTGGAAAATAAAAGAACTGGTGCTAGATTTGATGCCAGGTTTGGTGCCCGAAGACCGAGAATGAATATAGACTTGCATCACATTTACTCTACGATGATACCTGGACCTGAATTAGAGGCACACTTCAATTGATGGTTTCGCTCTCGGCCGTCAGAAGCTCCACTTTGCTCCAACAAGGAGGAGCTGGCCGCGGGTGCAGCTTGTGGGCATGTCGCCCCATTGATGGCCTGGGTCTGGGCTTCTACGGTGATGGACGGCCATGGCGTTGCTTGACGGAAGGTGGGAGCGTGGGCCCCCTAAATTCTATTTCAATCTTTCATGACAGCGGTGGAGCCGGAGTGGACATTCCATCACTCGAGCTGTGAAATACCCGAGTCTCTGCATCAGATATCGCGTTACCCTGTCTGAGTTTCAACGTTGACAGCCTGCCCAACGCTAACGGCCACCCCCTCACGCCGTCACCGACGCCACAGACAGTGTGGTGCTACAATACCGCTACCCAAGTATCATCAGCAGCAGAAAATATGGTTGGGCTGGGCCCCAAGAAGCCGCCTGCCCGCAAGGGCACAGGTATGTGCGCCTACCCAGCTTTTCAATCACTTCTGTTTATCCCGCCCCCTCCGAACGCACAAGGCTCGCTTGTCTGCCTTCCCGCATGGAACACCCATCGGCTTGGCAAAGACCTCCGCGGTCTCGGCGATGGCCTGCAATGCGGCCACCTGACCCCCCAACTGAAGGTTGCCTTCCACCAAAGTTATGCCTCCTCCACCATCTGTCCGGGCGCGGGGGGTGAGCAAGACTGCCTCGGCCTTGATTCTAGTCTTCTTGCTTTTTTTTTACCGGACAGCATGCCAGCTGAGGGAAATATGGTGTGTCCAGTGGAATACCGCGCAGATCTTTGTGCCCAAAACCCCGTCCCGTTACCAACTTTGGGTCCTACCTGGGCAGCATCCTACCCCTTCCCAACGCCCCTCGTCCTCCCTTCTTTTCTCTTGTGTTGCCCCTCGCGCTGGCCACGCAGTTGAAGCAAACACTTGTCTGTCTGACCGCCGGTTTCTTTTGTTTGGTTGCTTGCTTGTCTACTTGATATCTGTCGCCTCCACCTGCACACGCTGGTCGGACCCGACCTGTGGACAATACACCCGAGGAGGCTTGGCGGGGCGGAGATCACCATCCTTCCAGACTGGGCCAGAGCCCACGCGACATGTACCTTTCTCCTGCGCCTCTTCGTCCAACGCTACCCAAGGGAGCTGAGTGAGCAGTTGGATACAGGCGGGACACAGTACTTGAGGAGACGGCTGCCCCAATCCTTCGCCCATACCCACCCTGGTCAAGACTCGATTGGATCAAGCTGCCCTTTTTGATTGCATCACCACCTACACACCCCCTTTGACTTTTCTCCAAGAGTTCGGGCGAGCTGCCGTGCCGCCGCGCCTGGTGCTGCCACAGTCAGAAAAAAGGAAGACAGACACCCGATAGCCGGCGGGAGCTACTGCCAGCCCAGACCGAAACCGCATCCATTACTATCCATACCAGACCTACCCCTCCTTTGACAGCCAGGCCGCGCGAAACATCAGCTTCTCCAGTTCCCCTTCTTGCCGCCCACGCCGCTGCCATCCGCCCGCATCAGTTCATGCGCATCCCTCAACCACGGTCCGCACTGTTTCTCTTACACGCAACCGGTAGGTATCAACCAGCACTTTCCTGGGGGTTACTGCCGCCACTGTCACGGAAAAACGTGCTTTATCGGGATCGTCACATTTCGACACCTTACTTCAACCCTCCAAGTCCGAAGCGGCAGTCTTCCTCCCGCCGCCACCGGAGCCGTTCTTCGCATCTGGCCTGGTCCTTTCCCCCCTTTCCTATTTTTTTTTTGGTTTGCCGGCTTATACCTCCAGCCAATCCCCAAGTGGGGGAGGCGTGCGGGCTGCCTCATGGTGTTTTGACTTCTGCCACCTCCTCTTACTTCCCGCCACCCTGCTTGTCTTAGGTACCTTCTTCGATCGTTTTAATTTCCTCTCCTTTCAAAACTGTCTCCCACCGAAGCACTGGGGCGCAGTTGTCTTCTTCTTTTGTGCCTATCAAACTCAATCGTCGCGGCTATCATTGAGTTTCGATTTCACTCAATAATTCGACCCCTGAAGTACCAACCCCTGGCCACCAACTCCTATATACCCGATTATCGCTTGTGTGCATTACATATCCGGAGCAGTTCTCCATACCTCCAGTTCCTCTTCCTGAGCCACGGCAAACATGTCGTATTCGGTCGAAAACGGACGCTTTCTGCCCACCAGATGGCGTAGCAACCACTCATACCATCACCATCCCCATACCTCAGGCAGGGCTTGCCTTGATCTCAATGTCTCCAATCGCGGGGACGTTCCTCGCTGACGGCTATTCCGCCATTCTAGGCACCATGACCGACATACCTAAGGATCTCCTCAAGGAGATCCAGACCCTTGAGGAAATGTTCGCTGTCGACACAGCCAAGCTCAAGGAGATCACGAACCACTTTGTCGGCGAGCTCGAGAGGGGCCTGACCAGCGAGGGCGGCGATATTGTGAGAAATGGACTCTGCGAGCCCCTCATCTGCACACAATCGCAATGCTGATACTGACTCCCACTTGGCACAAGCCCATGAACCCCACGTGGGTCATGTCCTTCCCGGATGGCTACGAGACGGGAACGTTCTTGGCTCTGGACATGGGAGGCACCAACCTCCGCGTCTGCGAAATCACCCTGACGGAGCAGAAGTCCGAGTTCGACATCATCCAGTCCAAGTACCGCATGCCCGAAGAGCTCAAGACGGGCCAGTCGGACGAGTTGTGGGAGTACATTGCCGACTGCCTCCAGCAGTTCATCGAAACCCACCACGGCGATCCTAAGAAGCTTGAGAAGATCCCCCTTGGTTTCACCTTCTCGTACCCAGCGACGCAGAACTATGTCGACGAGGGTATCCTGCAGCGCTGGACCAAGGGCTTTGACATTACTGGCGTCGAGGGCCACGATGTCGCCCCGATGCTCATGTCGGCCCTGAAGGAGAAGGTAAGACGGGCTGCTCCTGCCTCTGGCCGCTGGGCTGTCAGATGGAGACACCACTTACTGACTGTTTACACACTCTGATCAGGGAGTGCCTGTTAAGCTGGTTGCTCTGATAAATGACACTACGGGAACCTTGATCGCCTCGGCCTACACCGACACTAAGATGAGGATTGGCTGCATCTTCGGCACCGGCTGCAACGCAGCATACATGGAGAACTGCGGCTCCATCCCCAAGCTGGCCCACATGAACCTCCCGCCCGACACGCCCATGGCCATAAACTGCGAGTGGGGTGCATTCGATAACCAGCACAAGGTCCTACCGAGGACTCCCTACGACGTTAAGATCGACGAGGACTCGCCTCGGCCCGGCCAGCAGGCCTTCGAGAAGATGATTGCTGGCCTGTACCTGGGCGAGGTTTTCCGGCTGATCCTCGTTGACCTGCACGACAATCACGAGACGCGCATTTTTGCCAACCAGGACATTTCCAAGCTGCGCAGAGCCTACACCCTCGATTCGTCGTTCCTTTCCGCGATTGAAGAGTATGTTCCACGGCCCCAATTTCTGAGGTGAATCTAACGTGCCAGGCGCCCTCCGTGCTCACAATTTCTTCTAGCGACCCATTCGAGAATCTGCAGGAGACCTCGGACCTTTTCCAGTCCAAGCTCAACATCCTGCCCAACAAGAATGAGCTCGAGCTTATCCGGAGGACGGCCGAGCTCATCGGCACGCGGGCAGCACGTCTCTCCTCATGCGGTGTCGCGGCCATCTGCAAGAAGAAGGGCTACGAATCGTGCCACGTCGGCGCCGACGGGTCCGTGTTCAATAAGTACCCGAGCTTCAAAGCGCGCGGAGCCAAGGCGCTGCGCGAGATCCTCGACTGGCCCGAGAAGACGGACCCCAAGGAGGAGGACCCGATCGAGATCCTGGCGGCCGAGGATGGCAGTGGCGTGGGCGCTGCACTCATCGCCGCCCTGACCCTGAAGCGCGTCAAGGAGGGCAACGTGGCGGGCATCCGGAACACGGACAACTTCAAATAAGCGCGCCACGCAGCCACACGGGTTCTCTCTTATGTATCAACGGACCACGGACCACTTGATCCAGAGAGTAGTGTTTCCCATAGACCATGACAGGGTGTGGTGAGTTTAGGCGATGATTATGCGGGGCGCTGATCGGTGCTGCTGGATATGTATAGTCTCGGTATTTGACTTAGCCGCCGGCCGACCAAGTTCTCGTGGCCCGGAACAAAGCTTGATGCTCAGCCCAGAAAGGTGCACACAGGCAGTTGGTATTCTTAGAGAAAAAGGTGTTAGCTTCATAACCCAAGTAGAATTCATTGAGAAAAGAGCAACAGTAGATGCGTGATCGAAGCGGAATGCGGAGCAACAAAAACCTACTCTCAAGCGTCCAGTATCTCCTCTTAACACCCTCCCACTCTCCGGCCCCGGCCTCGCGCATGCGCTCCATATCGACGTCGACGGGAGTCCAGTCGACGTCCATGCCGGCCTCTGAGAGGTGCATGTCGACGACCCTGGTGTAGACGTCGTAGCAGACCTGCCTGTCGGCGCCGAGGCCGTTGAAGAAGCCGAAGCGGCCGTCCTGGTTCAGGAGCCCCGGGACCAGCTCGGTGAAGAAGAGGCGCAGCTGCGAGTAGTCCTCTCCAAACGTGTCAAAGTATATGGCGTCGTAGACCTCGCCGGCCTCCAGCAGCTCCTGGCAGACGTCCTGCCACCTGCCGCCGAAAATCTTGTAGGCGCCGGCTTCGGGCGCGCGGGCCTCCCAGGCAGCGCCGAAGGCCGAGTCTGGCGACGTGGTCGCGTGCGCAAGGACCTCCGGGTGGGCCTCGACGACGTGGTGGCGCGCGGGGTTTGTGGCGGCGAACATGGAGTCGATGATGCCCATGCCGAAGCCGATGTTGAGGATGCGTTTGCCAGAGGGGAGGGTTGCGGGGCCGGCGGCGGATGACGGTGAGTCGGAGGAAGGGGAGGGGGAGGGGGAGAGGAGGGCGTCGACGCTGCGGCGCATGATGTCCGTCTCCCAGGCCATCATGACGCCGTTGCCGTCGTCGTCGACGAGCTTGCCCTCCGAGTAGGCGAGCTTGGACCGGAGATACGTCTCGCTCTTGACCGTGTGCTCCTCCTGTTTCTGTTTTGCCTCTGCGCTGCTGCTGGTGGCTTTTGGTTCTTCTTCGCCCGGCGGCGCTTTGGCTACTACAGTTGTGTCAGCCTCCTCCTGGCCCTTGGCGTCGACATCTACTAGCTGCGGCGCCTCGTCTCCGTCTTCTAGGGGCTCAGCAGCAGCAGCAGCGCCCTCGTCGTCCTCGGCCATCTCCTCGTCCTCGCCGCCGCTCGACAGCTCCTCGTAGCCTTCCAGGACGCCAAAGAGCATCTCGGCGCGGACGCCGGCGTCCCTGCACAGGCCGTAGAGCTCGGGCAGGCCCAGGCGCAGGGCCAGGCAGCCCGGGGTCTCGTCGTTGTCGTCGACGTCGTTCCAGATGGCGCCGGACCAGAAGAGCTCCGTCAGGGCGGCCTTGGCGGCCTCCATCGTCGTCGTTTTGTCCGAGGCGGCGGAGCGGATCGCGGCGTGCAGAGGCGTCTCGCGTGTCGTGGGGTCCTGCGCGCTCGCCTTGCCGGGACTGTCGAGCAGCTTCTTGAGCAGGGGGACGTCGTGGGCGACGGCGGCGCGCAGGATCTGCGCCGTCTCGTCTGGGCAGTCGGGCGAGATGCGGGAGGGGGATGGGGGGGAGGTGGAGGGGTTTGCGCCCTGCGCTGGGGCGTCGGTGGTCGTCATCCTTGAGGGTTGGTCTCTTGGGTTCAGGGATAGCTTACGGGGTGCGGCTTGGGTCCTGTGTATAATCGTATATCGTATTGTGGCATTGCTCGCGTGCTAGTTGTGTAAGCAAGTCTTTTTTTTTTTTTCCCCTGCCCCTCAGTCGGCCAGCTGCTGGCCGACGTGCAGGCAAGCGCAGGTGGTGCGGGGCAAGCCCAGGCAGGGGTGCAAGAAACGGCTTCCAACATGACGAAGCAATTGGCCAATCACAGCGCCATGTCAAAAACGTGGGCAACCACCTGCGCCGGCAGCTTCCGTGCAAGGAAACCCACTATTATTTACGGAACCCGGCCCTCGCCTACGGAGGTCTGTAGGCACCTGTGTGCCAAAACCCGAATGCGGTTTAGCGTGCAATAGGCCAACCCGGGGGTAGGTTTTACTAATGAATTTGCCACAATCAACAGCCACAACCTATTCCCACAACTTTTCCACGTAATAAATTATAGCGCAACGTACTAAATCGCACTAAAAAGCGCCCGATTGCAATTTATTTTACCAGATCGCGGTATATACAATTAAAATGCAGGCAATTGCAGTGCAGGCAATTGCAGTGAAGGCAATTGCAATGAAGGCAATTGCAGTGCAGGCAATTGCAGTGCAGGCAATTGCAGTGCGGCAATGAATTAGGTAGGGGCCCGGGTGCTGAATCGCGCTGGCCAATTCGGAAGCGGGGCCCTGATTCGTGCAATGCAATTGCTTGCCTGCACTGAATTGCGCGGTATGGATCAGGGCCCCGCTTCCGAATTGGCCAGCGCGATTCAGCACCCGGGCCCCTACCTAATTCATTGCCGCACTGCAATTGCCTGCACTGCAATTGCCTTCATTGCAATTGCCTTCACTGCAATTGCCTGCACTGCAATTGCCTGCACTGCAATTGCCTGCACTGCAATTGCCTGCATTTTAATTGTATATACTGCGATCTGGTAAAATAAATTGCAATCGGGTGCTTTTAATGCGATTCGATGCGACTTGGGTACAATTTATTACGTGGGAAAGTTATGGAAATAAGCTGTGGCGTTGAAAAAAAAAGCCGATACACCTGGGGTGAGCGGATGAATACGCTAACCGCATTTGGGGCTTTTGGCACACAGGTGCCTACAGACCTCCGTACTCGCCGTCTGGACTGGAGCAAGAAGATGGCAATTGAGCTACCGCGGCAACATGCAGCCATAACAAAACCTCCACTCCGTCTTTGTCCATCATCATCCTCCATCGGCACAGGCTTGCCGGATGCGCGCGATAAAAAATTTACACAATTGAATCCATATCTCTATCGGATCCGCCTCGCTTTGGGCGCAGCTGCTGCCGGCCTGACGCTAACGACGACCTAGCGAAGCCGTGACTGGTGGCTTTCTCGTGGCCCAAACTCGTGCTGCAGGACGCCCAGCCCAAGCTCGGTAAGTGCAGGACCTGCAGAACCAACTTCGTCGCAGCGAGGTGCCCAGCCCGACCCCCGATTCAACACTGCTTGCTTGCTGTAGCAGAAACAAGCAAGAAATATCCGCAGCCAGCAGTACTGTTTGTTGTGATTGCCACCTGCCCATACCAACCTGCCTCATGCGCGTCCTGTCTCTTCCCCATTATTGATCGATGCTGATTATCGAAGACGACCTCGTCTCCAGAAAGCGGTCTTGGCACTCGACTCGGCTCTCGGGGCCGTACCAGCTTGTGCGCCCCAACATCGCCGTCATGAAGTTCGCCGAGCAGCTGCGCGCCAGCATCCTCCCGGACTACCAATGGTACTACATCGACTACCCGGGTCTCAAGGCCGAGCTGAAGCAGCCTACGGGTCCCTTCCGTACCCGTCCCGATGACGCGACCGAGGGCGCCGGTGGCCGCGAGTGGTCCGAGGAGGATGAGGGCCGCTTCGTCCGCCTGCTCGAGGCCGAGCTCGACAAGGTCCACACCAAGCAGCAGGTCAAGGCCATCGAGATTTCGAGACGCATCGCCGTCAGCGAAAAGGAGGTCAATGACCTAGTCAACCGCCAGAACGAGCGTGGCACCGGCCCCGGGCCCTCGGCCGAGGAATTCGAGCTGCTTGAGGCCGACCTGAGCGACATCATCGCCGACGTCCACGATCTCGCCAAGTTTGTCCAGGTCAACTACACTGGGTTTTATAAGATTATCAAGAAGCACGATAAGATGACGAACTGGCACCTCAAGCCCGTCTTCGACAGCCGCCTCAAGGCCAAGCCATTCTACAAGGAGAACTACGACGCACAGGTCGTCAAGCTCTCCAAGCTGTACGACCTCACTCGCACTCGCGGTAACCCCGTGAAGGGCGACAGTGCCGCCGGTGGCAGCCAGGCCAACTTTGTGCGCCAGACGACAAAGTACTGGGTCCACCCGGACAACGTGACAGAGCTCAAGCTCATAATTCTCAAGCACCTGCCCGTCCTCGTCTTCAACGCGAGCAAAGAGTTTGAGGTCGAGGACTCGGCCATTACCTCCATCTACTACGACAACCCGGACAAGTGGGATCTGTACGAGGGCCGCCTGAAGAAGACTGAAGGCGCCGAGGCGATCCGCTTGCGGTGGTATGGCGGCATGCAGAACGAGACGATCTTCGTCGAGCGCAAGACGCACCGCGAGGACTGGACGGGCGAGAAGTCGGTCAAGGCGCGCTTCTCCATTAAGGAGAAGAACGTGAACTCGTACATGAAGGGAGAGCTTCTGCCCACGGCCATCTTCGAGAAGGCGAGGCGTGAGGGCAAGAAGTCGTCCAAGGCCATCGCCGAGGACGAGAGGCTGGCAGCCGAGATCCAGTATTCGGTGCTGAAGAAGGGCTACAAGCCTGTGTGCCGCTCCTTCTACAACCGAACGGCTTTCCAGCTCCCGGCCGACGCGCGCGTGCGTATATCTCTGGACACGGAGCTGTCCATGGTGCGCGAGGACAACCTGGACGGCACGCAGCGTAGCGGTGACAACTGGCGCCGCATGGACATTGGTATCGACTACCCCTTCTCGCAACTGCCGCCCAAGGACATTGTTCGGTTCCCCTACGCCATCCTCGAGGTCAAGCTGCAGACGCAGATGGGCCAGGAGCCGCCCGAGTGGGTCCGCCAGCTGATCTCGAGCCACCTGGTCGAGTCGGTGCCCAAGTTCTCCAAGTTCATCCACGGCACTGCCTGCCTGTTCCCCGATCGCATCAACCTTCTCCCGTTCTGGCTGCCCCAGATGGATGTGGATATCAGAAAGCCGCGCACGCACAACTTTGGCATCCGAAGGCCTGGGCCTCAGTCTATTGGGACGGGCACGTCGGAGGACGAGGAGGACGACCTGGACTCGGACGAGGAGGAGGAGGAGGAGGATACGGGTGGTGCCGCTCGCACTAAGGGATCTAGCAACCAAAACGGCGGGTCCTCCACCCAGGCTACGACACTCGGGCGTCGGGCTGGCCCCGATGTCGAGGATCAGACCACGGCGCAACCCGAAGTGGACGAGGATTACCCCGTCTATGACTCGGATCTCGAGGACGACGACACGCGGCTAGAGGAGGCTCGGCGCGTCGGGGGCTGGGATTACTACTCGACCCTCCTCTCGGTCTACGGTGCAGCAGCCGGGCGGGGGGCGCTGACGGTTCTGAAGCACACGGTGCCGCGGCCGCGGGGAACACAGGTTCCGCGGAGCGAAAGGAACCAGATGCTGTTTGGCAGCGGGGAGACGCACATGAAGCGGTTTAAGGCACCCAAGGGCAAAAAGATCCATGTGCCGGTCCGTGTGGAGCCCAAGGTGTTTTTTGCCGCCGAGCGTACCTTTTTGGGATGGGTAAGTTGCGATAGATGCGCGGAAGAAACACGTGGGCGTGTCCTGCCCGACATCTTGGACAAGCAAGCTAACCGATTTATGCAACTAAAATCAGCTCGAGTACTCGATATACGTCGGCACTATCGCTACGACGTTGCTCAACTTCGGCGACAAACCTAACGGGACGGCGTTCGTGGCGGCAGGCGCGTTCACGTTGCTGGCGGTCTTGTGTCTGCTCTATTCGGTTATCATATACCTTTACCGAAGCCGAGCGATCCGGACGCGCAGGGCGTCGGCCAAGTACTATGACAAGTGGGGGCCGTCGGCGCTCTGCATCTCCCTGTTCGTGGCCGTGATCCTCAATTTCGGCTTTGAGGGACGCCAGAGAAAGTACTGGTAGGGCGTCTGTGCTTGTTTGTTTTTTTGTGAAGTCAGGAGGGCAGCGAGTGCGAAAGGGAGGGAGGAGAGAGAAAGAAATAACGAAAACGACGGCGGTAATTTGGGGCAGGCTCGATGTGTACGACTAGATTGGTACGGTGCTGGATATTGCCAGTGGTGGGTGCAGGCGCCTTCGCTCATTGTGGCGTGTACATTGCTTCTTGGATATAACTAGCCCAAAACAAGCTTTCTTTTGTCTGTCCATGTCGCGCGCCTTCGCTCTTAGTGTCAGCCCAGGGTGTTCAGCCTGCAGCCATGGCCAGACCGAGCCTCGAAGCCAACAAATGCGAGTCTTCGGCCGGAGGCTGACATTCAGAATCGGAGGCGTCAGGCTCGGGATGGAGTTGGGTGCTGCCCATTGGCGGCTTCGTTCCTTAGCGTCGAGGGCTGACAAGGCCCAGGCCTGACAGGAACGACTGAGACGGCGGGTGTGCCGCCGTGTCAGGCATGAAAGAAACAGCAGTCACACCCCAACCCCCACTTCACCACACTGCCACACAAGTACGGGGCGGCCAGGCGCCGGCGAGGCCCAAGGAGTTGGAGAGTATTCGGATTCGACAAGTCTGCGACTCCCGAGCTATAAATTCTTGGTCAAGGGCGGATTCTCTCCCTTGTATTTATTTCGTTCTCGTCCCCGGAACGACAAGCCTCGTGGCAGAAAATAGGGTGAGAATCACACACCCAGGCAAGAAGCGAGCGAGAGAAAATGCCAGCCAGAACCAACAACACCGAATTTGGGCACTCATGCCCACCCGAGGGCCCTCACACGGTAACCATCCACGCCAAGGGATGGGACTCCGCCATGGGCATCCGCGATGGCGACATGGCGGTCCTGTCCCGCTTGGTGTCCATGTACCCTCGCTTCGCTCCCTGGGGTTTGTGTCGCCAGGTGAGCAAGAATTGCCTCGTGATGGTTACCTCGTGCCCCTTTTTGGTAGTCTTCAAGGTCACTAACAACTCTCTCACCCGCAACAACACAACAGCTCTTCGCCGCAATCTCAAAAAAGCTTGCCCTGAGCGAGACGCAAGCATGCATCGCCCTGCCAGCGGCCGACGCCCTCGATCTGGTCCGGGCCTTCGCCTGCTCGCCCCTGCGCCTGGAGCACCAGGTCAAGGACCCGGCGGACCTGTCGCTCCGGACCGTCGAGGTTAGCCCCGGCGACGACGACAAAGTCCGCCTGTACGTCGTCGTCGGCCCCACGACGGCCGCAAAGGCCCTGGGCGTGGCCTGGCAGACGGGCGGCCTCGGCGTGTCGACCCGGCTCGCCGAGGCGCTGCTGCCCCACATCGAGTTGTCGCTGGTCGAGATCGCTCCCTCGTCGTCGCCGGCACCGGGGCTGCGCCAGGATGGCTCGCACGCGGCGCTGCGCGAGCGCATAGCCGGGCTCCTGCGGCGCGCGCCCATCGACGCGGCGAGGGCCGCCATGGTCAAGGCCGAGGACGTGTACCTGTACCCGACGGGCATGGCGTCCATCTACAGGTGCCACCAGGCGCTGGCCGAGCACCGGCCCGGCAGGGTCCTGGTGCTGGGCTCCGTGTTCAAGAACACGTGGCAGCTGTTCGAGGAGTCCGCCGCTGGCATGAAGCACTTTGGCCACTGCCACGACGGGCCCAAGCTGCTGGCCGACCTGGACGAGTGGCTGGCCGCGGAGGCGCGCGAGGGGCGGGGCGTCAGCTACTGCTTCCTCGAGTTCCCCTCGAACCCCATTTTGGTCTCCGCGGACCTGGTGGGGCTCCGCAGGCTGGCGGACAAGCACAGCTTCCCGCTGGTTGTGGACGACACGGTGGGCTCGTTCGCCAACATGGACGTGCTGCCCGTGGCCGACGTGGTCATGAGCTCGCTCACGAAGTCCTTCAGCGGCTACGCCGACGTCATGGGCGGCTCCATCGTGCTCAACCCGTCCATGCCGGCGCACTACGCAGAGGTCTCGCGTATCTTTGCGTCCCGCTTCGTCAACGAGCTCTTCGCTGGCGATGCCGCCCAGCTCGTGTCCAACAGCGCCGACTACATCGAGCGCACTGCGGTCCTGAACCGCAACGCCGCCGCCCTGGCCGCCTTTTTCGACGCCCAGCGGCAGAAGCAGCAGGAGGCGGGTGGTAGTAGCGGCGTGGTCATCACCGACATCAACTACCCGCCCTACACCAGCACGGCGGCCAACTACGCCGCGGCGATGCGGCCCGAGACGGCCGAGCTGAAGCCCGGGCACGGCTGCCTGCTGAGCGTGGACTTTGCCACGATCGAGATGGCGGCCGCGTTCTACAACTCGCTCGAGTTCTTCCACGGCCCGCACCTGGGCGCGCACCGGAGCCTGGCCATCCCCTTTGCGGCGCTGGCGTTCGGCAAAAAGGGCCAGGTCGAGACGGCAGAGTACCACAACGCCTACGGCAACCGCGCCGCGCAGGTCCGCATTAGCGCCGGGCTCGAGGACGAGGAGGAGATTGTCGGCATGGCGGAGGAGGCGCTGGCCAAGGCGGCTGAGATTGTGGCCAAGGGGTCTGGGCAGCTTCCGAATTAGAGAATGTGGCTTATTATTCTATCTGACTCTGGTTAGAAGAAGAGCATAGATCCAGAGCCCCTGCCCCTATTTCGTTACTCGTTCAATAAAAAAGGTTAAATATTGCAACGCTGCTATAAGGTGGAGTTCATACATCGTACCCCTTGTCCAGCAAAAGACCTAGCATGTCTCTACTCCTCCTCGCTAGGCAAATCCCCAACAACAGGCCTCAGCAACTCAGGCACCGCGACGGCCGCGTCCCCGACAAAGGCCCAGTCGGTCCCCGGCCCGAGGTTCTTGTTGGCGTCACCAACATCGGTATTGACCACTGCGACGCGGGCGCCCCTTTTCCGCGCCTTCTCCGCATACCCCGCGGCGGGCCAGACCTTGGCCGAGGTGCCGATCGCCAGGCACAGGTCGCTCGGGCCCGCGTCCTCGGCGAACAGCGCGTCGGCCGCCTCGGCCACTTTTGGGTCTAACGCCTCGCCGAACCAGACCACGCCCGGCCGCAGCATCCGCGTCCCGCACCGCGGGCACTGAGGCAGGTCGGCTTTTGCCAGGCCGGACGACAGGCGGGCGTCGGAGGAGGGGAGGGCCGTGCCGCCGTAGATGTAGAAGCGCCACACAAGCCCCGGGTCGTGGTGGAAGCCGGCGGGCGTCGCGATGCGCGTGACGTCCTGTCCTGCCCAGAGCCCGTTGGTGCCCCGGAACGTGGCTAGGCCGGACGAGGCAGAGATGCCGGCGCCCAGGACGGCGATGACGCGCTTGGATTGAAGGAGGTGAGTGTGGAAGTCGGCCAGAGCGGCCGGGTCGAGGCGTGTTTCTGGCGAGGAAGATTGACGGCATTTTGTCAGTGATGGATGATGGTTTGTTGCTGTGTGAGATAGGAAGCGAGTCTGTGAGTTAACTAAATTATATACCCAGTTCTTTGAGGCGGTGCATGTTAATGCCTGGGCCAGTTGCGGACATGCCTGAGCCTTGTGGAATTCGCGATGATGAGAATTACCAGGACAACCAACCGCAACCCCTGAAAGACTGCCGGCTACAGTTTGAAGGCACCTGGGATTAACCCGAGAACCAACCATGTTCCCTAAATAACAGCCTGCAGTCCCGTATATGCCCCTAGTGTATGTGGACTGCGCGGCTGGGTTAATTGGAACACCTAGACTAGAAGTTCATAGTTGGCAGGAAAAGAAGTCGCCCCTTATACTCAACCAGTTCCATCTATGCTGTTTAGCCATCAAAAACCCATCATTACGTCCATACATCGTAGATAACCATTCCGACAGTCACTGCAAGAAAATTGCCGCTCCAACCCGTACATCCATCCTTTCTAGTCCAGCCACAAAAAGACGACGCAAACGAAATCCCTCACTTCGTCCCTCAGATCCTCAGTGCCTCATCAGACAACTGCCGTGATGCGTCTGATGGTCTTTCTCGGGCCCTCGCCGCTAATAGTAACGGACCCATCCATCTCCAGCGCGCGCATACACTCGGCAAACTCAGCCGCCTCGACCGGCACGCTAGCCGACTCGGCCAGCCGCCGAGCCACGTCCGCATACCTGACCGACCCGCCGGCGGCCGTCATCTCGTCGAGCAGCGCCAGGGCGGCGTCCTTCAGGTCCTGGCGGCGCCTGCGCTCGGCGGCGCTGGTGCCCTCGGTCAGCAGCGACATGTCGATGCGGCCCTGGGCGTCGGTGGCAGCCGTCTTGAGGGCCGAGCGGATGAGGCGGTAGGCCTCGCGCACGTCGTCGCGCGACACCTCGTGGCTGAGCCGCATCTTGGCGTGCGCCTCGGACAGCCGGATCATGGACTCGAGCTGCCGCGTCGTCGCCGTGATGCGCTTCTCGGCCGACCGCACGTCCTCGCCCAGCTTGCGCATCTCCACGTACGCTTCCACCATCTCACGCCCGGCCTCCTCACTGATGGTCGGGTGGATGTTGGCGCGCGCGTACGAGATGTACGAGGTGAGGAACTCGACAGGCTATTGTTCAGGAGTCAGTGATGTTCTAATCGTTCCATGGGCAAGAGGAAAATGCGCTCACCAGAATCTCGTTGCTCGAGTTCGCAGACTCGGGCTTATCCTCAAGGTACATGGACAGCAGATGCTTGGCCAGCCGCCTGTCGTTCTTCTCGTCAACCCGGTCTAGAATTAGGTAGACCAGATCAAAACGGGACAGCAGAGTGGGTGGCAGGTCGATGTTCTGGGGCACTGGCAGGTCTGGGTTGTAACGACTACCGATGGGGTTGGCCGACGCTAGAATGCTGGTACGCGCGTTGAGCGTCGTGATGATTCCCGCCTTGGCCACCGAAACCGTCTGCTGCTCCATAACCTCGTGCAGCACCGACCGCGTCGCATCCGACATTTTGTCGAACTCGTCGATGCAGCACACACCACCATCCGAAAGGACCAACGCACCCGACTCGAGCACGAGCTGCCTCGTCTCCGGGTCGCGCGTCACGTAGGCCGTCAGGCCCACCGCCGACGAGCCCTTGCCGCTCGTGTAGATACCCCTGGGCGCGATCTTGTGCACGTACTGGATGATCTGTGACTTGGCCGTCGACGGGTCGCCGCAGAGGAGCACGTTGATGTCGCCACGGTACCGTGGACTACCGCCCTTCTGGAAGCTCTTGTTGGTGCCCCCAAACAGCTGCAGCAGGATGCCCTTCTTCACGTCGTCCATCTCGTAGATCGAGGGGGCCAGCGACCGCGACAGCAGTTCGTATATGTCGGGCCGCGCCGCCGTTGCCTTGATCTTCTCCTCCTCCTCGGGAGACACCTTGCGCGTCTCCTGCATGTGGTTACCGCCCTGCTCGCCGACCTCGTCCTCGCCCATGACAGTCTCATCATCCTCGGCCGCCAGGTCCAGCGTGGACGGGTCGATACCCATGCGCTTGTTGTCGACCTTTTGGATATGCAGCACATCGACGTACGTCTTGTGGACACTCTTGACAGCCCGCTGGCGCGGGTTGACACGGACCGGCATGACCCTGAACACGCCCGTGAGCTGGACGCGGTCACCCGCCTTGCAGAAGTCAACAAGCTCGTTGTACGCGCACACCGACACCGAGTGCGGCGTCTGACCTGCAGGCACCTCGTCGGGGGTCTCCTGCAGCTTGATGACCTGCTTGTCCGTGAAGGTGCTGCGGTTGTGCACGATTTGCATCGAGTTCTTGGACTGGCACATGGCACGGGGGCACACGGTCGGCTCCGCGATGCGCCCGCGGTCGATGCTAACCGTGACCGAGTGGTTACATGCGCTGCACTTGAAGAAGGCGTCTCTCATGTCCGGGATCACGGGCGTTGTGCGGATCACCAGACCCTTGACCGAGATAAGGCGGTCCATGTCTGCGGGGTTTAGGTCGCGTAGGTTGGTCGTCGTCTCCAGCCCAAACGGCCGCACCATGTACGTGGTCTGCGCAACCTGGTCCTCAAGGTCATGAACCGGGTCCTGGTCGGCCGGCCGCGGCGTCGAGATGGTGCCTGGCGTGCCCACGTCAGAGCTCGGGAAGGCCGGCTCGGAGCTCTGCGAGGCGCTCGGCTGCGGCCTGGCGCCGCCGGCGCTGCTCTGTGACCGCTGCTTGGCCATCTCGGCCTGGGCGAGGTCTTCCATCATGTTTGTCAGGGCCTGATCCATGATGGGCACCAGCTCCTGCGGGTACGCCTGCACCTGGTGCCACAGCTTGACCGTCCGCGGGTACGCCTTGAGGTCCCGCAGGTCGACATACAGCCGCGAGCTGCCCAGCAGCAGCATTGTCTCCATGGCCTCCATGTACGGCCGCGACTCTGCGTCGTCCCTCTCAGCCGTCTCCGCCTCGGTCAGACCGTCGAACCAGAGTCGGTACTTTTTTGTAAAGTTTCTCGCAAAGTCCTTGAAGGACGCAAACGTGTCGTCGATTGAGACCGTGGTTCCCCAAATGAGACCGGCGCCGTCGCCTCCGAGCGCATTAGCCTCAGAAGTGTCCGGGTTATTGTTTGCAAAAGAGGGTGCGTCGGATGAGAGGTCCTGGATAACCCGCCCGGCGTCGTCGAGTATCACCCGGCGATCGCCCCGCCGGGCCCTCAGGAGGCCTTCGGGGTTGATGTCGCCCCGCCTGATGCTACGGGCCGAGGACCCAGCGCGCGAGCCGACGAACAGAGCGCTGCTATCGCTGCGAAGGTTGTCCGAGTGCTGGTTGGGAGTACGGCCAGGGCTAGAGCTGGGATCGTAGCGGACGGGAGATGACTCTGCATAGGTGTAAAAGAAGGGATGTTAGCAAACCCGCACCTGCACACCGTACCCCAGGCGCATACCACCAGGACTGGCGGCAAGATATCTGGCCTACCTCCAATGAGCCGGCTGCCGCTAGCCCTCGGCGTCCGCTCCGGGTCATCCTGGCTGTCCGTGTTCTGCCTCAAGGGCGAGCTGGGGGCAAAGTTGTTGCGGCCGTTGCTGGTGGACTGGGAGTTGGACATCTGGCGCAGCGGCGACGAGGGGGGCATCTGCCTCCCATTGGCCGGGGAGGACTGAAAGAACATGGGGCTCGAGGCCAGCTGCGAGGCCCGGGGCGCACGAGGCGTCGCCCGCGCCGCCGACGCCGGCTCCCGGTCATCGGCGCCGGCGCCAGAGGGGCCCGCCGCGGGGCTTTGCGCCGCCTGCGAGCTGCGGGTGCTGCGTCCCGGCGTCGCGGACTGCGCATTTCGGGTCCGCCGACCGGATGGCGTAGACATTTTGTGTTGTTTTGCTTTTCTTGTATGGCTTTGCGATGGCGAGGGGTTTCTTGACAGTATGATTGATTCGATCGCTCCGTGGGGTATCAATGGGTTGGAAAGGGACAAGGGAGGTCGAGATGGTTTGCGCGGCGCTCGGACGGGTTGCGGTGGTGATGGAATTGAGGGGAGCGAAATCAAGCAAAAACTGAGGGGCAGGGATTGCTTGCGCAGGCCGATGGACAGGGGTCCCCAATTCGAGGCGCTGGACGCGTAAAGTGGTATTCGACGCGCCTGTTTCGCGTTGAAAGGTGCGGGCTGAGATGTACCATCCAGGTGGGGCCTGGAGGTCGGGAGGTGGCTCGAGAGCCTCTGTGGCTGACTACAGTGTGGAACCAGCAAGAACGAACACTGTACAGTTGAACAGCTTGGCCCATTGATTGATTGACGCTGAGAGCGAATGCTCAGCGGGGCGTCGGGTCGGTCGCATAGCATCTGAGCACTGAGTATCATCCCGACGACGCCAGCACCTCTCCGTACACCACTCCCACCTCTGCAAGATGGCTCCGGGCATGTCTCTGGCGTCGGTGAACGCCATCATCATCCTCAGCACCGACGACGCCTCGAGAATATTCGCAAAATACTACACCGCACCCCACCATGCCGCCCCCGGCGCCGCCCAAGCCGGTGCGTTTTCTGCTGTCCTATTTGAGAAGATGAGAGACAAGCAGTGCTAATTCCTAGAGGACAGCTTCCGCGACCGCCCCTCCCAACCCCTACGCCGACGTAAAGGCGCAAAAGACGTTCGAGAAGGGCCTCCTGGAGAAGACGGCCAAGCAGACGGGCGACATCATCCTGTACGACAACCGCATCGTGCTGTACAAGATGGAGTCGGACGTCATGATGTACGTCGTCGGCGGCGTCGACGAGAACGAGGTGCTCCTGTACAACGTCATCCTGGCCCTGCGCGACTCACTACACCTGCTCTTCAAGTATGTATACTCCCCTCCGTCGAGAACCGGCCAGCCAGCCCGTAACTAACCTCTTCCTCCACCCTCCCAGGCAGTCCGTCGACAAGCGCACCATCATCGAGAACTACGACCTGGTCTCGCTCGCCATCGACGAGATCGTCGATGACGGCATCATTCTCGAGACGGACCCGACCATCGTCGTCCAGAGGGTCAGCAAGGCGCCGACCCAGGACTCGGTCAACCTGAGCCGCATCGACCCCTTCAGCGAGCAGGGCGTCAACAACCTCGCCCAGTTCGGCAAAGCAAAACTGACGGACTGGTTGAGGCAAGGGCTTTGATCCCGTTGTGTACTGATGCCTTATGCCTTTTTCCCTACACTGTTGTAGTTGCGCGCGTCTTTCCTGTCCTCTTCTTTTTGATAAACGCAGTTTCGAGTATCGACGAAAAGAGCAAAAGACTGGGAGTTTGGGGTCATTGGGTGGCGGTGATGAAAATAATTGCCAAATACCCATGATGGTTTCTTGTTCTACCATTTCTCTATGCCTTCTTGTGCGCCTTCTATCGTCTGATGTCGTAAACGCCCCCTTGCAAGACAGGTGAGCCTAGCGGTTTTCTGCGCCCGCACCACGGGCTTCACAATCACCTCACCTCAGAAGCCGCCTTCCGAAGCCTGTTCATGACGGCAGCGGCAATGTCGTCGCCGTCACCGACGCCCTCGACAAATATCACGTCGGCGCGCCTCGTGTCCAGCTCCCGCAAGGCCGAGAAGAGACCCTGCGCGACATCCCTGGGGTCCCGGCCTAGACTCATCTCCAGTATCGTCGTCGCGCTGCCGTCCGCGTCCCTCCTCTCGTGCTCGGCCACCCTCAGCTCGCAGCCCGTCTCCCCATTAGTCGTAATACCCCTAGACTCTGGCGACTTGGTAGCGATCGCCGACGACCGCGTCCTCACTACCCCGATCCTCCTCCCCGCACCACCACCGCCACCAGCTGACGGCCACGCGCCCTCGTCGGTGCCGAACCCGCCCTCGTAGAGCACGACCCTGGCGCGGGGGCTGTAGTGCTTGTACTTCATGCCCGGCGCCCTAGGAGCCGCAGCTGATCCAACTTGCGCCTCGTCGCGGTACGCCCTCTGCACCCGCTCCCAGCCGGGACAAGCCCGTATCTCCTCGATGCCCACGCCTCCCGGCCGCAGGACGGCGGGCGGGTCGCTCAGGCCGTCGACGACGGTGCTCTCGACGCCGACGCCGCAGGCGCCGCCGTCCAGGATCAGCTCGAGGCTGCCGGCGAGGTCGTCGAGGACGTGCGACGCCGCCGTGGGCGAGGGCCGCGTCGACGCGTTGGCCGAGGGCGCCGCTAGGGGCGTCCCCGCGAGCTTGATGAGGGTCAGGGCTAGCAGGGAGGCCGGCATGCGCGCGCCAAACGTCGGCAGGCCGGCCGTCACCTCGGGCGCGAGGCGCGAGGAGGACGGGTTGCGGAGCAGGATGGTCAGGGGCCCTGGCCAGAAGCGCTCCAGGAGGGGGTGGTAGATGGGCGGGATCGGGTCCTCGGATGGGGAGGGGGAGGAGCCGTTGACGGCACCGTTGGAGATAGTAGGAGTGATGCTGTTGCTGCTGCTGCTGGGAGAGAGTAGCGAGCGCAGCATGTCGAGGTCGCACACGTGCACGATGAGCGGGTTGTCCGACGGCCGGCCCTTGGCGGCGTAGATGCCCTTGACTGCCGCGCTCCGGGTGGCGTCGGCGCCGAGGCCGTAGACGGTCTCGGTCGGGAACGCGACAGGGACGTCGCTGCTCCGGAGCCGCTCTGCCGCACGCCGCAGCGGCCCCAGCGCTGGGTGCTCGGCGACGCCGCCGCCCTCAGATCCAGGGGAAGAGGTCATCTCCCACGATGCCAAGTTCTGGATGGGGGTGATCTTTCTTATGCTTCTGCTGCTGGCAGTGACGCCATTGCCATTGTTGTGCCTGTCCTCATCGGCGGCCACCACCTCCCGAAAGTGGCCGAGGCCGGTGGCGGCGGCGGGGTCGACCTTGACGACTTCGGTCTTCATAGCTGGGACGGAGCCGGATGCCTGCCGTCGGACCTCGATGCGACTCGGGAGAGCGCAAATGCGGGCGAGACGACTGGTAGCTGCGGGCCCGCTCCTCAGGCCGAGTCTCTTGATGATGCCCGCCAACTTGGCTGGGAGGAAAAAAGTATACCCTTCTGGAATATCCGGCCCGAAAATGGCTGGAAATATCCTGGGCCAGGAGAACTATTACTTATTCGAGGTATCCTATTTATACGCATTGTTCCTGCGAGGCCCAAATCAAGATTTGGAGGGCGGGAGTGCTAGTCTAGGTGTTGATACCTATTGCCACTGACTCACGGTGGGACAAAATTTTCACCGACGGGAGGCGCGCCGCCAGAATTCATTCGATGGATAATTTTGATGGCTCTTTGAACTCTCACTCACTCCAGCCAGCGAATGAGGCGCCCCTGGTTTCGACAACCGCGTTTTTCTTCGGCATATAATGAATGCGTGGAATTTCGATTACTGGTAGCTTGGTTCTAGTCAAGCTTGAAAGAATATGTGAATAGAAAAAGGGAGAGCGAGAAGGGAATGTGAGGGGAAAAAGATAAAAAGAAAAACAGACGGTCGCAGGTTACCTGGTATCTAAGTGATGTCGTAACAACGTTTCTTGCATGGAACCTCGAAAAAAAGGGGTTCTGTATCCCAATGCTCATGCAACGCCCTGTGCTATGAACCGCCCGCTCACTGTCATCCATCCAGCGTGTTTTTTTTTTTTTTTTTTTTTTTTTCCAGTGCTTTATACATCAATACGACATGATTCAATCTTTTCATCAGTCTTCCACTGCAGGCTCCAGCCTACCGCCTCCAACGCCACCGCCGCCCGTGGGATTCCTCCGGAGGATAAGGAGGTTTGAAACGTGTGCGTGAGAGAAGCTGAGATGCTCCTGGAAACTGGCCAGCATCCGCTGTAGCTCATCGCTGGCTTCCTGCCGGCTGCAGACCCCCTGCATCACCCGCGCCGACGGCGGGTCGGGGAGTACCGGCATCTCCTCGAGATCCTGAATGTGTTGCTGCGAGAATTGCTGCTGCTGGTCCATGTTGTACTGCTGCTGCATCTGGCCGCCTCCACCAAGATTTTCTCGCGTTTCTCTCCGGTGATCCATCATATTGAGGTAGTCCGTATCTAGATACTCCCCGCCCGCATAACCTCCGTCGTCGTACGAGTCGGGCCTCGGCCTGCGTTGGGAGCCAGACGTTCCGACCAGGGAACCGCCATTGCCGTCGTTGAGTACCAGGTTCGGCATGCTGGCGCTTCCTTCTTGCTTGCCCCCGACAGCAAGTCGTGCAAAATCGGAGTCGTCCGATACGTAGATAGAGGGTTCTCTGCCACTAAAGCTGCTGCTGCCGCCACCGCCCCGAGGCGGGCTGCTCACGTAGATGGATGCGTGCCGCTCAAATTCGAATGGGTTGGCCGTCATCCCAATGTCCGAACCCGTCACGCTAACTACGTCCGAGTTGGCAGTGGACGGACGGGTGAGTTCCGGCATGCTATCGGGCAGACTCTCGTCCAGGTCAATCAGAGAGCCCACCGAGGTGCGGTTGTCCGGCGCCCGGGGTACCGATAATTCGTTGTAGGCCTGCGATTGCATCCCAACCGGATCCGTCTGGTGGTAAAGTAGCTGGGGTCTCCCTTGCGGTGGTGGCGAGGGCTCGGGCGTCATGCCATGATCGTCGTGAAATGAGAAGTGCGACATCTCGGGGTTAGCCGAGAGCGGCGCCGCCTGCATCGAAGGAAACTTCCAGTCCTGTGTGCGACGGTTGTTGTTCAGGTCTGCCGGATCGCTCAGCGGCGCCTTGTTGAAATCATGGCTGTCGTCCATGCCGTAGTCCAAATGGTTGTAGTCTACTCCTGCCGCCGCATGCGAGTTTGACGCTCTAATAGTCTCCATGTCCGTGAACATTGACAGGCGGCTCCCATCAAGTGACATGTCCAGGTCGATCAGGGACTCACGGAGAGTAGAGTGCAGCGAGTCGTCCCGGAGCGGAAGATCAGAGGCAGCAGGAGGCGGCATGGGTCGCCCATAATAGACCCGTGAGTTATCCTCGTAGTTGGAGATGGTGTTTGGGTCGAACACCTTTTCCAGCGGTGCCTTCAAGACCGGCAGTTGCGGAGGTGGCCGGCGCCGTCCCTTGGCCTTGGACGGCCGAGTAGTCTCGTCGTTGAATTCGGGTAGACCAAGGTTGGATCCGTAGACATCATAGACCGCCTGGTTATCCGAGTCGTCAAACAGGCGCTGGTCAAACGCCATGGTTGTGCTGAAATTCCACTCGTCGGCGGCCAGGGCGGTTGACGAGAGGTCGCTCTCGGACAAGCCATTCAGACCCTGCGCGCCTCCGGGGTTGAAGAGCGACTTCCTCGACCCTCCTTGCGACTCCCAAAGCCTGTAGGCTCTGACTAGCAACGCCAGGGATGAGGTGGGAAACATTTCTTCGGTTTGGAAGATGTAGGGGTGCTGCTGTATGGCCTCGATCGGCGGCCGCTTGGTGGGATCGTCGACCAGGCAGTATGCGACCAGGTCCTTGAGCTCGTCTGAGTACTGGTCGCCCTCCAGTCTCGGCGCCTGCTTCTTGATGAAGTTGCCGAGTTGATGGAAGGCCATACCAGAGAGGGCATTGGGGGGCAGGCCGGAGGCGACCTCGAAGACGAGGGAACCAAAGGCCCAGATGTCGACCTCAGTGCCGTACGAGTTGGAGCCGTCGAACAACTCCGGGGCCATCCAGTTGGGGGTGCCAATGACAGTGGTGCGCTTGTCGAGACGCGTCTCTATGACCCCGGCGACGCCGAAGTCGCACAGCTGGACTCCGCCGGCCTCAGTGATGAGGACGTTTGCGCACTTGATATCGCGGTGGATGATGCCCTGACGGTGGACCCAGAAGATAGCCTCGGCGACCTCGCGCAGGATGGGGATGATCCATTTCTCCTGCAGACCGTTTGGTGCAGTAGGCTGCATCAGCGTGGACACACTGCCACCGGCGCAGTACTCGGTGATGATCCACATGGACGACTGGACGGGCAGGGCCTCGAGGACGACGTTGACGTTGCGGGCACCGCTCTCGCTCAGAAGCTTGAGGGCGCTGATCTCGTTCATGATCTCCCGGTACGTGTCGGCCAGCTTGGGATTGAGGGTGTCGCTCTCGTCAATGTCGATGATCTTGACGGCGACGACGCGGTTGTCCTTGACGTCGTTGGCCTTGTAGACACGGCCGTAGCTGCCCTTGCCGATGAGCTCCTGGAGGACATAGGGTGGCGGTTCCTTGCCATTCTTGTTGGACTCCTCCACGATGTACATCTGCATCTTCTTGGCATCTTCGAGGGCTTTTTGCTTGGTGACCGACTGGTCGGCACCTCGCACCTGGAGGCTCGCCCTGGGCATCTTTGCTTCCGTTGCTCCCTGGAGGATGTTGCTCGGGGACGGGCGGCTACGGCACGATGCGCCTGATGCTCCGTGTGCAGGTCACGAGGGTGGTGGTGGGCAGAGATATCCAGATATCCAGCTCCTCCCAATGCAGGTCCTGGGCGGCGATCTGTCTGCAGCCTGGTCTCGAATCGGGCAAGCACCCCCAAAAGGGCCTTCGCGCAACTGAATACAGGCTTGGCAGGCTATGTCATGGATCCCGTCAAGTCAGCCAGTCGAACGGGCGCATATAGCAGGATCTGATCCGCAGAATTGCCAGCGCCCTTCGGGCAGACACCGGGCACCTGGCCTGTCGGTGGTGGTGGACTGGCTGGACTCGGTGAGCCGCTGAGCCAGATCGCAACCACGCCGTCTCGTGACTTGGGCCGAGACGACTCACGGCGCCCTGAATGGAGCTCTCTTCCTTGGAACCAACAAGGGTTCCTGGCGGTAGTCCTGGAGAAAAAAAAAAAAAAAAAACGCAGCCTGGCAGTGAACGAAATAAAAACGAGAATTGACTTCTGGTCTAGCGCGTCTTGTTGGAGCTCCTGAGCCGTGTCGGGACAAGCCAGTTGGACCTTTGCCAGCCTCTGCGTGCCAGAAAAGGGGAACGTGCACCCACGCGCCGCGGCTTGGGTCGCGGGAATGGAGTGCGTGCACGCCACGCCCAAGAGGGAAATACCGGGGACAGTGGATTCAGACAGTGCGGACTGACACGGGAGACAGGGGCAAAATGCTTGGGCGGTGGGCATCAATCGAATCCACGCCAAGAGACGAGGCCATTAACCTAGACAGTCCTGACAAGTACCTCTGCACAGAGCTAGAGAACTAAAAGTTCACGAGTCTTCCACCGATGCCGAGGCAACCATGTAATCCACAAATCCGCTCAGCTTCTTTTCTGATTATTGCCTAGACAGCGACACGCAGATGTTCTTTTATCCACCCTTCAGGCAGCTGTAGGTTGGACAGGCACAAGCACACAGATCCACACTATCAAATGCCATTCCATTGTTCCCATTTCCGGCAGCCGCGCGCGCGGGTAGTGTGAACGGCGGGATTCTTTGTCAGCCATCCAACCCCGCCGTGCTGTCGCTCCTTCTAGCGCAAGGCCTTTTTACTGGTCAATACCGCCAAGACACGCAATCCCTGACGAAGCACCATGACGCTCAGCGATGCAAGGCGGGCAGCCGAGTGGCTTGCTACCACACCCACCCCGCGATTCTATTATCCCGCCCCGGTCAATCTCCGTCCCGGACCCTGCCGGAATACCTGGCATCTACCTGATTGCTCTCCTGGGATCTGTAGGTTGGCGGGTCGAGATAGGTCGGTGTTTGGTGCCACTAGAGGAGCTACTGCTTCAAGCTTACAGCCGGCTTGGGCTCGCGCTCGCCTTGGATGGAATTCCATGCCATCACCCCGCCCTGTCCGACGCGCCCCGAAGGCAAAGCGGCGAGCTCGGCGAGCTGTAGAGGGCTGGGCCGCCCATTAGCAGATATGAAGGCTGTTGTATAAAAGCATGGGAAGGCCCGTGAGAAGCTCAAAGGCTTTTTCTCGCCGAGCAAGTCCAGAGCATGTTCATGAGCTTCAGACGACCTCCCGCTCACACCCGCTTGACAACCTTCTGTGAATCTGTTAAACCGTTTGCACGTCAAAGTCACCTGCAGTCGCTCCCCCTGCCCCTACGCACTCACTTCAGCACAATGCGCGCCGTCCAGACGTCGTCGTGGGAGGAGGGCCCGCGCCAGGTCACCCTGGACGCCCCCCCAGCGCCGTCGGAATCGCAGCTGCAGCTGCGCATGAAGTACGTCGGCCTGCACAACGTCGTCCGCTCGCGCGCCACGGGCCAGCACTACTCGGCGTCGCTGCTGCCGCACACGCTGGGCATCGACGGCGTGGGCGTCGACGAGGCCACGGGCAAGCACTACTTCGTCATCGGCATGGCCCCCAACTTCGGCACGGCCGCCGAGCGCCTCAACGTCGAGCGCCGCGCCGCCGTCCCGCTCCCGGACGGCGCCGACGCCGCAGCCGTCGCCGCCAGCGTGAACCCGGGCATGAGCTCCTGGATCGCCCTCAAGCTGCGCACCGTCGGCCTGCCGCAGGGCTTTACGGCGCTGATCCTCGGCGCTACTAGCGCTAGCGGCGAGCTCGCTGTGCCGCTTGCCCGCGCTATTGGCGCCTCCAAGGTCATCGGCGTGGCCCGCAACCCGGACACGCTCGCGCGCGTCGCCGGCCTGGACCGCCGCATCGAGCTGAAGGGCGAGGGCGGGGCCGACACGGACTTCTCGGGGCTTGACGACGTCGACGTGGTGCTAGACTACATCAACGGCGACGTGGCCACGCGCGTGCTCGAGGCCCTGCCGCCGCGCGGCAAGGCCGTGCAGTACGTCCAGATCGGCGCGCTGTCGGGCCAGGCCTCCATCAGCGTGTCGGGCGCGGTGCTGCGGTCCAAGAACCTGACCATCCGCGGCTCCGGGCCGGGCGCCTTCTCGCTCCCTGAGATGGCCAAGGAGATGCCCGGGCTCGTCGCCACCCTGGCCGGGATGGAACTGAAGAAGCCGCAGCTGTTCCCGCTCGAGGAGTTTGAGAAGGTCTGGGCGGACAAGGACATTGCCAAGCGCGGGAGGATCGTGTTTACGCTGTAAGAAGGGCTCGGTGTTGTCTCTTGCTGAGTCGGGCGTTTCTTGATGTCTGGTACGACCCAGCGATGCGGTCGTTTTCGTTATTAGTAGGCAAATATTCGTTTCTGTATGCTTTCGTGAATACCAGCCAATTTTCTTGCTCTCGCCACCTGGCCACGGGTGCATATACTTGGCAACGGGGCTTGCTCGAGCGAGAGACTCCTGTTTCTTGTGCAACACGATCCGAGTCGTCGGACCCGGGCGGCGGAACCCCTCGGCACTGCAAGGCCCAGTCTATAAATGCGGGAGCAGGTGTTACTTTGAATCCCGATTCAAGGGTTAAACAAAGGCTTGAGTATTGTTCCCCTGCAGTTTTCTGCACCATGCCCGGCACTTTGACGGTGCTCGCCGAGTAATGACACATGAGACGTTTCGGGACACCCCCTTTTTTCAGTTGCTCCCGGACGTCAAGGCCAGGTGTGCAGTCGAGACTAGGTAGTCTGCTTGTGTGGCACCGCTCGGTGGCCGCAACCTCAATTGGCTTGGCGAGCTGCAGTACAAGTAAACAGAGCCAGCGACCCCATCGTGCTGGCACCCATCATCTAGCAATCAACTCTGGAAGCACCTAATCAGAATACCGAGAATTTTACGATTCGGCTGGCTATCTAGTTGTCCATATCAATATTTATTTTTCCTTGTATAATCCTCAATCGGGCTCGTCGCTAGTCTCCATCTTTCTCTCGACGCCATCATCATGTCTTCAAGTAAGTGCCCCTCATGAGAGGGGAATGAGGGGACAGCAGCCCCATATCGCCAGCACCAACCGCTCACACCAACCAACGCAGTTCTGAACGGAACGGCGAATGTCCTGCACAAGACCAAGCTGCCCGCCGGCGCGACGCAGGCACAGGGCGTGGCCATGCTGCAGGACCACGCCTTCTACCTCTCGTGCGACCCGCACCTGGTCAAGTTCTCGGAGCTGAAGGCCGACGACCCGCGCGCAAAGGACGCCGCCGCGCCGCCCGAGCGGGTGACGCCCATCGCGGTGGCCGGCCGGCCCACACGCTTCTACGAGGTCCACGACCTAGTGCACAACCTGCCGGGTGGGCTGTGGGACTCCAACGTCATCAGCACCAACGAGATGACGGACATCAAGGGCGGGCTGTTCGTCCGAATCCGCAGTCCCATGGGCGTCGTTATGGACACCTTTTGGGAGATCAAGCCCGTCGAGGGCGAGGCTGACTCCTGGGAGCTGGTCGAGGAGATCACCATTTCCGCATCGCGACTGATTGTCGGGCTGGTCAGGTCGCTGTGCGAGGGCGGGTGGCAGAAGATCCACGAGAAGATGATGGAGAGGCTAAAGACGGAGTTGGATCCTAGTAAGAAGGCTGCCGCATAGGTAGCGATCAAGATTGAGCTACCTCCCCTGCCAGTTTATGCAGAGGCTACTTATTAAATACGTAGGAGTCGCTGACCAGCACGTAAAACATCAAATTTACAGTGTAATATTTGAACCTACCTGATACATCGAATGTCCTACCTAATAAGGGATAAAAGGAAGAGGAAAGGTACTGCTCGAGGTAGTATTACTTCAGTATTGCGTTATGGCCCCTAGATTTTACTTGCTGGTTGACGAACCTTACGTGCTTAATATATAACCCCTTTATGTATCCGTAAAACATCGATACTTTCCCGCACTCTATCTAAAGCTGTCATTATCAAGCTCACATCAAGCTGCTCCGCCCGCCGACCTCCATGCTCCCCTGCCCGTCCTTCATCTGGCCGCTTCGGCCGACGACGAACTCGTGGTAGATGCGCGCCAGCCTCGCCCGCTCCTGGGAGCTGATGCTGGGCCGCGTCTCCTCCAGCGCCTTGCTGAGGTGTTTCCAGTCGATTATCACCTCGTTGCCACCGCTGCTCTGCTTCTCCTCCACGCCGTTGGCTCGGGAATCGCCGCGACCGCCCGCACGCGACGCCTTGGCGAGCTTCCGCGCGAGGCGGATGCCATCTAGCTTGGCCGTGATCGCCGCACGCTCTGCCAGCTCGGCAGAAAGCATGGTACCCTTGGGCTGCCCTTCCCCGTCCGCCGCGTCCTGCGTACCGTAAAGAAACTGCACGTAGCTCCTGCTGCTCCCAGAGCCCCCGGAGCCCGGGGCCTTGTCGCCACCGCCGCCTCTATGCTTGCGCCTGCCGTTACCCGAAGACAATGGCGCAGCAGCAGCATCCGTGTGGTCACCCAGCACGTCGTGGATGGCCTCGAGCTGCGAGTTGGCCATGAGCGCCTGCAGATCCGCGCCGGTGAAGCCCTCGGTGAGACGCGCGAGCTCCGCCATCCCCTCCTCGGACCCCAGCACGTCCTCGGCGACCTTCAGCTTCTTGGCCAGGGCCCGCAGGATGTCGAGCCGGTCCTCGGGTCCCGGGAAATCGCAGATCAGGGACTTGTCCAGGCGGCCGGGCCGCAGCAGCGCCGGGTCGATGAGGTCCGGGCGCGAGGTCGCCGCGAGCACGTAGACGCCCGACAGGCCCTCGGCGCCATCCATCTGCGTCAGCAGCTGGTTGACCACGCGGTCCGTGACACCCGTCGAATCGTGCCCGCGTTTGGGCGCGATCGAGTCGAACTCGTCAAAGAACAGCACGCACGGCCGCGCCGCCTGCGCCCGCTCGAACAGGTCTCGCACTGACTTCTCGGATGCACCGATGTACTTGTTCAGGATCTCGGGACCCTTGACGCTGATGAAATTGAGCCCGCACTCGCCCGCCACCGCGCTTGCCAACAGCGTCTTGCCGCAACCCGGGTAGCCGTAGAGCAGCAGACCCGACCGCAGCCGCAGCGGGCACTGCGCGAAGATAGGTGCGTATCGGGTCGGGTACTGCAGCGTCTCGAGCAGCACGCGCCGCGTCTCGACTAGCCCGCCAATAGAGTCAAACGTCGTCGACGAACTCTGCAGGCTGACGTTGTGCAGCGATGCCGGTGTGAAGCCCTTGAGCGCCTCCTCAAAGTCTTCCATGCCTAGCGGCACGCCTCCAAAGAGCCCGAGCTGGTCGTCGTCGGGAGACTCGGCGATCGATCTGGCTAACGCCGCGTTGCGCGCTCGAGCGACCAGGAGCACGAGGTCCCCTGGCATGTATCCGTCTGTCCTTCCGGCGATGTCAAGGAAGTCTAGATCGGGCTGGAGGCTGTAACCCTGCACGGCTGGCGACAAGAAAGCCTGGCGAGACGGCCGACTGGGCCCATCCATCCAGGCACTATCGTCAGCCGATGCGCTTCCATCAGCCGTGGTTGGGCGGCTTCCCAGCTGTTGCTCACTACCATCCTCCAGATGCTCTTCTCTGTCTGCAACAAGGGGACCCTGGCGTGTAATGGCCTCCATCATTTTCTTCCTCGCCTCCTTGCCTGGCGACTTTAGCTCCACGATTTCGCGAACGACGTGACCTCCAACGATGACGCTGTGCACCGACTCCTTGTCCTGCGCGGTGGCCAGGAGAACGACGCCGCCATCCTTAGCACAGTATTGTCGCACAATAGCGCATAGCGCTTCGCTGATTTGCCGACTGCGGCCGTTTTCGTTGCCGACTTGAAGCTCTGTCTCTACAGGGCACAGTTTGTCCAGGTCATCCAGGATGACGATGGCTTGACCGCCTAACCTCGCGCCCCAGCTGGATCTCATGAAGATGCGGTTTAGGGTCTCACGAATGGTCGATATCCTGCTCTCGTCATTGACAAGTGTGCGACAGGGGAAGTAGGTTGTGTGGAAAAAGGACTCTCGCTTCAGCACTGAGGCGATATCCCGCCCGACTGTAGTCTTGCCCGAGCCCAGGCCGCCGGTAAGGAGAACTGAGGACATGTGGCTCAGGTGTGATTTGAGTTCGGACAGCAGAGAGTCGATCCCAACTAGGACGCTGTCTGATGGACTCTCATCTTTATCATCCTCAGAATATGCATCCTTAGGCTGAGGCACTGCGGGCTGAATGTCCAAAGGGATCTGCTTCTGAGAGCTCAGTATCCAGGCGGCAGGTTCCCGACCTGCCTGACTGGTCTTGGGCGGGGGGTCAAACTTGATGATACCGCCCTCCCATCCTTGCGACTGCTCGATACCGTCATACACACCGAGGATCTGGCCATCGGTGAGTGGGCCAGATAGTAGCCCATTTCCATCCTTGCGGTCGTAGACAAGTCTGAGCTTTTTGGCTGCCTCTTCTTTCTCTGCGCGCGATTCTCCTCCAAATTTGAGCCCAGGGGTAGCTGATGACACCCCGGGGGCCAAAAATGGGAAGACCTTGATCCGTCGGACGGTGTTTGGCGAATCATCCTCGCCCGCATTCTCGTCTGCAGCCCGCCCTGACTTCGAGGATAATGTCAAGGGGGATGGAGCAGGCTCGAGCTTAACCACGCCACCCACGATTCCCTGACAGCCTAATGACGCACAGAGGGGGGAAGACAGCGCCACGCTCGAGCCGTTGGGCGGGTCGTCCCACCCGCAGAGCCTCGCGACGACCCTGGCGGACTCGTGCTTGCTCGCGCCCTCTGCCGGCGCGTCCTGCGATGGAGGCCCTGCAGGTCGCATCACGGTAACACAGACGTGCTTGACACCCCTGAACCCTCTCGTGAAGAGCAGATCACGATCCACCCAGACGGCAGGTCCCCACCGTGCGCCTTGTTGGGTCTCGTCCTCGTCCTCGTCGTCGAACCATTCGTCGCAGTGCCGCCTGTCGATAGCCCTGAGGAACAGCGTTGGGCCACGCTCCTCGGGTTGTTTCTTGCGCCGGGAACTGCTGCCTGAGCTCTTTCGCGACGCGCCATCCACGCTCCTTCCGCCTTTGCCGCTGGACCGGGACGGTTTTGCTCGCTCCTTGGGGGCCACAATGACCTCTGCGCTGGGGGCGATTTTGGCGAATGGCATATCGGCGCCGAGGGCGGGCACCAGAGAGGAGACCCTTACGCTAGCGGACGAGGTGGGCGAGAGATGGAGGGCGAACAAGTGAGCGGCAGAGCCTGGGACGCCTCCCGGCGGGGCGTAGGCCGGGTTAGGCAGTGCGCGGACCTGGGAAATCATGTTGATTTCGAGGAAGTTGGCGTGCAGCTCGATCATCTCCCAATCTTCGGGGGTCAGCGGCTCGATGTGGACGGTGTGGGCAAGCGGGGGGTCGAGGTGAACGGAGGCAGCGACACGCTGGCCCTCGCGCAAGCCCAGTGTCGCCGCCAGCGTGGGGTCGATCTCAACGAGGGCCGCCTCCTGGTCGCGTCCACCAGCGTGTGAGCCGCCGCCCTGTAGGATGCCGCTGCCGTCGCGGCTGACCGCCGGGGCAAGGCGTCGCTTGCTTGGCATGCCGGTCCAGCCGGCATAGACCGACTTCTGGGCGCCGTCGTTTGCGCGATAGCTGAGTTCGACGATGACATTCTGAGCGGGCTGGGTGGTGTCTCGTGTTAGAGCGCGCTGTGTCTAGATCGCTGTCGTATAGAGGGATTAGGAGAGGAAAGCGAAGCTCACAGTGTTGATGTTTGTCAGGAGGTTGACGAGGCTCGAGGGCAGGTTCACAAGACAATTCTTGAGATGGGACAGCGAAATTTCGGCATGCGCCGAGTTCGTGTTCTTTCGCAAAGACATTTTGCAATTGATATCCGAGCTGGTCGGTACTCAGACTCAGACAAAGAATGGTGATTCTAGCACCCGGATCGAACACGGGTTTGCATCGGGCTCGTTGGATTCTGGTCCTTCGGGACCTTGATCGTGGATGGCAAGCGTCTTTCTAGTTCGTGCTGGGGTGTCACACCCATGCCACCACTACCCGTGCTAGCTTGAGCCGAGGCACCTGCAGCCGAGCCCGAGCCACTGGAGCTGGACAGGTCTGGGGCACCTAGCAGGGGACGTGCCACCCAAACAGATCGCAAATGTGGGTGTATGGTGGGGGTAGCTTGTGGCTGCTGCTTGTTCCAGTTGGCTCGTGCTCAATTTTTCCATTGAAAACGCGAGACGAACGACGCGTCTAATCCACCCCTGAATCGCGTCACGCCCCTGCCAACCGCCCGATTTCCCAGCCACCGCCGGCTAGCGCCATTCTCAATCCCTGCCCGCCGTTCGTGGAGTCGCGAAACTGAAGCCGCGCCGCAACCGCATCCCACCTCCAGCTAACAGCCCGCCGAACGCCCGGAGCGAGCGCACGACGGCAACGCGGAACGATTGAATTGGCGGATTGTTTACTTGCAGCTTTCTGGACCTCTATCGAATTACACGCCGTGAGGATTCGCGAGCCCGGCGGCACCAGCAATCATGGCGCTTCTTACATACCGGGCGCCGGTGAGCTACACATCGCAACTGAGTACGTGCCGTTGGCGCATAGCCGAGAGAAGGGGAACTGAGCTGCAGAGGGGATAAAGAGAACTAACCAGATGGTGGTATGTGCAGCCGGCTTCGAGAACTTTTTGCAAGAGTTCAAGACCTCGCCCGAGCAAGCCATCACGCAGGGTCTTGGCGATATCGCGATCGGCGATGACGACCTCAGCGACGACTACGATTTCATGGATGAGGACGATGAGGCCGCTCAGCGCAGGCAGCAGGAGCGGGCGCGGCAAAAGGGCCCCCGCTACAAGTACAAGGAAATGCTGCGCGAGCTGGCCGACAGGAAGATCGACGAGGTTGTGATAGACCTAGATGATCTAGCTGCGGTAATTGCCCCGTTCACCTGCCGACTGCGACAGGCGGTGCTGACGCTGCCGGAATTTATAGTACGAACAAAATGTGGATGAGGGCCTCAAACTGGTCGAATCGGTTGAGACAAACACAAAACACTACGTCGACATTGTGTCGCGGGCAGTCGACAAGATGATGCCGGAACCTAGCGCCGACGTCAGCTTCAAGGACGATGTCCTCGACGTCCTCATGGCTCGGAGGCAAGAGCGGAACCGTGCGCTGGCCCAGGCCGCTGAGGCGCAGAACAACCAATCTCTGTTGGATGATAAGTTCCCCGCAGAGCTGGTGCGCCGGTACACGCTCGTCTTCAAGCCGCGGACCTCGACGGCCGAGAACCCCGTCAAGGCGCTTGCGGTCCGTCAGGTGCGGGGCGACCATCTCGGCCACCTGATCACCATCAGGGGCATCGTGACGCGGGTGTCGGACGTCAAACCCATCGCCCAAGTCAGCGCGTACACGTGCGACCGTTGCGGCTGCGAGATCTTCCAGCCCGTCAACGACAAGCAGTACTCCCCGCTCACCTCTTGCCCGTCCCAAGACTGCAAGGACAACCAGTCCCAGGGCCAGCTGCACCCGTCTTCCAGGGCCTCCAAATTCCTGCCCTTCCAGGAGGTCAAGGTTCAGGAGATGGCGGAGCAGGTGCCCATCGGCCAGATTCCCAGGACACTGACCGTTCTGTGCTACGGCTCGCTGGTTCGGAAGGTCAATCCCGGTGACGTCGCCGATATCGCAGGCATCTTCTTGCCTACCCCCTACACGGGCTTCAAGGCCATGCGCGCCGGTCTGCTCACTGATACCTACCTTGAGGCGCACCACATCACCCAGCACAAGAAGGCGTACGATGAGATGGCCATCGACACCAGGCTCGTCCGCAAGATCGACCAGTTCAGGGTGTCGGGTCACATCTACGAGTATCTGGCCAAGTCCATCGCCCCCGAGATCTTCGGTCACCTGGACGTGAAAAAGGCTCTCCTGCTTCTGCTCGTCGGCGGTGTCACTAAGCAGATGGGCGACGGCATGAAGATCCGTGGTGACATCAACATCTGCTTGATGGGTGATCCCGGTGTGGCCAAGTCCCAGCTGTTGAAATACATCTCCAAGGTCGCTCCTCGAGGCGTGTACACCTCTGGCCGGGGTAGCAGTGGTGTCGGTCTGACGGCCGCCGTCATGCGTGATCCCGTAACCGACGAGATGGTTCTGGAGGGTGGTGCCCTGGTCCTGGCCGACAACGGTATCTGCTGCATCGACGAGTTCGACAAGATGGACGAGAACGACCGCACGGCGATCCACGAAGTCATGGAGCAGCAGACCATCAGCATCAGCAAGGCTGGCATCTCGACCAGCCTGAACGCGCGCACGTCGATCCTGGCGGCCGCCAACCCGGTGTATGGGCGCTACAACCCGCGCATCTCGCCCGTGGAGAACATCAACCTCCCCGCGGCGCTCCTCTCGCGTTTCGACATCATGTTCCTGCTCCTCGACACGCCGACGCGCGACACGGACGCGCAGCTCGCTAAGCACGTCGCCTACGTCCACATGCACAGCAAGCACCCGGACCTGGCGTCGGGCGGCATCGACGGCGTCATCTTCACCCCGCACGAGATGCGCAGCTACGTGGCCGAGGCGCGCACCTACCGCCCCACCGTGCCCGAGTCCGTGTCCGAGTACCTAATCAAGACGTACGCGCGCATGCGCGACGCCCAGCGCCGCGCCGAGAAGCAGGGCAAGCAGTTCACACACACGACGCCCCGCACGCTGCTCGGCGTCGTCCGCCTGGCCCAGGCCCTGGCGCGCCTGCGCTTCGCCTCGTCCGTCAGCCAGGACGACGTCGACGAGGCCCTGCGGCTCGTCGAGGCCTCCAAGGCGTCCCTCGACGTCGAGCAGGGCATCCGCAGCGGCCGGGGCCGCCTCAACGCCAGCT
This sequence comes from Falciphora oryzae, assembly GCA_000733355.1. Lineage (NCBI taxonomy): Eukaryota > Fungi > Ascomycota > Sordariomycetes > Magnaporthales > Magnaporthaceae > Falciphora > Falciphora oryzae. The sequence goes on from JNVV01000016.1 coordinate 685,934, forward strand.
CCCGCATCTACAACCTTGTCAAGGCCCTCGCCGACACGGGCGCCTGCCGCGCCGACGACGCCGAGGAGGACGATGAGTTCGGCGTCGAGCTCAGCCTACGCCGCGTCCGCGAGCGCGTCCTTGCAAAGGGCTTCACCGAGGACCAGTGGAACGCCGCACTAGACGAGTACACCGAGCTGGATGTAAGTATATGAACCATTTTTCTCCCTTTGATGATGTAGCGCGGCTTGCTAACGTTGATATGATGATTCCTACAGGTCTGGCAAACTGCTGGAAACGGCACGAGGCTAGTGTTTATCACGTCGAACAACGGCGAGGAAGAGGAGGAGTCGTGAGGTTGAAGGTCTTGGATGAGCGATGCAGGAAAGGGACAGCTGTGGCATCACAGCGTCCGTGGGTCGTGTGCCTGATCTTAGCACTTTGTTCTTGTTCATCGGCTATGCCTGGCTAGCTGAATACCCACGTCCTTTGGGAGTTCAGGTGTTGGTAAGACCCTTGTCTTTCGAGTTTTGAAATTTAGTCCATGATTTTAGCAAGGTAGCAGGGCAGCCGGCAAGGGGGTCAGCATTCCAGCGACTCAAAAGAGAGCAGTAAGAGTAATGATGATGATGATAGGCATAGTAACGTGGTTCACCAGTGAGTGGGACAAACCAGCGAGTGGGACAGTTGGAAATCTCATACTAAACGCCGTTTTCGACATCCTTGCTAAATCGCCCAATTTGTATCCGAATTTGATGAAATTTTAAAATTAAGGTTTTAACTATATAGCCGATTTTATGTAATTATCTACAAATTTGTAACCCTAACCCGGGCGAGATATAAAAAAATGCGCTAATTTAACTCCTGCATTTTTAATATCTCACCCGGGTTAGGGTTACAAATTTGTAGATAATTACATAAAATCGGCTATATAGTTAAAACCTTAATTTTAAAATTTCATCAAATTCGGATACAAATTGGGCGATTTAGCAAGGATGTCGAAAACGGCGTTTAGTATGAGATTTCCAACTGTCCCACTCGCTGGTTTGTCCCACTCACTGGTGAACCACGTTACTCATATCGTGATCAGCATTGCGCATGACTGAATCCGAGAAACCCATTCCTTTTTAACTTGTTATTTGTGAATTTTTTTTTATCATGTCTGCATCGGCAAGCAGGTCCCTCAGGGGTTTTGAATGGTAGTTTACAAGGCGAAGAGTACATGGCTGATGCCATTTATAAGCGTGAGCGGGACATCCAAGACCGGTCAAGCTTATAATACAGGCAACCCCCTTTCTTTTACATCCTCATGTTGAGCAGCAGAGCCCTCTCCACCTCCCCAATGATGCCGTTGCCGCTGACGGACAAGACGTCGACGACCTTCTTCTCGTCGACGGCGGCGCGCAGCAGGCCACTGGCGGCCCAGTACTCCATCGCCACGCGGGTCTCGGTCCTGCTCAGGCCGCCGAGGCGGAGCAGGCCGACGTCGGCCAGGGCGGCCTCGACGCGCGAGTCGTAGGCGCGGCTGTAGGGGTCCTTCTCGGGCGGGGCCTCGCCGCGCTTGGCGGCCTCGAGCCTGGCCAGGGCCAGCTCCATGCTGAAGGACTTTGGCGAGTTGCCGAGGGTGGTGGCGGCGATGACGGCGCCGCCGGCGGGGAAAGGCAGGGCGGGCTGGTCGGGGGCCGCCGTCCTGCCGCCCGAGAGGGCGTCGACGAAGCGGCGGATCAGACCCAGGTCGTGCGAGTGGATCAGCTCAAAGGCCGGGGACCGGTAGTCGCTGGTGCGCATGATGTGGCCCAGGCCGTCGAGCGAGAACAGGATGGGCCTGCGGTCCGGGGCCGGGGTCGGCAGCTCGGCCCACAGAGCCCGGAGGACGGGCCAGGCCTGGTCGGCCTCCCTGGCTGACGAGACGAGGTCTGCGAGCGTGGAGCTGTGGGGGACCAGGTCAGTCGAGACGTCGCCGTGCTTGGAGAACATGGTCATTCTCCGCAGCACGTGCTCGCTTGTCTTGAGGAGCCGGCGCAGCATTTTGAAGGCGTAGACGTGCTGCATGTACTGCGTCGGCTGCGTGCCCGGTATGGGCGCGTATTCAGTGCATGCCGTCGTAAGCTCCTGGGCTGTTGCGCAGACGGGAGCCAAAGTCAGCTACATTCCCCAACGCCACTGGCATGCACATGTCGGCAGCAGTCCAGCAGCCTCACTGACCTTCCGGGATATGGAACACGATCCAGTCGTCGAGGAAGGCCTTAGATAGGGCCTGCAGAAGTAGCGTGCTCTTGCCCGAGATCTTGTCGCCGTTGATAACAAGCCGCAGAGTCTCTTTTTTATCGACCGCCTGCTGCATCCTGCGCCCGAGCTCGACCGTCTCTTTGCGGACGAGGATGTGTGGCGCGTGGAAGAGCCCCCAGTTCTGGGTGGGCTTGAAGGCCTCGACGGCCCGCAGCTGGTCTACCAGGGTATCGGGCAGGGCGCGGATGGTGGCAACGCTCGCCTCATCGGTCAGGCTGGCGCCGGTCAGCGGCTCGAGGCCCTCGACGGGGAGGGCGTTGTTATTGCTGAGCTGGATGCGTTTCCGGAACGCCTTCCTCTCGCCGGGCAGCGGGGACTTGGCTGGCGGCTTGACGGCCTTCTTCCTCATCCTGAAGGTCGGCGCCTTCTTGATTTGGTGGTTTGGGTTTCCGACCCTTTCGGGGGCCGCATTGAGGGTTGCGCTGGTCGAGAAGAGCACACTCGTCGTCGTCGTCGTCGTCGGCGCCAGCCCCGGCGGTTTTGCTGCCACGGCGGCGGCCACACGACCGGGGGCTGTGAGTGCCGTCGAGGGCTTCAGCAGGAGGCACCTCCAGCAGTTTGGCGTGGCCATTGTTCCGGTCTGCGAGGCTAGCAATGGCCGGCTGCTGTCGTAGAAGGCCCTGACCGAGGGGATTGGTGGGTTATACCGTCGTCTGCTCGCTGGCCCGCATCAAGAAAATCGTCGTTCCGCGGCATTGAAAAAATGCTGGCCTGAGCTTCCTTTCCCCCCTGCGCCTGAGCGGGGCCGTTTCTTTGCACGACAGGCACAGTCTGCCAATCAGGGCTCCCAGATAAGACCTCCGCAATTGAGCGATAGCAGGGGGCGGTTAAATTTCAAAAAAAGAATAGCTGAGAGGCTTCCCCGGTTCATCACCATCGGCGGGGGATTTTTTTTTTTTTGCGACAGCACCACTCTGAACCAGAAGCCGTGTTGGAGTCGAAGACATTTCACAAGCAAAAATGGCAGCCCCCGAATTAAGAACGAAGTTGGCAGTCGCAGTCGAGAAGCCCACTCCCTACAACTTTGACCTCGGTAAGCGCCAGTCCGGTCGCCCCTGCGCTTCGGAGCCATCCCGCTTCTGCGCCAGCTCTCATGCGCCGCCTCCAATTCCTTCTCTAACTAAAAGTTCCCCAGGTCTACTACTCGCCAACGACCCCAACCCGGTAGAGCTCGACCGCGCCGACCTCGAGGGTTCGCTGCGCGCCATCGCCCGGGACGGCGCGCAGGCCCTAGTGAACCAGCTCCTGACGGCGTGCCCGATTCAGTCCACGCCCTCGGGCGTGCTGCTCTCCCTCCCTCCGCAGCAGACGCCCCTCCCACGTGAGAAGCCGGTGCCCGCGGCCAAGGAGCCGACCAAGTGGGAGCGGTTCGCGGCCAAGAAGGGCATCAAGCCCAAGACGCGCGAGCAGCGCCGCAACGTCCAGTACAACGAGGAGAAGGGCGAGTGGGAGCGCAAGTGGGGGTACAAGGGCGCCAACAAGCAGCTCGAGAAAGACTGGATCGTCGAGGTCGACCCGGCAAAGGAGGCCAAGCTCGCGGAGGGCGAGACCATCAGGGGCGCCTCGAGGAGGGAGCGCGTCGAGCGCCAGAAGCGCAACGAGAGGAAGATGCGCAAGAACGAGCGGGACGCCGCGCAGAAGAGGAAATGATCATCATCGACCGATCCCCTCATCTGTGTGTCATATTTCTTCTCGTTCCTGTTGTCACGCTGATCAGGCCGCCACGCATCGGTTGCGTAATATTCGCGGCCCTCGCTTTTCAGATGGGCTTCTTCACGGTATTCCTGTGGTGTCTGGCGTTTGGAGGGGTTCATGCATAATCCAATATAGATCTATTCCCGGCAGCGTTCGTCCGTGTCTATTATCACGAGGCATCAGCGGTTTTGTATAAATTGTCACTTGGAATCTGGGCCAACGGCACCACGTCCCCCAAATTAAAGCCCGCGGTCCGTTTAAACCGCACAGCCGCGTTAGTTAGAACACCCAAAAACTCATAGTTGATACCCCTAAGTTATCTTCTTTAGGATACGAGGAAACTGGAAGGGTGCGGGAAATAGGAAAGGATACAGGAAACAGGAAAGTAGCCAGGGGACGGGAAAGGATATAGGAGACAGGAAAGGAGACCTACAGGATAAGTCCGGGTAAGGGGGGTTCCAATTAGCGTTGTCGGAACCGCGGATTTTTCTTTGGGCGCCGTGGGCACCCATGGCACAGTGAGGTATCCAATAATCTTCTGTTGATGCTAGATTCGTACACTGGCCCAAGCTGATACGACGGCCCGTCTCCCTTTGCTACCTAAGGTACAATAAAACCCTTGACCCCACTTGTTTCCTGAGACAGTGCATCTCGCCCTGTTGGTGACTTTCTCAAAAGACTCGGGAGCACCACAAGCATCTGTTTCCCAAGAGAAAAGTCCATGTGGATGGCTGGAGCAAACGAGAGGCAATGCCAACACAACAGCGCGCCATAGATGAGACGCAAGGCAATTAGCTAGGAAGGGTAAGGTTCGTAAGATAATATGGTATAATTCCATCGTGCGCCGAGCTGCGTCAGAGGTATTCAAACCCGAGAACCTGGAAGCTCCAAGCCGAAATTGCAAAAATCGAAGGAAGCCGAACAGATGAAATAAAAGCTAGAACAAAGAACACGAGTGAAGTTTAAGGACAAAAAGGAAAAAGCCTGTCCATGCCCTGTGTTTTCATGCGTCTGGAAAACGAATGATGAGACCGTCGCGGAATGCCGAAGGGGTATAACAAAAGTCCGAAGCCGGGAGGTCCGTTCGTGAAGAGAGAACAATAATAGAGCATTTGCTGCAGGAAAAGAAGAGCGAGACAACAAGAAGAAGAAAAATGACAAAGGCCCCCCAAACCAGAATTCTATCACCGTTGTTGTATGGGTACCCGAACAAGGGTACTGCGCCCCAGGATCGCCAAGAATCTTGGACTTGTAGTAGTAGTTATTGTGGTAGTAGTGGGAGAGGGATGAGTGGGTTTGCTCTGCAAGACACGACATCCGCACGCAGGGTGATATCAAGTCGTAAAAGGCGTCGTCGGCCGTCAGAATTTCGGGTGTAGGGTGTATTTTGTTTCTGCAGATGATGGGATTGCAGAGACGGGACGGTGGCGTAGCAATACTTGGCCTGGCCCGGAGCGTACCGTTTTCAACCCTGGGCTGTTGGAAATCCTTGCCTCGAGTGCTCTGCACTGATGACGTCCCATTTCGCTCGTCCACGCGTAGCTCCGCACAATAGACGGTACTAGAAGCCCAAGGGCGACAGCGGCTTTATCGGCGACAACGGCCGCATGTCCCCTGACCTCCTTGGTGGTGTCGTCTCTCGTGGGTTGCTATCGATGGTAAGACCGGTTGGCATCGTTGATGTCGACACTACGCTACCGTTGTCGGTTGGCTGGGCCTTCTTCTTGAGACGTGACTTCTGCGCCTGTTGCTGCGACTGCTGCTGCTGTGGTTGTTGCTGTTGCACTTGTTGCTGTTGCACTTGGTGCTGCTGCTGCTGCTGCTGCTCGCCCTGGCTCGATTGCTTGCTGCTGTCCGACGATGATACGAGGCGCACATCCTGAACCGGCGCACCCGTGGCAATGTCCTCAGCACGTGGTGTCGCTTTTCTTGACGAAGGCTCTGACAAACCTAGCGGCGGCGGCTGATCAAAGAGCAGATACTCCTCCTCGATGTACTTTGCCTCGTCCTTGCAGCCCTTCCAGCAGTCTCGCCAGTCGCAGACTAAGAATTTGAAGCAGAAGGCATCGATCTTCATGCATGGTTGGAAGCAGATGCATAGGTTTCGGAAGTCCATCTTGTTCTTGTCTGAGTGGGCGAGGAGCAGACTGAGGTGGCATGTAATGGCGAATAGGAGGTAGTAGTTGAAGGGTGACAGGTTGGAAAGCTCCTCGATCAGAAGAGGTGGGACCGTCTCGGCGCCGGCGCACTCCTTTGCTATCCTCTCCTGAGCCTCTTTCGGGAACAACTCGTCCGGAAGCTGGCGGAGCCAGGCCTTGAGCATCGAACCGATGATGTTGATGTCGTACAAGTCCTTCTGGTTAAACAGGTCGACGTCGTATTCTAGTGCACGAGAAAAGTATCAGCGCCAGACGATTCGAGAGACATGTCGGGGGATGGCGAAAGCATGCTTACCTTCGTCGAATTTGCGCTGCCATTTCTTGATTTGCGGGCCGCTTCCCGGAACACGGTAAAGACCCTCAACCTCGGTGCCCTTGTAATTCAAGTAGTCGATAGCTCGCCAGGGAAATGCGGGCATCCAGAATTCCGTTTTGTCGCGAGAATCCTCCAGCCGTTTCGAGATGCGCGTGCGCCGAACTTGGTCACGCAAAGGCAGGTTCAGCACCTTGAGCTGGTAGTGCTCATCGTCTACAATGGGCTCCTTCTCAGTTGTGCTCCCACTCCTCCCGCCCTTGCCAAAGAGGCCCTTGCTTATAATATCGGCCGCCTTGCTCCCTGAGTTCTTCAGGCCACTAAAGAAGGCGGACCCTCCGTTCTCGCGAGATGTCGAGGTATGGGTCCGGCCATGGTGGTACTCCCTGTCGCGATTGCTGTGGTTCTCCTTGTCGCGCCCTGAGTCGCCACGTGCGCGAGTTCTCTCGGCCCTGTCAGCCGAGTGGTTTCGTACGGCTGAAGACATCATGTCGCGGAAGCTGCGGTCAGACTGCGCGGGTGCGGTTCGTAGCGGGGGTGCCGCCGTATGCGCCCGTTCTGGTTCAGCTAGGCCCTCGGGCGCCACTGGCGCGTCCTTCTCTTTTGGGCTCGTGTTTTCTTTGTCCTGAAGCGACCGCTGGCGGCCAAGAAGAGTAAACGGTTTGGGTTTTCCTCGCTTCGATGATGTCGTAGCTTCGTAGTCGGCAGATGATGCCAGTGACACGTCAGATTTTGAAGGCAGCGAGGCTATCGGCTTCTGGATATGGTCTGCGGGGTGGGATGAGTCTATGTGTTTGACAGATCAATGGTCAGGAATAAAGTATGCGTCTAGGCTGAGAAGGAGTAGAGTGAGTGGCGTTGCGCCAACCCAAACTTTAGTCATGCCCCCTGGGGTTCCTTTGTGCTGTCTTACCGGAATGTTTGTGACTTTGCTTGGTCATTTTCGAGTGCTCGGTGCCTTTCGACATAGTTTCGCTGCTCCTGGTATCGGTGGCAGATCGCGAGGGCGTAGGCTTGGCGAAACCGAAAAAGAATCCAGACTTGGGCGTTTCGACCGGGCGCTGCGAGGGCATCTGCGGTGGCTGTTGGAGAGCAGCTCCCTGCTGCTGGCTCGGGACCTGACCACCGTCCGCGGGCTGGCTCGAGTAGGCGATGCCCAGGCCCTGCGGCTCACGCACTTCGGGCAGACCCTGGTACGGCTGTTGCAGTGCCGACGAGATTAGAGGATATTGGCTTTCGTCCTGGGGGCGGTACTGTGCCTGCGGTGTTTGCTGGCGGTGTCGTTGTTGCGGCTGTTGGACGGGCGGCTGGTTCTGTGCCTGGATTTCGGCGGGGGCCTGCAAGGAAGGCGAGATGCTGGCAACGGGGGACTTCTTGTGGGTGAAACGGAATGGCGAGCGCGGGGACCTGGGTGACTTTGGAGACCTTGGCTCGGTCGGAGAGTCGGTATGCTGGGTTTCGCCGGCAGAACGTTGGTTGCTGCCCGCAGCAGCAGCAGCAGCAGCAGCAGTGGTCTCTGAGAGCGTCAGCGGCACAGGAGCGGGTTTGCGTCCCATTGTGGCCGTGGAATGTGTTGGGCCACAGGTCCAGCGGCGCGCCCTTGTTCCTGATTCGTAGTTTTGCCGCAGGAGCAAACCCAGGCTTTCGCGTGGCCCGCCTCCGTATCACAGTGTCGGGGGCGCAAATAGGCAGATTTGGGGCCTGCGACAAATTTGGGAGGGGGGTGGGAGGGGCCCAGGGCCAGAATGGTCGGGGGTCGGGGGTGGGCGAGGGGGGAGTACTGGTACCTCCTCGGTGGAAGAAGTGGAGACACGACAGACAGGGCCGGGGGTGGTATGGGGCCTGGTGGGCAGACCAGACGACGAGGGCAGGCAGGCCGGTCGCTGGTATGGGGGTGTAGTGTGCGGTATGCACTGGAGGGACGCAGGGCGGCAGACACCTGCTACGTATGTGGTCAGAGAAACGCGCAGGTACTCCGGCTCAGGCGGCGGCTCGCAGGTGACAAGCGGAACAGCACCGGCGGCGATGGGATGTGTCCGCAGACGCAGGATCAGCAGGCTCGGCTCTGCTTGGGTCTGAGCTGCTGGATCCTCTGATGCCTGCTTGGACCCGGCCAAGCGACAGCATGCAATGCGGCACCACCAAACAAATCCTCTCCGGGCCGGCTCCAGCAGGGCAGGGCAGGGCAGATGTCGGGTATTTTTGTCGCTGCTGGTGCGCGCGGGCTTGGACAAGTTCGATGACCAAGCCGATTGCCTGTTGGTTTGCGGTCCGTCGTCGTCGCACGGCTTGCAGAGATGAGGAGGACGGTTCGGGTGGGAGAAAAGCAAGCAGCGGTGTTCCGTCGGTTTGGTGCGAGCTGAGCGAGGGCTGCTGGCCGTCAGGTGTCGCTCAGCTTTAGGTTGGGTGTGCTGGTTCTTTACTTTTTTGGTCCAGCCACGCTCGGTCGCTTGGCGCCGGACTGCTGCACTCCAACCCGCACGCCAGACGTCAAGGGATGCCGACGTCTGCTTGTCTTTGCCTTTTTTGTGTCTCTTTATTTCCAATTATTTTTTTCCCTTCTTCCTCTCCTTCTCTCATGGACCGGGGATCAGGTGCACGTTTGACAAGCTCGGATCTTCCACGGTTTGCTGGCGCGAGGCAGGTACGGCTTGGGGGACTGCAGCACCCCATGCATGCACTGAAAACCCTGACTGCAAGGGGGTTCAGTGCCGCCTGGATGTGGTGCGGTCGCTGTCTAAGGTGACGGTGTGGCGTGGTGCACGTCGCCTTCCTGCTATTGAATGCCCCGGCGCAAACTCCAGTCTCTGGGGTTTCGCGCGCTGGGCCGGAGAGCTCGGGCCGTCACACTGCACTGCGCCAAAAGGAAGGACGAAGAAGATGAGGACAAAAAATCTTGGTCGCCCTGCTCAGTTGGAGACTGTTGAGGACAAGGGAGCCCACTGCCAGACGGGACCTGCCTCCCTCTGCTACCTCAGGTAGTCTCGATGCCCGCCCATTCGTATTTTGCTCAGGGCTACCGAAAGCTACTGTGCCCGCTGCTCCGTCGCTGCGTGCCCGCCAGGTAGCATTCGGGCGGGGATCGAAGCCCCTTGTCCCATTGCTCCATGCCCTCCACTCCGCCCTTGATTGCATCATGAATTGCGGTGATCAGCACCAGGTGAACCCGGCCCGCTGCAGGCACCTCGTTTTTGCCATTTTCTTCCAGTCGCCAGCCCTCCAGAGCACTGTGTCCGGGGCCCCGAGGAATGCAGACGCAGACATGTACCGGCACTAAAAGATAGGTGTCCAGAATATTGGCGCGCTAGGCAATTGCGTCGCAAAATACCCGCGCCCCTTTTCTGGCTAGTGCTAGGGAAGTATCGATATCTGAAACGTGTTGCGTGCGCAGCACCAGGGATTCGGATATCCCAGGGGTTGGCAGTGTGGGATGGTTTCCATCCTGTGCACACCCACATGGCCGATTCCGCGTCCAACCTGCTCGGCCTAAGGCAGGGGATTGGAATTACGGTGTCCAAGGAGCCAAGGTGAGCACGATGTTGGATGCACCCGGGGCGCACGGGCACACTGCCCGAAGACTCGCCTGAAGCCACTGGTGTCCGTGTTGTCCATCACTTTGGTTCGAAGCTGTCACCAGAAGCCTACGCTGCCGAAATGCACCATGACGGGTTATTAGCAGATAATGGGTGTGCCGGGCCCTGTCTCCCTTCTAGACACATGGCATAAGGTCGATAGTTCAACAAGTCATGTAGCTGCATGGAGACGGGGCGTAATAGGTAGCACGATGCTATTCCATTGATCTTGGACCCAGGCGCACGAGCACAACAGCAACGGACGGGTTGCATTTGGGCAGCTATCCTTCTATATTGTTCCAGGCAGTCCCCCGCGGACACCAAGATCACGACCCAAGATATCACACCTCCAACAACCTTTCCCCCACCCGCCCACTGCATTCTTTTTATGGGGCCCGTCCGGCGACGGCGATCGGGGACTTTGTGCGATGCCCGACCTGCAGCGGCGGTGAAGGTTTGAAGGGCAAAAAGGGGTCCTGTTTTCCCAAAATCGCCACTTTTCGAGGTGGCTGGCTCCCCACTTTCAGAGGACGAGATGTGATTCGGGGTCGTATCGAGGCAGGGGCACGGCCTCTGCGCGCGGACGATGGGGCTCAAGCTAGCGCGAGAAGATGCTGCCAAAAACCTGGCGCTAGGCATGGACGGAATGTCGTCTTGAACACAGGGGAAGTGAAGCTGGCTTGGCAAGCAGGCAGCCGGCGTTCACCAGATAAAGGAACACGGCCATGCCCGGGCGGACCGCTTGACAAACAGGTCCCGATTTTTACTGTTACCTTCTGCCGCTTTGTTCCAGATGTGGGATGGTTTGACTCACTCGCGTCCCTGTCGCATTCGTCCCTCACGATGCCCGCATCAACACTGCAAGATCCAGAAACAGCTAGTCCAGGAACGCATCCCGAGCTCTGAAACTCGGCACGAGGAGGCACGTTTGCTGGGGAACCATTGGACGCCCAAGAGCCAAACAGCTGGCAGCCCAGTTTGCCGCGTGGGGAACCTGAAAGGTGTGGTGGGTGGGCGGCCGCCTGTCCCTTGGTGTGTCCGTGTGTTGCGCCCATGTTCCATGCTCAAGCTTCCGGCGGCCTTCTCGTAGGTTGCCACTCCACGATATGCTTCCAGTATGGGTCACAAGTCCAGCACAATGATCGAAGTTCAAGTAGGTCTGTTAGGGCATCCCCGGGACGGTAGTGGCCGGGAATCTAGGAACCTGTGTTTCGAGAGGTTTCTTTTTGGATGGCAGGAACGTCGGGGACTGCAGTCTTGTCAATGCAAACCCGAACAAAGTATTGAAACATCGATAATGCGGCCGGGAAAGGCATAGACCACGTTTCTATCCACTGTCGGCGGATCAGGGTGTAAACTTGCTGGCCACCTCCGCCTTAATTTATTAAACCAAGCGCCGCGTCGGGTCAACACCGATCGGAGCTGCCGTCCCCAGGAAACCGAGGATCGGACCTCGAAGTCGACTGGCTGCTGTGTCGTGCGACAAATTGGCTGCAATATGCGATGCGCAACCAAAGATCCGGAGTCTTACACTACCAGAGGTCCTATCGTTTATAAAGGAGAACCTGTCATGGGATTTGGAAAGCCGCCTTTGTTCATCATGGTGGGGAGCATCACACACGACCCACGGTTCGGGACGGAGGTTTCTTCTCAATCTCTCGGCTCGGCAGACGTGTCCGCCGGAAGCTGACATCCCTCCATCGATCCATCCAGCGCATCGCAACCGCGTCGCTAGGGCGGACGGGAATGACGAATTCCAAGGGTGCACTGCACGGTGCGGGGAGCTACAGGCCAGCAGCTGCTGACGTAATCCACGGCCCGTTTGCAACCTCACTCGAGAATGATCCCTGGCCGAAGCCCCTGAACAACAGCCTCCAACAGGGAGGAGAAACACCGCACCGGCGCCCTATATCACCCACATTCCTCCCTTGGACTCCCCTTGCACCTGCTTCTATTAGTCTCCGCCTGTCATGACCTCGCCCGCCGGCGCCCTCCCCGACGAGCTGCGCCTCGCGACGGAAGCCCACGTCAAATACATCCAGAGCCTCGACACGAGGAAGGAGGACTACGACTACTGGTTGACCGAGCACCTCCGGCTCAACGGCGTCTACTGGGGCCTTGTCGCACTTCATCTCCTAGGTCAACCGGAAGCCCTCCCACGAGATGCCACCATAGACTTCGTGCTGTCCTGCCAGCACGAAAGCGGCGGCTTCGGCGCCGCCCCGGGCCACGATGCCCACATGCTGTCCACAGTCAGTGCTGTGCAGATCCTGGCCATGGTCGACGCCCTCGACGAGCTAGACAAGAGAGGCAAGGGGAATGCGGCGCAGGTGGGCAAGTGTGAGTCTTCCCTCTGCCGCCGCTCCCGTCGAAGCTGAAGTCGACTCTTGGTTGCCTCAAGCTTACCGTGCCTCTCCCACCCCGTTCCTTTCCCACCCCGCGCGACAGTCATCGCAGACCTTCAAGACGGGCAAACCGGCACCTTCGCCGGCGACGAGTGGGGCGAGGAGGACACGCGGTTCCTGTACGGCGCCCTCAACGCCCTCTCGCTCTTGGGCCGGCTGGACCTGGTCGACGTCGGCCGGGCCGTCGAGCACGTCGCGGCGTGCGCCAACTTCGACGGCGGCTACGGCGTGCGGCCCGGCGCCGAGTCGCACTCGGGCCAGATCCTCACGTGCGTGGCGGCGCTCGCCATCGCCGGCCGGCTGGATCTGGTCGACACGGACCGGCTGGGCCGCTGGCTGAGCGAGCGGCAGGTCCCCGCAGGGGGTCTGAACGGGCGGCCCGAGAAGCAGGAGGACGTGTGCTACAGCTGGTGGGTGCTGGCCAGCCTCGAGATTGTCGGGCGCACGCACTGGATCGACCGTGACGCCCTTGCCGCCTTCATCCTCCGCTGCCAGGACACCGAGAAGGGTGGCGTGTCGGACAGGCCCGGGAATCAGGTCGATGTGTGGCACACATGCTTCGGTATTGCTGGGCTCTCCCTTCTCGAGTGGCCGGGACTCGAGACTGTTGATCCCGTCTACTGCATGCCCAAGTCCACCATTGAGCGCGTTCTGGGCAAGAAGTAACATGGCCGAAAGGCTGGGCTCAGTTGTTGATAGCCGAGTTAATCACCTTCTTATAGCAGATGGTTCGCGTTTCATTCGGTTCTTTTTTGTCTTTATGTGCTTTCGGGCTTCATATTCGGCTCACCTCGGTGTTTGCCCAGACTGGCTGTCGGGACCGCGCCGCTTTGCAAGCTATAACACAAACGATACCTACCTTACTATTTTCTTACCCGGGATTTCGTGGAATCTACGGCAGCCATTGCACAGAAGTCTTCTGGTTATATGGTTGCCAGGGCAGCGTCCTATTGCCTCCGTTGGAACTCCCCTGAAGTTATCTCCTCGATGGTGTATCCGCTTTTTGCTTCTGCCTGCCGTTAGATACCTCCTATTTGTATCTTTCCTATAGTCACCTCCTTCTAATGAACACCTCTACCCCTTGCATCATTGTTTACCTGCATAGGTGATACCTATCTAGGTAGTCATCCTCCTGCCTACCTTCATGCGCTGCAGCTTATGTCACACATCGACGCCAGCGCACCGCAAAGCAACGGAAGTGCCAGAGAGAGTGACAAAGAAGCTATCGCTGGCATTGGACAAGTGTCTGTCTGGCCTGTATCGGGGAAGTTGGCAAGCATGTTGTATGTGAAATCGGGCAGCCGAGAACCGACTATGCATGTCGTGCAAGATATACTCGGGTGAGGTGCTAGAGGAGACCCGAGTGAGTTGCGGGCGGAGGTGGAAATCGTCTGGAACGAAAATGGCTGCCGCTCCCAAAGCAGCCTGAACCTCAACCCTTATCCGTCTCAGGGCCCTATTTTCCAGGTGATAATTGCCCGTGAAATAGGTACGTCATTTGCGCTATAAAGGGCTAGCTACACCTAGGTGAGGGGCTGCACGCTGTACCTTGATGGCAACCGATCGTGAAGGAGTGGTGGCGGGCATCTCATTGTGGGTCCACCGTCCAGTTCCCTCCTTAGCTGCCTATCACGACGCGTCCAATGCCACGACAGCTGGCGTCTCTCGAGGTCCATCCATTCTCTCTGTTCCCACCAGCCTGGAACTAGCAGAAAATTTTCATCTGATATTGTCGTTCGTTTTTTCGTGACTGGACCTGACCGGGCAACAGTCGACGGACTTTTTTCTATATAAAAGTCCCGTCCCCTCGACGAGACCGTTCCTCGTCTGATTCCCGACAACTCTCGTCCATCAAACCATCGTTTCCTGTCTGGCAACGACCTACCTCTCCCTATCCATACGGGACGCCCTCTCCATCCTGGCACGACGCTACACACTTATCCGACCTCCGTGGTCTCCCACCAGAGCCGCCTACGGGACAATAGCCTACGAGCGCGTAGGCCATAAGGAAATCGAAACTCTGCACGGCAGCCATACGGGCTCCCCTGGAGAATCTCTCCGGTTTCCATTCTGTCCTTAAACCTCGAAAGCACTTCGGACACCTCATCCGGTAAGTATATTTTCCCTATCTCTCGACTTTGCAGCTTTCCTTATATTCTTGGGCGTTTCCGCGACGCCCTCTTTGTTTCGTCATTATCTCCCTACCGGTTATTTCACCCGCCGTTGTGTTTTCTCGTAGCCAGCCCTCATTCTTTTCCCATCCTATCTTCACTTCCAAATTTCCCCATCCAAACCTCCACCCACTTCGACTTTCGCCCTAAATTTACGACCTTTTCCTTTCCGGGTTTTCTTATCTTTCTTTTCTCAACTTCGTGCTAACGAAACCCTTCGGATAGCCTCACGATAGGATTCACCTCGTTGCCGAAAAGACACTGTCGAACGAACACCGACCTGGGCGCGGCTATCATCCCCCAGTGTACACTTCTCCACCTCCGTCAGTCCGGCACTCGCACTCTCCTGCTACTCTTCCATCTATCTGGCCTTCCTTGTCCAGGTGCCGCCACCCACACAAAAGCTCGGATTTTACAACGCTGAGCGAATCACTTTTCACTTGTCACACCACACAACCCAAAGCCCGATTTTCGAAACATAAACGATTCCGGATGCGGCGGGTTATTCGATCCGATCCCAAAGGAACCACCTCAGTTCCCTATCCACCCTAAAGAATCACCTTTGACACCAACATAACCGGTAGGGGCTGGGGCCGGGTTTGCATTCCACCACCTCCCGATTTAGGCCACGGCGGTATAGGGCGTTGCCCTTTCGATTTCCCTCCGAAAAATACGCCGAGCATATTTGGTCGAGCCTTTATATAAGGGCTTGGCCTATTTTTCTCCCCAACTAACGATTATACCCCCAACCTCTCGGCCGCGAATCAAGTTCTTAACACCGCAAGCGTTTAAACGCAACCGGTTTTATCCCCCTTTCTTCAAAGGGCTTATTATACCGTACTCTTTCCCAGCCGGTTTCCTTCCCGGAAGCACATCGAAGCACGTAGCAGGGGTAATACTGCACTTAGACAGGTTTTCGTACCACCTTATCCTTTTTTAATGGGGTAAAAGCCTACAAAAACCGAGTTTGCTTCACACTTCTAGCCAGCTAGCATTAAAACGGTACGTTTTTTTCTTCTTCTTTTTTTTTTCCCTTCTTCCTCCCCTCCTTATTAGCATATGTTGTATCCCTTTTGGCACGAACTCGTAAGGTATAAAATTGAAAACGAAAAGAAATATTTATTTATAAACGGAAATGGTGGGCTTTTTAGCATTAAATTTCGAAGCTATCTCTTTGCTTTCTTCGTTGCTTTTTTTCCCCTTTACTTTTATTTCTTTGCTGTTATCCCTTCTATCTTGTTTGCATATTTTAGCGTTCTTTTTACTTGCATTCTTGTACATTCCTTTGGGACTTATTACTTGTACACTTTTGGATTTCTTTTATTTCGTTTTTACTTCGCCTTTTACGTTTGACCCCTATCTTTCTTGCTATCCTGTTTCCCCTTTATCCCCCGTGAACTGGAACGAAACCGGAGCTAACTTTCCGTAGAGGATGAGTTCTAGGGCCCCCTCCGTCGTCGAGGACTCGATCCCGCTTTATTGCGCGCTTTGCCCAGAGCGGGAAAACTTCTCGGATGTGTCTCACCTCTTGACGCACATTTCATCCAAGAGCCACCTGTCTCGGAAGTTCGACACAGAGCTGCGCGCGCAGGGCGACGATGAAGTGTCCGCTGCTCGCCTGGCTGAGTACGAGCGTTGGTATGCGATGCACCGAATCAGCGATCTTCTCCAGCGGCGCATGGAAACCAAGCAGCGTCGCCGTCAGCCCCGCCGCGAGCGAGCTCCAGCTTCAGCCCCGACAGTAAGTATCACTGAGAT
The DNA here is from genome assembly GCA_000733355.1 of Falciphora oryzae. Classification (NCBI taxonomy): domain Eukaryota; kingdom Fungi; phylum Ascomycota; class Sordariomycetes; order Magnaporthales; family Magnaporthaceae; genus Falciphora; species Falciphora oryzae. The sequence goes on from JNVV01000016.1 coordinate 702,275, forward strand.
CTAACTAACCCTGGGCTCCCAATCCGCTTTTCGTTGGATCAAGTTGCTCACCTGTGCTTTATCACTTCCGTACCAGGCTCGAACTCTTCGAGCGCCTCGTCCTGCCCCTCCCGGCCGTTCTGCCAGCGTCAAAGCCGAACCTCGCGAAGACAGCGCAGATGTCTTTGACCTGCATTCCCGAGCCTCTACCGCCAGCAGAAGCGACACCGACCCGCGCCAACAGGCAGCTGGTCGCTACGACTCTCCTGGCAGCCGCAACAGCACCCCCACGTACCAAACTCCGACTTCTGGACGGGGCCGCTCGGGTTTGCCTCCCAACTACGCTGAAATTGGTAAGTTTGAGGTGGAGGGTTCCGAGGTCGACGCTTCGAGCTTTGACGGCACTCTGAGCTTGGAGAATTTCGAGCTGGAGGACGACGACACGGTGAAGTTGAAGGGAATCAAGTACCCAGGCATGGCTGGTTTCGATGCTGCTACCCCTGAACAGCGTCGCAAGCGCAACCAGAAGAAGGACAAGTCCGTTGTTCAGAACATGAGGGAGTCCTCGGAGTCCATCGAGGCGCTCGAGTGCATCTGGGATGGCATGGGCAACTTCGACCGTAGCCGCGACATCTATGCCTCACCCTCGATCGACGGAAGCCCGGTCAGCAGGAAGGCCGAGCTTCCGGCCAAGAGGAAGAGGAGGCAGGCCAAAAATGGGAGCCCTACCGCTAACAGGGCGCGCCCAGGTGTTACGACTAGGGGAGCGGCGAGGGCCCAGCGGCAAGCTGCTGCGCGCCAAAGCTCCATTGCTACAGCTGACAAGGAGGAGTCAGATGGCAGGCACGACGATAGTTCGTGGACGACGGGCCAAGCGTCCCAGGAAAACGGCGACATGTTGCGAGTTAACGACCATCCGGTTCCGAGTAAGTGGCTTCCCCTTCCTCTCATTGGCCTCAGGTTTTGAAGCCGTTTGCATGCATGAACTAACGTGGTTTGTTTTATAGACCGGATGAACAGCCCTCTTGACCCCGGCGGGTAAGATTGTTTGGCCCACGTCACCCCCGCTCGTTCGCTGATCTTTTTCGACGCGGTCAAGGATGCTGGGTTTTGACTAATCTGTGCATCTTTCCCCTCCAGATTCCAACTGCATCACCGGGGGGCGCTGCAACAGCTTGACAACAACGGAATGATTGGAGCCCATGAGACCCTCCCCAAGCACCAGCACTACACCTACCCGTATTTTGGCCAGCCTAGCCAAGCAAGGGATATGGGTGTTATCGGCCACCAGGAATACCACACTTACATGCCGGCCAACTCGATCCCGGGAGACGGAAATTTCAACCCTCTGAGTCTGCGAGGGGTGACGGCTCCCGCCTTTCCTGGCTTGTCTGGCCATATGCCTTCCCCCTACGACGACCCCAACGACGTCGTACCATCGACCGCCTTTCAGCCCATCAACCCACGATTCGGCTTGCACGGTAGGCACAATAACAGCCCCAACCCACGGGCTTAACTCCGTGCAAAAAGACGAGCTCGTCCCTGACAGACTCCCTCCATCGGCTTAGGCGATCCGCAATCCCATCTTCCGGATGCGAACTCACACCTGTCGAGAACCGGGTGAATGAATCTGTTCAACGGCGAAGCAAATCTGGGCGACGAGTATCGTGCTCCGGGATCCGACTCTGGAAACAGGAGGGGTTTTCTCTATTCACGCTTTCTCTTTTTTTTTTTTTTTTTGTTCACCCACTGATTCCATCACCCAGCCTGATTTCTGCCCGCCACTAATTTTCCTCTTTGGTCACTTTTCTCCCATTTCCGTTTGGTTTCTTCGTTAGCACACCACCCCTCCTTCATATCAGAAAACCCCATAAAACCCAGCACGCACAACCCATTGGCATCAATGTCAGATCCCTCACACTTCTCCCTAACTTCATCGCGCCGGCTAACCATCCAGCAGCCTCCTCTCAGACTGCATTCATTGCGAAGGCTGCTGACTTTGCGTGCAGCGCAGCACCTCAAAGAGCAAAGTGGGGAAGGGGAACAGGCGCATGGCGCAGTT
>JNVV01000016.1:704602-724031 GCA_000733355.1 Falciphora oryzae
CTGTCTGGGCTTTGAGATTCTTTGGGTCGTCTCGGGACGTGGGCGAATGACGATGCGTCTCGCAACCAGCAACTGTGAGAACGGCGCGTCGAGTTGGACCCGAGAATACGGTTCTGAGACCCACAGAATCAAAAGATAGCCGCTTCCCATATCGACCAGGTGAGGCCCCTATGCTCTTGCAGGAGATCCACAAGAGGCCGTCGTCGAGATGGGAATAGTGGTAACTGCAGTCACACCGGACCTCCTGAGTTATGCATATGCTTGGAGTGGGAGCAAACTCGGACCTCACGCTGCAGCATCAACAGACGTTAAGGGAGATATTGGCTGGAGGCGAGGGTTATTTCGTCCATCAGCACCAAAAAAGCCTGCCGCGGCGACAGTGGTGACTGGGATGGAATTCTGAGCATCAGGGCACCAACACCTCGACGCTCTTCTATCATCTGTTTGATTAGGGCCCATATGGCGGAAAGACGAATACTTGGTGCATGCACTGGCTACCTGCAAAAATACAGCAGCAGTTTGCCCCCACTCCATTCCGAATGTTGCATCATGGCCTCTGTGATTGTCGTGAAAGAGCCGAGGGTTTCGTCTCGAGCCAGTAGATCGACAAGATACAGATCGTTGGCGTTCCACGGGGCATTCTTGTTTGATTAATTAGCTACAACGGAATCGTTGTCCCATGCCCGCCGTGAGTGACCATCACAGAATTCAAATCTGATAGGTGCTGCCGAGGACATATATTAGTTCTACCTTCTATTCAAGGATAGAGCAAGACACCTTTCTTGCTCTAGGTTCTGCGAATCCCGAGGGTCCCTCGGGGGTCTTTATAAAAGCCGGCTGCGTCTACATGGTCAGAACTGTACCTAGGGCCAGTGCCCCCAGTCACCTTGCATAGGTATATGGACTAATATCTACCAGTAATTAGCCCACAATCAGCCATCGTATTGAATCCGTTCTTTTGTCCCCGCCTGTATGCCAAGCCGGGAGGAGACGGTGCTTGGCTTTGGGGACGAACCCTGCGGTCAAGTGTGTTTGCCGTCGATCAGCCCGGAATCACGGAATCAGCGGGGAACATGGCCAAGCAGACAATTGTTGGTGATGAGCCTTCATGATTCTTTAGCTGGTGGGAAGGGATTCAAACATATCTCGTCAACTCCGGAGGGATCTCTCCCCTGCAAGAGCACTGGAGTTAACAGCGAGGGCCGAGAGGATGAGAGGTCCGCTGGCTTAATAATTGAATTTTTCACTTGTACCAAGAGGATCAGCGAGGTGTGTGCGCGTGTGTCAGGTGGTGGTGTGTCTTTGTAATTACGATAATTACGATCTTTTCGCCCGAGCATTGTCCAAGCCCGTCCCCGTGTCCTATTATTGGCAGCTAACCGCCCCAGCCTCTCACCGAACCCCGCCAGCCTTCTCTCAACGGTCCTTTTTTTTTTTCTTTTTTTTTCGTCGCCGTAACTCGCCTGCTAGGGCTGATCCGGCAGCCGCCCCCAGACTGGCTAGGCGGGATGGGGCTTAAGGATCTGACAAGTGAATGGTGGAAGGATTCCCATTCCCCTGCAGACGCCCCGGGAGCGCCAGCCCAGGATGGCAAAACCCCCGGGGTAAAAGGGGGAAAGGACCAAAGCACGGCGGTGGCGGCGTTAATTACGCACGTACCCGATAGCCGCTGGGCTGGAGAGCTGCAGCAGGCCTTTTTTTGTGGAGGGCAGGGCAGGACCTCTTGTTGGAGGGTAGCCAATGACCCCTTCCCCAGTCCTCATTTTTTTTTTTTTTTTTTCTCGTTTGGGCGGGAATAACAAGCAGCGGACAGCTTACATATCGTGATTGGAGAGAGACCCCTTTCGGAAAGTCGCCGACGGGGACATGGGGCTTGAATTACACCGATTCCCACTCTCGTCTTACGGGCACGGTCCCACCTTTGCGCGCCACGCATAAACTATGGGGAACGTTTGGGCAGGGAGGGCAGGTCTGCCAAGAATACTAAGTAGGGCAATCACGCTGGCGAAGCGCAGGCACGGAGGTGACACGCCCAATACAAGGCAAGAGTTGGCGGGGAACACGGCTAGATTGTGTTGCATGATGGCAGGCGGTTCGTTCGTTCCATGGGCGCGTGAATTAAGCTTGGACTAACAGCCTGCCTGCTGGCCCCTGACGAGTTGCCAGTTTCCTCAGTCCAACAAGCTTGTTTGAACTCCTTCTAGAACAGGGGCCCCGTCCTCCCCGCCCGTTTCTGGCGAGCCTGCCTCTTGACCCCTGGGCCCTCCGCTGAGGCGCCGCCTGTGCGGATGCCGTCTTTGATGGATGGCTTCATGATGTTTCCTCTGGAGATTAGGTTCATCCTTCGTTAGCTTCGGCGTCATTTTTGCCTCGCAGCGTGATGTGCATAGTAAGCAAGCGGAGGGGACTATCAGTTTTAGAAACACTCACCATGTTGTCAACCCTGCTGAACTTGCGCCCGCACCCCTCGGCGGGGCACTCGATGTTGGGGTTGTGCGACCGCATGTGCCGCCTGCAGTCCTTCTCGGACGAGAAGCCGTTGTAGAAGCGCGGGCAGCCGTCAATGCTGCAGAAGTGGCTCTTTGTGTGCGCCCGGTAGTGTTTCCGCAGGTCGCATGCCCTCAGGAAAGTGCGCGTCGACCCGCACCCCGGGTGTGTGCACCGCCAGCTGCCCCCTGGCCCCTCGGGCTGGCATCCCATCTCGCGCACGTCCTCGGGCATCCAGTCCGGCCCTGCTCGTGTACGACCTGCTGACGCCGAGCGTCCGCGGAGAGCGGCCGCAGAAGAGGAAGACGTGGTGGTGGTTTCGGCGGTAGTGGCCAGTGGCGGAGACGCTCCAGAGCTCGTACCCGTCTCTTGTTCTGCCGGCGCTGCCCTTACTGTCGACGATGCCGCCGTGTTTGCGTTGCTGCTGCTGTAAATCCCTCCTGCTGATGTGGCTACGGTCGTCGCCGTTGCTGTGAAAAAGTTTCCCGCCGAGGTGAGATCAGGATCCAAAAGGTCCGGGTCCCACATCCCCGTGTGTGAGGGCGCGGGGCTCGCTGCGGTCGAGTAGCTGGCAGCGGACGGGGTGCAGCCGGGGCGCAACGCCGGCGAGCAGGGCGCGCTGAACGAGTCGCTGTGCTGCAGTCGCGGCGGGAAGAGTTCTGAGGAGCGGCGCTCGCTCTGCTGGCCGTCCTCAAACTTGAACACGGGGTCGACCCAGGCGTCCTCGAAGACTGCGACGGCGTCCAGCGAGTCGGACAAGACTAACGTCGGGGTGGTGCTCATCCGAGCACGTTCCGCAGTGGTTTCGGGAGAAACTCCGAGGTGCTGTTGCTGAGCCTGTGCTGCTGAGCTGGCCGTTAAGGAGGTGGTGTCGTGCATGGTGAGGGGTTCTTGTGGAGGAAAGCCCCATTGCTGCAGCTGCTGGAGGTAGTGTTGAGGGTGTGCGTTTTGCGCGTATTGGTGCTGGCGATGTTGTTGGTGTTGCGGGCGGTAACTCCTGATGTTGTTTCCTTGGGTATGCGCCATGGTGTGGAAGTGGTCCAGTGCTGGGTCAACATTGTTGTCCAGCAGGGAGAGTAGCCGTTGTTGCTGCTGTTCTTGGAGCGTGGGCTCCTCGTTCCCCCACGAGAGCCTCCAGTCCTGATTAGGCATGGTACCATATGCTTCGGACGGCCTGTCTGCCTGGCGGACCGGCAAACACCCGAGCATTGTGTGTGGGAGCTCCGTGGTGGCGCTAGGAGATGGTTATAGAGTGGCGAGGGTGGGTGTAGAGGAGGTTCCTTGCAGCACAGGAGTGATGTATGTACTTCTCGAAGGCTGATCGGAAGGAATGTAGATGCCAGGGGCTATGCAGTAGACACGGCAGAGAGAGGCCACGGGAGAAGATGAGAGGATGTCCAACTTACTAAGTATTTAGACATTAACGGTATCGTTACTAGTGGTGGCCGTGGCTGGACTGGGGCCGAGTGGTGGGCGGGCACGCTGGCCACCCCTCCCCCCTTTCTGGGCCCTGTCCCGCCTCTGCCCCTGGCCCCTGGCCCCTGGCGCGCGGGATCGGCACAGGTCGCGCCTTGCAAATCGACACCCACATTACCACGGTGACGACGGTCGAGACAAGACATTGCCTCGACCACGGCGCGGACTTTGGGAAACTACCCACACGACGGAGCAGCGGAGATACGGGATCGAGCGCATTGCCGTCTACTCTCCGATCCAGACCACACAGGGGCTGAGCCATATGCCCAAACCAGCCGGGGCCGGCAAGATGCTACTCTGGGCTCACGGCGTCCCATTCAAGGATCGATGTCCGGCATGCTAGGCCTGCTATGAGGGGACCCACGCAGAACAGGCCCCGAGTCGAGTGGTTTGGGCGGAGAAGAAGCTGCGTCAGTGGCTGGAGAGCGAGAGGGGTGTGTTCCGTCTGGTGTGTTCCGCATGGCGTGTTCCCCATGTCGTCCACGGCCATAACGAGACGCCGTGATGCCCCAGGCAAGCGAGCAGCTGCCGATGTGCAGAGGTCCTGCGCCAGCCGGCTTGGCCTCCGTCTCCCGTCCGTCCTGTGTGCTGTGCATCTTCCGCCGGCTTACCTGTCACCTTGTGTGACTGTCGACGCCCTTTCGCGGGGGTTCGGCCGTCGTCGTGCTTTCAGGGTTGTCAGGGCTGTCAGGACGCGTGGAGAATGGTGCCCTGCCTGGCTTTGGACGACGCCATGCGGTCCGCGACCACGACCCCCACAAATCCACTGGGGAAAGGAAAAGAAAAACATCAGACAAAGTCCAGCAGGGCAGGCAGCTCGCAGCCAATCCTGCGGAGAAGCGACAGCTCAGACCCTGGCTGAGGCTCAATCTGCTGGCTGGAGATGTGGGACCAGAGCGCAGCGTCGATTGGTCAGATCGCCTATTTCGCGCTGCCATTGGGCGAGCGTTTATTCCCACATGTGCATCCTCGACCGGTCCCCACTCCCCACCGACGTTCGAAATGTTCCAGCGGATGTCTGCCGGGGAGGGGGCTCGATGCCGCGACGCACCCGCCCTCACGATTCGAACAATCTGACAGGAGTGAGCTAGTCTGTGTCAATCAAAATGGAGGCATCCACATCTCCACGGAGCTGGGCTCCGGACACCATCAAGTCTCCGGCGGATGGGCTCGAAAAAGGGCGTAGGAAATGGACCGCCTCAGGTACCGACTTGGATTAATTAGCCCAGGAAATGGGGCAGATCCAGCCGGTAGACTCCTCTGATGGGCCGGTTCGGTCTCGAAGCCAATCCTTTCCGTTTAACGTTGCCCATATCCACCAGCCGGGCATTTTCATGCGGTTGCATCTCACCATTGTTTTTGTCTTGCTTGGCACGCCTCCATCTTGTCTCCTCATCACCGCACGCGTAGCACACACCCTCGACGAAGCCCTCCTGCGCGTCACTGCCGACACCGTAATTTCGCCGTCAGAACTCACCGGCCACCCTGGACACGTGCATTCCTGCCGTGTTGTCTATCTCGGGTATCTCGGGTGGGGATTATCAACCACTGCCCGGCTTAGGATTTTTAAGCGCGTCGAGGCCCACACGACGGCAGCGGTGGGCCCTGCGCCTGGTTCTCGTCCTCCGCTTTGATTTTCCTTATCGAGTAAGACGCCGGCCGGTATGATTCACACCAAGCCGCCAGTCCACCACATCGAACGGGACGAAAGGATTCTTGTAATTAGGCCATCGGCTGAGAACCAGAGCAAAAGGTCACTCGCGTCTTGGACGATCATGCAGGAGCGAATGCTACCCAGAATCATGGAGGCGCGCAGGCACGCGCACACATTACATCGTGTGTTTGTCAATTCAAAGTTTGCCTCGCTCGGGCTCAATCCAATCCCTCAGCCCTAAACGGCCTCTGCGTTAGAGGCTGAGCAAATTAAGGATGTGGCGGACAAAACTCTGCCGCAGCCACCTTATTTATTTATAAATAGGTAGCAATCGAGGTCCAGGATTGGAAATGGGTCAAGAAAATCCTTGCCCAGAATCGACGCGGGGAGAACACCGCACCAAAAGCTAGGGAAAAAATCTGGGCGTGGCAAGACTCGAACTTGCGTTTCTTCGGCCACAACGAAGTGTACTAACCCCTATACGACACACCCTGTGCTTTTCCCGACGAGCCGCTACGCCATTCGAGTTTCCGTTACGTTTAGGCTCGTCGTGTGGTGCACTCGATCCGATGCGGGGTTTATGAGGCCTCTTCACGACTCAGATATGACGCAATTGGCTCGCAGCCTCCCAACGTGAACTGGCAAACCACGAAAAGTTTGTTAGCTTGGCCTAGGTGGCTCCAACACGCCTCTATTATCGACATCACTCTCGTAGTAGAATCCCACGTATAGCAACCTGTGATATGCAGGTGACCACAACTGTATTTTATATTACCATATAGATATGAGACGTGTACGTGCTCCTACAGAGGGAAGTTTCAATATCGACATACTACCACACGGTAATTCTTCCCACATTTGGATGCTAGTGTTGCATATTCAACATTTGCATGAAGGCTCTGCGTCAGCAAATTCCACATTTCGAATCACACATAAGGAACTTGGCCTGGTTGAGCTTCCCGAGGATGCTGTATAGCAGCATCTTCCTCAACCCTGATGTAGCTAATTATCTCACTAAACATCAAAATATATCAAGCAATGTAACCGTAACCATGTGTTAAATTCTTCCATCCCATATATGCGCACAAAACACATTACTATCAGTCACGGTTTCAATAAAGTCCGGCCCTGCCCGTCTATGTGGCTGAAGCAACAGTGAGAGATATTAGATACTGTAAAGGGCGCTGATGCCTGTCTTTAAAGTGATATAGAGCCTCGATTTCTGGGTTGAGTGTAAACGCTAAAGGCAGGGGACCATTCATGAATTCTCGAAGGCTACATGATCTATTAGCTGCTACGAAGAAAAAAAACATGTTAGCCTAAGCCTGCAACACGATGATGTACTATCGAGAACTATCCCATGTCCTAACCACTGGATCCTTGGCATGAAAAACGAGCATCACCTCGAGTGCCGTTGAGCCCTCGTCCGTATATCTTTCCCTCTTGGCAGATCTCGTATTCCTTTCAGGAACCAATGCTTTCCAGGGGTCAATGCTGGGTTTCATTCCCTATTCGGGAGCTTGAGGCTCAACGGCACTTAAAGGGTAGTTAGGGCATCACAAAAGGTTGATAATTGTCCATCCAGCCTCCATGGAGACGTTCTTGATCCCTAGGCCGAGGCTGTGCAACTCTGTTGAGAGTACGCAACATAGAGGAGCGCCCGGACAGCATGATCCAGAACCACAACGACACCAGGCCGTCTTCTAGAGTTATTGACTTCTGTTCCAAAAGCTGTATCCGGAGTGCTGGACCAGGAAATATCACAGACACCAGCACACTCGCGTGGTCTGAAGGGTGAGTCCGCCATCATCGTATCCGAAGGGAAAAGTCATCGTCACGTCCCAGACCACGAACTGGCATCGAATGAATGGGAATGGCAACGGGGTAGCACATGGAATATGAAGTAGAAAGAAACATAACCCGGACGCAAGACAGCTGCGTGTCTCACCTGTCGATCTGAGCTTGCTCGGACTGGCAGGCGGGTGCGCCTCGCTTGGATGGGCGTACATATAGCAGAATTCCCACGACGCGGGAATCGTAAAAGGCTTCCCCGCTGGCCGAATAGCCCGGTAAACGTGTGTCATATATGCTTAAACTTCTGAGGTCATCATAGACCCCGGCCTTCTCTGGTTGAACCCAGACTGTTGCGGACCGGGCCGCTGCCAAGCCAACGCCCAATCGGAACCATGCGCTCGTATCCAAATACAGAGGGCCTTCTAGACGAGTAGGTGGCCTGCACCAAGCATCTAGAATATCCCCGGGCAGCTCGGCATGGCGTGGTACTTGCAGGGGATACGTGGTGCCCACCTGGGACCTCCAGCTCCTCGCAAGGCTGCGCATGTTCGACCCACTAATCCTCGGACGTCGGACAGGTGTTTCCTCGGACTGACGAACAGATACGGGTTCTGGTTTCGTCCGGCGCCGCCACAGGACACCCTCCTTCCTGCGCCTGTCCCGCCTGACGCCACGGATAAGAAGGACGGTGTCACAGATGGCTGTGCCGATCAAGGCAGCTTCTCGCCCGTTCTCGTGGCCTGCCCAACCAGTGAGTTGGTGGTGTCGTCGGCGTACCGCTTATACACGTCGATGTACGCCTGCTTGTCGCTCCACGTGTCGACAACACATGGTCGGTTCACAACGGCGTCGAGCCAGATGCGCCAGCGCCGCCACACGGCGTCGTCGCCCTCTTGCGCCCCCTCGGCCGGAATCCCAACGCCGCCGGCCTTGTAATGATCGATCAGCCAAAGCCTCTTTGCCCAGGGGGCCAAGCTGACGTCCACCAAGCTGAAATGGTCGCCGAGGAACCAGGGGCCGACACCACCCCGAGTGCCACTGCCCTCGGCCGGCGCCATCTCGCGGACGAGCGCCTTGATACAACTGTGCAGCTCCTGGCGTGCCTGGTCGAGGCTGTATGGCTTTTCGGGCGTGTGCTGCAGCAGCTTGTAGAAGCCGGCGACGACCTTGTTGCATATGTGGTCGATCCAGATGCGGCAGCGAGCGCGCTCGTAAGGGTCGCGCGGCATCAAGTACGGGCCGTGCTGGGCCTTATCCGCAAAGGCCTCGTCCAGATAGTCGCAGAGGACGGTGCTCTCGTACAGCGGCTTCAGCTCCTGCTCCTGCTGGCCCGCGTGTATGGCCGGCCGGGGGACGGCCAGGGCGGGAACAAGGCCGCGGGGATTGAGGGCCAGGAACTCGGGGGATTTGTGATAGGGGTTGATCTCGATGTACTGGTATGGGATGCGTTTCTCCTCCAGCACCATCCAGGCACGCTGGACGAAGGGACAGAACCAGCCCGCATACAGCTTGAGCGGGTGCTCGGGCGCGTGGGCTTTGACAAGGTCTGCGGCCCGCCCCGTGGCATGGTCGAGAATGGAAGTGTCCACTTGGGCCATGTTGAAGACTTATCACTCCGCTTAGTTGCCGATCTAGAGAAATAAGCAGGACAGGAGAGCAGATCGGGAACGCAAAGAAATGTACCTGGATTGGACAAGTTAACACCGAGCTGGGCAAGGCCGGGGTTGAGACGCCACAGAGACGTAGGCGGGGTGACGTCGGCCGATCGATATACCCGGATTCCGCCTGCCAAAATGCCCGTCGGCTGGTTCGCTCTCGCGGGGTGGTCCCCTGGAGTCCTGGGTAAGGGTAATTGGACGGTGCGAAGTGGCCACCCCTACCGTCGAGCACAAGCACAGCACGACGTGACCAAGCCGAACAGGGCCTTGCAAAGGTTTATGGGCGTGTGAACCATGCAATAGGCGTTGGTACACGAGCTGGCCCGGTGGGCGCGGCGGCGGCGTCTCTTGGGAAACGTTTTGTTCTTCAGGGCCTGTGGCAGGCGTGTGCCAGCGGCTTTGGGGGCCGTCCTCGTCGTAGTTTTCGCTGTAGTTGTCGTCGTCCAGGCGCGTCCACGCCACTCGGGATGCCCCATGGTAGTCAGTCCAGATCGAGAGCGATTGTCTGGGCATGGGATGCGCAAATACATCTGGGGACTGGATTTTTTTAAACCCACGCAAAGCGGCCGGCTCTGCCTCCTGTGCTTCCGCCAGGCTTCAGCAATCCACTACTCCCGCCAGCGGGCCCGCACTGCCTGCAGGAGAAGATAAATTCGGCCGAGGTTCGGCGATCCAGAACCTGCTGGACTGCAATCTTGCAGATACAGCCTCACGGATGCTGGCGACCCCGCTCCGCCCAAGGGTCATGCTTGGAGAGAGACGCTGCTGGCCCGTGGAGCCTGGGCTTTAGGGGCTTTACCCGGTGCGCGTTAGCGCCATGTGGTGGTGTGCATCCGCTGGCGTGCGACATCAAATCAAGCACACGAGCGCACGAAACTTGGCGCACGGGCCCCACACTAGCGAGGAATGGGCTGGGCCGTGCTAGGAATTTGGAGCCTGCGCCGCACCACTTTACGCGTCGACTCGACGCGGTCTGAATGGAGCATTACTGGTGAAGCTGCATTCGCTATACACCGAGGCTTGAAAGCCCACCGTCGACCATCGTCAAGCACGCAGATAACCTCCAGTCCTGGCCCCTCCCCCCCGCCCTCAGCCCACGAACCAGCCGAACTGCTCTCGAAACCAAGACCAGAAAAAATGACCGACTTCGAAGATGAGATGGACATTGACGTCCCCGCAAAGTCCAAGGACGTCACCTTTTCGGCGGAGACAAAGGGGAAGAGGAGTGCGGCAAATCTGCCTGTTGAGGCGGAGGACAGCCTTCCATGGTGCGCATCTACGGACATATAGTAGAGGTATATCCACGCCTCTGATGCCTCCCGAGCAAAAGAGGCTGACAAGCGTTTCGCACCATACAGGGTCGAGAAGTACCGGCCGGTGAGCCTCACGGACGTGTCGGGCCACCAGGACATCCTCACCACCATCAACAAGTTCGTCGACAGCAACCGCCTGCCTCACCTCCTGCTCTACGGGCCTCCGGGCACGGGCAAGACCTCGACCATCCTGGCCCTGGCCCGGCGCATCTACGGCGCCGACAACATGAGGCAGATGGTCCTGGAGCTGAACGCCTCGGACGACCGCGGCATCGACGTCGTGCGCGAGCAGATCAAGACTTTTGCCTCAACCAAGCAGATCTTCTCAATGGGCCGCAGCGCGGCGCCCCCCGCATCAGCAGCAGCGGCAGCAGCAGCAGCATCCTCATCTGCCCCCTCGGCCGCGCGGGGAGCCGGCAGCATGGCGTCATACAAGCTCATCATCCTAGACGAGGCCGACGCCATGACCAACACGGCGCAGATGGCGCTGCGCCGCATCATGGAGAAATACACGGCCAACACGCGCTTCTGCATCATCGCAAACTACTCGCACAAGCTGTCCCCGGCCCTGCTGTCGCGCTGCACCCGCTTCCGCTTCAGCCCGCTCAAGGAGGCCGACATCCGCGTGCTCGTCGACCGCGTCGTCGAGGAGGAAGGCGTCAACGTCCTGCCCGACGCCGTCGACGCCCTCGTCCGCCTCAGCAGGGGCGACATGCGCCGCGCCCTCAACGTCCTGCAGGCCTGCCACGCCTCCAGCACCCCGCTGCGCGAGCCGGGGGCCCCCCCGCCTGGCCCGGACGACAAGGTCGTCAGGGACATCGTCACGATCGAGTCCATCTACAACTGCATCGCCGCGCCGCCACCCGACGCCATCAAGGAGATACTGAACACGCTGCTGGGCACCAGCGACGTGATCCAGTGCCTGGGCACCATCAACGCGCTCAAGGTGTCGAGGGGCCTGGCGCTGGCCGACATCATCACGGCCCTGTCCGAGGAGGTGGTCAAGCTCGAGGTCAAGCCCGAGGTCATGATCCAGTGGCTCGACGGCCTGGCTCAGATCGAGCACAGGGTCGCCAGCGGCAGCGGGGAGGCCGTCCAGACCGGTGCCGTCGTCGGCGTCATCAGGCAAGGCGTCGAACTGATGAGCTGAAGAGGAGGGAGCCAGGGGCAGATAATGTGCATAAACCGAGTTTGTTTTAGGCGTAATGATATCAACGATCGGATAGACACTTCTCAGCATCCTTACGCATTTAGTGGATCCCCTCACATATCGCTGGTGACAGTGCTACATGAGACGGTGGAATAAAAAGTGGGAGACGATGACCTCAAAAAATCTTGCTCTTGCAGCCTCAGCTTACAACCCAGCTAGCACAAGACACCCTCAGATCCGGGGCAGGTCCGGGTGGCACCAACCGCCCAGACCGTGTGAGCGCACTGTCACCGGTGCGGCGTGTCTCTATGCGACTACCCGGACAAGGACCCCGGCGTGTGTAAGGCGGGTGGCTGCCGTCTCGTGGTGGTTGGTTGGTGCGGGGCTTTCAGAAGAGTGCGACCCTTTTGTCCCATGCGGAGCACTCGTGGTGGAGGGGTGATGGTTGCGCGAGTCGCACAAAATACCACTTGTAGTTTGCTCTCCTCAATAGACGATGCTGTGTTTCCCACCTTCCGCCGCCTAGGCTGTCGGTGGGCATCCATGTCTTGCTTTGCGGAACAGCTTCGCCGGCTGGGCTAGGTCACGGCGATCTGCGCCATCCGCCCCCTCGCAGCAGTCTCGTCTCAGCCCGCCATCGCCATGTGAAAGCACTTGTTTCTCGCCTTGACCCAGCCCAGATATGTGCCCGTGTCTTTTCTTTCACACGCTAGCACAGGTGACCCGACCCAGTAACCGAGATCCCGTCACCGGGCCTCCAGACTAGAGCACATAAGCTCGTGTCGCTCGCTACCTATATGGGGACTCCCGCGGGATTTTTTTTCCGCCATTTTAGGACCTGGTTTCATCCCCGGGTCCAGGCCAACTAAAAGGTTGACGTGCGCATGCATGAGGGCGGCTGTTGGCGCCCAAAAAGCTGCACGCTTGTGGGCCAGGGTGTTCTTGGCGCCACTTCCCAAGTCTGCACACACATAGTAGCCGTGAACGCCCGGTTCTCGTATCCAACCGCCATTCACGGGTCCTCAGCCGCAAGGGATAAAAAAGAGGCATATCTGCTGATTGGGGGCTCGTGCCTCGCGGCAGCTCAATCGTCCGCCCTTGTGATGATGGCTGCAGACCGGGAAGAAGAGGGGGCGACCATCAGCAACTACAACCGAACCATGTGAAGAGAGAGGGAGACGCCTCTCGAGCTGTTAAGAATGCGCCTCCGCATCAAGTGTCCGGAGCGGACGCTTGCAGGCGGGCCAACACTCGGTACCTAGAGAGAGCAAGGGAGGAACCCTTCTTGGCTCTGGGGGAGATGCAGAAGGGCGGTTGGTACGCGCACCTTTGCTTTAGGCGGTCGGTGTCTCTCCTTTATTCCCTGGTCTCTCTCACCACGTCCAATTCCGGAATCTCGCATCATTTGTCGCCAGACGTCTCGTCCCAGTTCCACTAGCCCGCATACCCACCGACAACACCAGCTTGGGGGCAGAAACACTATTGCGATGGGTACCCAGACTCTCGGGGTAGTTCTTGTCACCAACTCAACCTACGGCCTCGGAAGGACAATTGCTGAGCACCTGGGACAGGCCGGGGTACGTCATATTGCTGTGGCGCCGAGCCGAGAGCTTCTTATCAAGCATTCAATATGGCCCTGGATTGGCTTTTTGGCTTACTCCCGAGGCAATCTATTTTTGTTATCGGCTGGTAGAAGCCACACGATATGATATAGCTGACGTTATCTCCGCTCCAGTGGAGCGTTATAGTTAGTGGCGAGGACCGCGAAGCCGGCGAGGAGGTCGCGCGCGCCATTGTTGCGGCGCGGCGTGGCTCGCGCACAAGCGTCTTCGTCGAGGGCTCCCTAGAGGATAGCGAGTCCATCCGCGCGCTACATGAGAAAGCCGCTGCCGCTTGGGGCGGCTGTATCGATGCCGCCGTCAACGTGCCGCAGGACTTGAGCGCCGAGGACCAGGATGTCAAGCTGGCAGACCTTGATCCTGACGTGTTTGATCGGGCAATGTCCGGTTGCGTCTTTTCGACCTTTGCCAGCGTGCAGGCTCAGGTACGCGGTCTTTTTCTATCTCGGATGATTCTCATATCCGATTATGGTAGAGAAGCCCAATGAGGCATGAAGCTGACCATCCCTCCATCCAGATTCGGCATATGCTTCCTCGGGGCGAAGGACGCATCGTGAATGTCGCCTCGGCCAGCCCACCCAACATCCTCGACGAGGGCGGCGCAGACGCATCGTCTAGATACGCGGTAAGCGCCCCGCGCGAGTATTGGTCCATTCGGGCCATCCGAAGTAGCTGATGTGTGTGACTCGTAGATCATCGGCATGACCAAGGTGGCTTCTCTCTAGTACATTTCCGACGGCGTTCTCATCAATGCCGTAGTACCAGCCTGTCTGAGCCAGCGCTTCATGCAAGAGGCTCTGGCCCCCGGCTGGCTAGGGGCAGGAACGGCGTTCAACAACGGCAAGCCTCCAGCGACGAGACAGGCTGGGGGGATCAACTTTGCCCGCTCCGTCGCATACCTCCTCGGATGCCAGAACGCGTTTGGGCAGATTGTCACTGTGGATGGGGGTCAATAACCGGGAGCAAGAACTCTCTCTCTCTCTCTCTCTCTCTCTCTCTCTCTCTCTCTCTCTGCAGCGTGCATTAGGTATATCTCTTAGTTACTGGCCCCGACAGGCCTCGAACTGAGAGAAGGCGAGTGTGCTGGAGTTGTTTCCTAGATTTCGGATGATACCTAGGTACCAACCGAGGTACCCCAATAAGAACGCGGTAATGAAACGTCTGGGGGTGGTCAGCGCTTAGTCGCTGAGGTCTTATTGAGGTGGCTGTGACGGGAAAGTGAGGTGAAGTGAGTTTATTTCCGGGGAGTACTCATTCCTCGACGGCAAGGCTCCCTTTGCAGCCACCTTCCCAGCGGTGTACCTTGATATTTTGCGCGGTGCGTGTGCGTGGTCTTATGGTCGTATAGGCTTGATGATTCCTAGCGATTAGGGTTGTTCCGTAGTAGTCTCGCGCGCTGAGGCGTACATGAGAAAGTCTCCCGAAGTAGCGGCTGCTCCTCAACGGCCCTCGTCAAGATGTCTAAAATTTAGAATTGCAAAAGTGTTTGTCGACACTTGATCGAAAGTCATATGTGGGGACCCGTACTGCAATTCGATAAAGAGATCCACAATTTTAGCAGCGGCCTAAGCTTAGCCGCTCCACTCGATTGGCCACGGAGGTTTGGTCGGAGTCGCGACTTGATTTCAATGATATTCTCTAACTCGATCCGATCTGCACCTGCGCCTGCACTCGCACCGAACCTCGCCGAATAGCCGAACCCGCCCCAGTCGACGGCTACGTTTCCTGATCGGCCCAGTGGACTCATCGTCCCCCAACCCTCACCGAGGACCGACCGAAAAAGAACGCCCATCAAGCAGGAGCACCAGCAGGAGCCACCACCACCGCCATGGACTACCAGAACCGGGCGGGCTCCAAGTTCGGCGGCGGCGGCGTGGCCTCGCAGAGCGCGACCAACGCGGACCGGCGTGAGCGGCTGCGCAAGCTCGCGCTCGAGCACATCGACCTGGACAAGGACCCCTACATCTTCAAGAACCACCTGGGCTCCTTCGAGTGCCGCCTCTGCCTGACGGTGCACCAGAACGACGGCTCGTACCTGGCCCACACCCAAGGGAGAAAGCACCAGACCAACCTCGCCCGCCGCGCCGCCCAGGAGAAGCGCGACGTGCGCAAGGACATCGACCCCCAGACCGGCCTGCCCGTCGGCGTCGTCGGCGCGGGATTCAGCGCCTTGGGTCTGGGCGGCGGCAAGGCCCGCAGCGCCGTCAAGATCGGGCGGCCGGGGTACAAGATCACAAAAGTCAGGGACCCCGTCACGAGGGCCGAGGGCCTCATCTTCCAGCTGCAGTTCCCCGAGATAGGGCGCGACGTCGCCCCCAAGTGGCAGGTCGTCAGCGCCTTCTCGCAGCGCGTCGAGGACCCGGACCGCAACTTCCAGTACCTGCTCGTCGCCGCGGAGCCCTACGAGACGTGCGGCTTCAAGATACCCGCCCGCGAGCTCGACAAGCGCGAGGACAAGATGTTTGAGTACTGGGACCCGGACGCCAAGGAGTACTGGATCCAGGTCATGTTCATGACGGAGCGGGAGGAGCGCTTCAACGCCGCCCCGGGCCTTGTCGGCCGGAGGTGACGTGGTTTTGGATAAAATAGGACCAAAAGAGAGACGATGATGGTCACTCGCTCGGCAACGTCAGGGGGTCACGCGGTCCTCGATGGGAGGAAATACTGCCGAGAGTGTGTTCTTGTCGAAGAAAGACATTGTGGGAAACCTCCTGAACGCCGGCTGGTTGCCGTCCCATTTACCGCCCCGGCACGTCATGCGATCACGCGACTGTTGACCCTCGTTAGGGGATACCTAGCCGGGGACCATGGTGCAAGGGGTATCTTGGGCCCATCGCGGACGCTGCACATAGCAGATCTATGGAGACGCGCCCATGGGCTTGTACTTGTTTGAGAAGCAAAGTTCGCTTCGGGACTTGAAGAAAAATTACTTTAATGATACCATAAGACAACGCGTTAGATCTTATTTCTATCACTTGTCCGGTTGCACAATGAGACAACATCACCCTGCCACTGAAAGCTGCTCACCTTCACTCAGAGTATCTGCCGTGAAGGCTATTGCAAGGCAAGTCAGTACATGCATGCTTCATGATAAAAATCAACCTTCTATTCCAAGGCGTATCTGCCACATTACAGTAAATGCGGAAAGCGGCCAGGTCAAAGCCTGTTCGGAGGCTGAAACAAGGCGGTGGTGCTACGCATATCATGATAATATTGTGCCCAGCTTGTTCTTGTGTTTCTAGATTGAGCACCCCCCAACCACAACAAGACTTTTCCTTCCGAGAACGACCTCCCTTCTCTCGCGTAGACGCAGCGGCCGAACCAGCCTCGCGTGAGCACACTCATCGGAAGTTGTTATCGAACCGCTTGAAGGTGTAGCCAATGAATGGCAGGCTCATCTCAGGAGTCTCCTCCTGCCCCCGCGCCTGAGCCTGCATCTGCTGCGCGCGGAGAACAGTGGCGTTGTCCGTCTGGTCGATCTCGTCAGTCGGGAAGTAGGTCGTGTCGATGTTGGACGTGAGGCGCGGCTCGAACGGAGCCCGAATGCGCCGCAGCGTGTCGAACTCGACGCCCCGGAAGAAGGCGTGGCTCTTGATCTCGTGGGCACCACCTCGTCCCAGGCGGTTCTCCGTGTTGCAGACCATACTGTAGCATGTTCATCAGCATTTGTGCAGCCTCGACAACCAAGCACGACTGATGCGGGCGGGTGCCAAAGACAGTAGCTGACGGGCGGGATACAGCACCAGGAGTTCTCACCTCCGGATCAAGTTCTCAGCTTCGACGCCCAGCTGGATATCGTCTGGGAAGTACAGGCTCTGTCTCCAGTTGACGATCTTCCTGTACGTATCATGGCTGTCCTCGGCGCAGAAAGGCGGCCAGCCAACCAGGCATTCGAACATGATGGTGCCAAGAGACCACCAATCGCAGTCGAAGCTGTAGCCGTGCCCTGTGAAGATCTCGGGAGCAATGTAATCAGGGGTTCCGACGGTGGAGTAGGCCATCAACCGTCGCGATCGCCTCCAGTCGTTGATCTGAGCTCGGTTAGAAACAGTCAGGTTGATCTGGTCGATGGCTATCGAGTTGCGATCGCCACGGGAGCGGTTGGATTTGCCCTGCAGCAGCTGTTGGTAGTAGTTGTTGTCGTGGAGCTTGTGGAAGCCCGTTGACAGGCCAAAGTCGGTCAGCTTGACGTGTCCGCCCCTATCGAGGAGGATGTTGTCCGGCTTGATATCGCTGTGCCAATGTTGGTAACCCGGTTAGCCGCGGCCCTTTTCTTTCTCCGTGCCAATATCGCCGTCTCCAGCCTCAATCTCCCCGCCCTTAGCCCACCTATCCCAGGGGCTGCAAAACGTACCGATGGATAAAGCCCAGCTTGTGGACCGCCTCGATTGCCAGCACGATTTCGGCTATATAGAAGCGAGTAATATCCTCGGAAAAGATCTCGTACTTGATCAGCATGGTCATAAGGTCACCACCAGGCAAGAACTCCATTAGCATGTAAAGGAAGTTCGCGTCCTGGAAGGTGGTATAGAGCTTGACGACCCAGGGGCTGTCCGATTCGGCCAGGATATCACGCTCGGCACGCACGTGGGCGAGCTGGTCCTTCTTGAACATTTCCGTCTTGATCAGCGACTTCATGGCATAGACCCGGTTGTCAGCCCTCTTCTGCACCAGCTTGACCTCGCCGAAGGCGCCCTTGCCGATGATCTTGATGGTGTTGTAGTTCTCTGGCTTGTCCTTGGTGCGGAGGAATCGGAGGTACGAGCCTTCCTTGCGCCCTCCGGTCGACCAGATCTGCTCTTTCCTAGACTGCGACTGATTCGGCTCGGCAAGTTTGGCCTCCATCTCACTCTGTCTGCAACATTGAAGAAGGAAGGGCATGTTAGTGAAGGCGTCATGGTAGAGCAGGCGCACGCATGCGTTACTCCTTGGCTCGACATGGGTGGCAGGGGGTTGGCAGTGATTGTGGGTTGCAGCACCTTTGGTTTCGCTCCCTGGCGCGGCGAACGCTGTCCTTGAAGAAGTCGGCGGCCAGCTGGGCGCACTTCTTCTGGTTGTTGTTGGCGTTCGGGCCATACTTGTCCGGGTTGCGCTCCGGCGCCTGCTGGAACTCCATGGGCGGGTGCGAGCCAGAGCCGGGCATGGGCGCGTTCATGTAGCTGGGGTAGGGCTGGGGCTGACCCGGCGCGCCGGCAGTCCGGGGTCGCTGGGCCGGAGAGGGCCCGCGGGAAGAATAGGGCGTGCGCAGGTTCTGCTGGGAGAACTGGTGGGCCAGGCCGGTGTTGGGGTCGTTAGTTCCCGGGGTGCCGGAGCGGCCTTGGTATTCGGAGCCGGACTGCTGGCCTTGCGGAGGCTGGGCAGGATACTGCGATGGATACTGGTTCTGCGAGAAGTAGCCGGAGGGGGCGTAGCCGGTCGAGTAGGGCTGGCCCTGCTGGCCCGCCGGGGCACCGCCCTGGCTCTGGCTCGAGGAGAGATGCGACTGGCCCGAGGGAGGGAAGACGGGCTGGGGAAAGGTGGACGGCGTGGTGGGATAGGCACCACGATCGTTGGACGGGCCGGTATTGGCAAAGTTGAGGTACAGGCGATTGCCCTGGTTATCCATCGCGTCGGGTCGTGGGTACCGAGTCGGCTCCAGAGGGAGTTGCGCGGAAGATTGGAAAGGGGCTTCGATGAGCTCCGGCTGTGCTTGCGGCCCAGATCCAAGTCGCAGCTAACCCCGCCGTTGGAAGAGAGGACGGTCCTTGCCGTCGAGACAAGAATAACAATAAAAATAGAAGAGGAAAAAAATGAGCGGGGAGACGGCGAATCGACAGCTCGGTGGAGTAGTGATTGGCGAGGGCGGCCGACCTGTCGACGAGTAGACTGGCCGGGGCGCGTGGCAGAGGGGCAAGGGAGGGTTGGGATGGCGGGTGTTGTTGTCGGTCAGTCTGTTTTGTAGTCGTTATTGGCTTGTGGGGAGGGGTGGAATTGTTAGAAGCAGCCAGCCAGGGAGGGGAGAGGCCAATAGGGCCGAGACTAGCTCCGGATCAGCTTCCCGCCAGAGCACGTAGGCCACATAGCAGGCGGGCGCGGCAACGAAACATACCCTGGGGCACCTGGATAGCTCAACACCTCAACTTACATTTGACGGTCGTCAGTCTCACGCCGTGCAGCAAATGCGGAGCGTCAGTCAGCGCGGGCCAAACGCACCGAGGTTCGACACAGAGCAGCGGGCTGGGTAGCGATGGACGGGTGCGCCGGCGGGTTTGGGTGAAACAATAGCACGAGGGCGAATG
>JNVV01000016.1:724061-755317 GCA_000733355.1 Falciphora oryzae
AAAATAAAATAAAAAAAAGCCCATGGAAAAGGGGTCCAACGTTGCAGTGAGTGGCAGTTTGCGACAAGGGGGCGGGCGGGCAAGTCGGTCTGGCACTCTCTGGCTCAAGTGCCTCCACCGACTGCGGTGAGCGAGGCGAGGCAGTGAAGCGCGGTTCGGGTCTCAGCGACGGGCCAGATCCCAAGTTAGGCTCCCTGTCCGCCTTCCAGGCCCATCCTGGCCCGCCGCTTCCAAGCGAATTTGCCGATTCTCGATGAATTGCGGCGAGAAGCCGGGTGTTAAGATGGGCTGCGTTGCATTTTGCTTCTATGTGCGCGTCCAGACCCGAGCAAGCCGCCTGCCAAGCAGGGCCGCGTGCCTGTGTTACCGAGATAATCAACAGATGAAAGCCCGGGCTCCATCCTGCACTATGAAATGCGGCTCGATTCCCCAGCTGCAACCTATGTGCGGAGCAATGGTACCTCCCATCAGACTGCTCGACGTCAATGTCATAGAAAGAATGCTCTTCCAATGTCTATGGAAGCAGTGCAACCAACCCAGGCATTGGAATGCTCCCAGCCCCAGCCGTGATGCCCCCGATCTCCCTTTCACCGCACCAGACACCGGGTGCTACCGAGCGAGATTCCGTGCTCGGCGCTGCTGCGACGTTCCCTGCAGCCTGCAGTGTACCAAGCTTCAATGTCATCCGGCCTCCCCAATCTCCTGTCACCGCTGCAACCCTTATGGAATCACCCTTCATCCCGGGCCCGTCCGTGCCTTCCATGTACCCCAAACTTGGCCTGATATGCCCGCCGACGTGCTTGCATCGTCGAGACCGGCATGCCCAGCCGTACATAGCACAACACCAGGTGTAGCTCGAGGTTAGTTTGGAGGTTATTGTTAGGCAGGGCCGGTCTCCCGAGCCTGGGTCGCCGCCCCACATTTCCAATAGAACAATTCACACAAGAGGGTGGGACGGAATAGTCGGGCCCACTTGCTCTTATCGTCAAGCTTATCGGACCACGATCGCCGTTTGGATGCGAGGCTAAGGAAATTTTGACGAGGCCTTCCAGTCAGCCATGGCTCCCGCAAACCGCCCATGACCGACCTTCAATGCTCGTCATCAGTCTCAAATCCTTATATAGTCGGTTCCTTTCATTGTCTGTCGGTCTGGAGGCACAATGGCGACCGGCCAGAAGCCCTCAGAGGTAGGTTTCCCCCTCACCTGCCTCTACGGTCGATCTTGCGCCCACTGCATGAGACACCCCGAATAAGAGCCCATTATGTATATATTTCCTTTGCACATGCTAAATACCAGCCTGCCTCGCCACAGGGCAACCGGGCGCTCCGGATGATGGGTCTGCCCGCACTGCCCAAGAAGCTCCCCTCCCGCAACTGGCTCATCTTCTGGGCCGTGGCCACCACCACGAGCGCCGCCATCATCTATGACCGCCGCGAGAAGCGCCGCGCCACAGCCCGCTGGGCCCATGCCGTCTCCCACCTGGCAAAAGAGCCCCTCTCGAGGCCCACCGACATGCCGCGCCGCCTGACCATCTACCTCGAGTCCCCTCCCGGCGACGGCTTCCGCGTTGCCCAGGACCACTTCCTCGAGTATGTCAAGCCCATCCTCGCCGCCAGCGGCCTCGACTGGGACTTCGTCCAGGGCCGCCAGCAGGGCGACGTCCGCGCCGTCGTCGCCGAGCGCGTCCGCCGCGCCAGGAGGGCCGTCGAGGCCGACCTCAGCGGCTCCGCCCCTCCCGAGCCCGAGGTGCCCACCGTCGAGGATCTCGTCGAAGCGAACCGCAAGCGCAATAACGTCCGCGAGTTCGACGGGCCAAGGGGCGACATTGTCATTGGCAGGCACACCTGGAAGGAGTACATCCGCGGTCTACACGAGGGCTGGTTGGGCCCCCTGGCCCCGCCACCGGAACCACCAAAGGCCGAGGAGGTCGAAACGACCAGCCAGGAGGATGGGGAGGCCAAGGAGAAGAAAGAGGAGGAGAAGAAGCCGTCCCGCCCACCGCAACCCCGGCCGCACAACACGCCGGATCAGTACCCATCGTCGTCTCTACCAATGCTCATTCCAGGCGAGCTGACCCCCGCGGCGCCTATCCGATTCCCCCACCTGTTGGGCTTTCTCAACACGCCGATACGCATGCGTCGCTACTTTGGCCGCCGGTACCTGGCCGACGAGATCGGCCGCGAGGTGGCCGCAGTCTGCCTGCTGACGTACCGCGACTTCACCGAGGACGAGCTTCGGGATGCACTGGCGTTCGAGGAGCGCGACTGGGTCAAGAAGGTCTGGAAAGAAGACGACAAGAAGGAAGACGAGAACGCTTCCCCGGAGCCGCCACGTGAGCGCATCTGGCCATCCGAGGTCGTCCTGGACCCGCGCATATCAAGCCGTATGAGGCGGTTCGAGCTGCGGCCTGACGACGAGACCAGGACCCGACGGATCGTCGTGCCCGAGGAGGAGATCGAGGGCTGGATCAAGAGTCACCTCCGGCAACTGTGGCGCTGGGCCGTGCGGACGTATCAAGGCCCGCAGTCCAAGGTGCCCAATGTTGGACATATCGATGACGAATAGGAGAGATCAGCAAGAAAAAAAAGAAAAGGACGTGAAAGCCACTCCCCGCTCCAAATACTCGTGGGAAACTATGACGGGCTCGACAGGCCCACATCTGTACTATACTCGCTTCACACATATGCGAGAACCCTGTATACCAACACTGGGGATCCAGGGAGTCCTGGAGGTCTTGTTCACGGATCTAGTTTCGGATCTTGTCTGTATGATAGACTATGATAGACGGCGTTGTTAGAGATACTCCCAAGCGCACGAACCCGTATGGACTCCGTGTCGGATGGCGAACCGTTCCTGAGAACCCTCAGGCTCACGAATTGTTATCTGCATTTTGATCTAGGGAGACACCTACCTAATCTGAATCGTCATCAGATCCGTAGTCTACTAGCCCAAGACCTGGTTTTGCCGAGGGAGCGGCGGCGGCTTCTGGTGCGTCCGGCTTTGGCGGCGGCGCCTTTGATGCAGTAGACTTTGCATCAACTCCCAATGAAGGAGACCCCGGTCCTGCGCCATCCTTGGCCGCCGTCGTCTTTTGGTCGCCAGCCTGCTTCGCCTCGGAGGTCTTGCGCCTCACGACGCCCTTGAGGATCCCCGTCCTCCCGCCATCGTCCTTCCGCCTGCGTTTGCGGCCGGCGCCGCCCACGGCCCAGTCCTCCTCGGCCGGCGGGTCGTCCGCATCCGCGGCGGGCGTCGTCCCAGGTGCTTCCTTGGCAGCACCATCGGCGGCGGCACCTCCACCAGCGGCCTGCCTCTCCCCCCTGCGCTGCGCCTCGCGGAACCGGTCAAGCCCCTCCTGGACCTCGCGGCGAGTGCGCTCCTCCTCGCGGCGCGTCGAGGCCTGCACCTCCTCGAGGAATTCGACCTCGTCGTCGTCTAGCGCCCGGAACTGGTTCTTGATCTTGTTGGCCTCCTCAAACGCGGCCTGCTTGGCGGCTGTGCTTTGGTGTGAGAAAAACGCCGCCGTGTTCGATGAAGAAAGAGGCGAGAAAGAAGCGCTGCTACATACCCTTGTTCTCTTGCAGGATCGCAAACAGGCTCTTCTCGCCGCCCTCGGCCTGCCGCCGCGCCTCGGCCTCCCGCTGCCGCCGCTGCTCCTCGAGCTCCCTGCTCACCGCCTCCCACTCGCCCTGCCGCCTGGAGCCGCCGCCGGCGGGGGCGGAAGCGGCGGGCCGCGAGGCCGCGTCGGCGGGCTGGCCAGGGTCCGCCGACACGGCGTGGCCAGTCGCCGCGTCGATGGCCCCTGCTGAGACGAAGCGCGACATGTGGCTGAAATTGACACAAAAAGGCAAGCCGGTGACCTGCCTGCGCCGCGGGAGGGACGGACCTCAAGACGGGCAAGGGGTGGCGGCGACGAGGACCGAGGCAATTGGCGAATACGAGGACCGGTCAAACTGTTGGGGGTTGGTGTTTTCGGGACTGCGGATTGACTGCCGTTGCGACGCGTCGACACCACGCACATGGATCTTGTCGGGCGGAATGAATGTCGGGTGCCTTCGTGCACGGTCTTCCACCTTGCTGACACTGTCCTATCAACTGATATCTATTGCTTCCCATTCAGTCATCCATTTTGGAGCAAAGAGGATCTGGACCCTGGGATAAAAGTGATCGGCTGTCCTAGGATGTTGACAGGACCAAGGTGGGAGTTTGGACAGCGATGATGGCCGGCAAAAAGCATTCTCATGTTTTGTATTTGGTGTTCTTTCTGAGTGACTTTTCTTGTCCAATGTAGGAATAATACTACAGGAAGCCCGAGGAACCGTCAGATGGGCCGGGCGAGGCTTTGACCATATCCGTTCCTTCCATGGCACCGAATGTTTTTGACTTTTTGTTCCTTTCCTGTGTCCCATCATCAACCGGCTTCAAAGTAATCTCCACAAAGAAATGAGCGATGTCGGCATGGCTCGGCCGCCTGAAGCGTATCAGGGACTGGTCATGCAAAGGGCTCGATACAATAGTCACGAGGCGCTTTCACTCCGGGTTAATCAGAATACACCTCCTTCCAGTCCCACCCAGCCACGTATTCGTGTTCTCGTAGAAAAGAAAAACAAGGAAACAAGGGGAAGGCTATGAATATGACAAAGACAAATGAGACGAGTGAGGTGACAAATTCAGCTTACTAGCCAGCACAACCAATCATTGCAACGACGAAAAAGGCCTGTCAGACGAAGGTTTGGCAAGAGGAAATAGTAAATGGCGGCTAGAAGGGAAGTCAACCAAGACAAACCCCCCTCTGACCAAGGCCATATTCCAGGATTGTGAATTCCACGAGAGCAACACAGGGGAAATCGCAGACGCAGGGCTGGGTCGGGGGCGGTCTGTTGCCGAGTTCCGATGTGTCGAACTCAGAATGACCGGGACTATCTTCTCATAAGACCAGCAATAAAAATTGTCAAAAGGGAACAAGAAATGCGTTCAAAGTAAACCGAACCAAGAAAAAAGAAAAAGTAGGCTGAAGATGCCACGACCAACAAAGTAAACAGTATAGAAAAATAACTCCAAAGGAAACCGCCGCTCTTTTGGCCATTTTAGTGTATGCAGAGAAGGGAGATAATAGAGCAATAAAGAATCAAACAATGACACGTGTGGTTTTCGTTCGCCTGGACCCGAGCGGAATGAGAGGGATTGGGGGATTCGAGGCCCACGGGAGGTGCCTGGAACCCAGCCAAGATAGCCGGGCGCTGGTGATTGAAAGCGTAGCATCCGGACAAATAACGTAGTTTCTCGTTTGATGCTCTGGTGGGTCGAGGTGCCTGAGAATGCGAATCGAGAAGATGTGGCTCTGGCGCGTTGGGTCACGGCGATGACGCGTCGCGAGTCCAGGAACGGAACAAATGCGAGGCAAATGCTGCCTTTAACAGAGCTGGCTTGTTAGGCGGTGGGTGTGGAGTTGCTTTTGGTTGAGTAAAAAACCGTCGCAAGTCGGAAAGGTCGTGGTGAAGGGCGTAGGGCGGCGTAGACGTGTCCGGAGAGAATGAAGCAAGAAAAAAAGAACCAATCGTCCCAAATCTTTTGTCTTAACCGCGAGGAAACCGTGCAAGTAATCAAATGGTAAAACCCCCGCAATCTAGGTGGCGCAACAAAAAAAAAAAAAAAAAAAAATCCCCAGCTGAATAGCAGGTATTAGATCCAGAAACGCCGAGCAATGGGATATATCACCAACCCGTATACCAAGGGGAAGAGCAGAGTAGTATAAGAAAAGGAGAAGATCATTAGAACAAGGCAAGCCAGCAAGGTGCGAAGCCAGCCTGCTCCGCTCGAAAGTTTCAGCGTCCATGGAGCCGTCCGGGATGTGTCGCAGAGACACCAGACACCGGAAAGCCCTTGGTTATGGTGTGGCGAAGACGGTGCTGGCGGAGTCGCGAGCGCAATGAAGGGCCATGAAGTGGGCCGTGAGTGATGGAAAGAATCAGTGATGCTGAGATTAAAGGGCCGCTCCACCGTCTGTTGGGCGAAAGGTGACGTTCGCCTCGGAAACGGCTGCTCGAAGGGGCCCCCGGTGGGTATCAGGTAATGCAAATGTGTGTATCGTTCTTCCGGGAGCCGTGTTTAGATGAGACTCCGTGGCCAAGCAAAGATGCAGAAAGAAAAAAAACTCGAGTTAACCTCCCCCTCAGGCATGAGGAGAACGTCTTAACCCATAACGGTCTGGCCGTAGCCATGTGTCATACCGAAATAGGTAGCTGGCTTGTGCTGAGCAGAGCCCACGCAGTTGGCACAGGCACAGTCAGCAACATTGGAATCCCAGATGTTGTGACTGTAGCCATAGTACCCAGTATGTGCCGAGACTGGATGCCGAGCGCTGTGGTGGTAGGCATTACGAGTAGCAGACTGCTGGTACGGAGCCTGTCGCGAGTAGGTTCCAGATGAGAGGCCTCTGGAGAACCAATCGTTGTACTGGGCGTTGTGGCTGGCTGCCGAGTTGATCGTGGCCGAGTTTAGGTACTCGGGTGTGCCATAGCCAGAGTCCGGCGGGGTGAGAGGCATGGTGCACTGGACTTGGTTGGCGGACCAACCACCCATGCGAGTAGCGTACCATCCGTCCTGCACAGAGGCGCCGCTCTGCGGCGAAAGCTCGCTCCGCTTCAGGTTCAGGCTCTGAAGACGCTCATACTCAGCAACCTGCTGCTGGTGCCACGTCGAGTAGCCGGCGGTGGGACGGGTGTACACATCGGTGTCGATCCGGAGCCCTGATGGCATCAGGCGTTCGCGAGAAGCCTGAGCTTTCTGCCTCTCCTTATTGGTCTGCCACTCCTTCCAGCTCTTGAGCCAAGCACCGTAGTCCTTGCTCCGATCGAGGTTGACGTACAGATTCCAGTTGATTGCGGCCAACCACTCATGCTCGAGGGTGTTCAGCTCTTGCACACCAATGCCACTGACCTCGGACCACGAGCGGTTCTGGAAGGTGTTGTCGTCGAGGAATTTGCTCCCAAGAAGGAAGGCGGTCGTCAGCATGCGCCAGACTTGTCCCTCGGAAATAGTGGGGCGCTGACCGCCCAGGCTCATCATATTTATTCGCTTGGCCATGTAGTTCATCCCGAGAAGAATGGTCGTGCTCGGCAGTCGAGTCGACGTGAGGATCTGGGAGACGAACTTCCGGAAGGGAGCAGACACGGCGGCGTTCCCGAGAGCAAGGCGCGTGGCCATCTCGGCAACATATTCGGCCATCAGCTCGACCTCATAGTCGAGGACAGCGCAGACTCCGCCAGGCATGATGGACAGATTGGCAGGAGAGAAACTCGGGGACAAGCCGACCGAGCCTCTGGGACGGTTGCCGATCTTTCGATAATTGCGACTACTGAAGCACCCGAAAATGCGGCACAGCAAGAAGGGTTTGACCACAGCTTGCTGGCTTGTGTTTCAAGGAGCCGAGCAGACGGGTCGTCTTCGAGACGAGAGGTAGAGACCGAGGTTTATCTGGAAAAGAAAGCCATAGATAGAATTCTCCAGTGCGATGCTGACTAGAGAGACCTTTCGAATGATGGCGATAAAGGCTCGTCGATGTGAGGGAGAGATCGACGGTCGCGGAGACGAAATTAAGATCGAGAGTGCAGCAGCAAGAGAACCGATGTTGCTGTGTCGGTCACTCGGTCGTGCAGGGTCGTGGCGATTGTCGAAGTCGGTGAATGAAAGATGGCCGTGGGGGAATGTCGGCCAAACGCGGTATTTGGCCGGAATAGAGAAATATTGACGAGCAACGACGCACTTGAGTAAATAGGACTACTGTCAGCACAGATTCCCGTCCAGACGCCAGATAACTCGCAGCCGGCAGCGTGGGCCCAGCCTCTCGCTCGACGGCGGTGGTTCAATGAGGGATGTGGTCGTTGGGTTTCGAGTCAAGAGAGGGTTGAGGTGCGCGAGGGAAACTGAAAACTGCAAATGAGTCCAGCCGAGCCCCAGCGAAGCGGTCGGACATCGACCATATGGTCGCCGAATTGGAGGAAACAAGATTCCACGCCAGGCCGCCCCGAGACCTCGTTGTCGCTGTGAGGGGCACCAAGGTTCAAGAGGTTTGACTCCTGTCCTTGGTGTTGGGGCACCACGCTTTCAATGTGACAGGGAACTCCCGGGGCATTTGCGGCATGTCTGGAAGAGCAAACAGCTTCCGCGGGTGTGCGAAAACAAAGGGAAAGGGGCAGAGAGCCTGAGGGCGGACCAAGGAAACACAGAGTGCAATCGTTCCGAGCCACCAGTGGCGGCAATCCGCAGCAACGGGCAGCGCGAGTGAGCAATTAATGAAGACTGACCTGGCAGCAACGTAGCCGTCGATGTTCGTAATGGGTGCAGGCCTCCTCCTCGATCGGTCGGTCGGTCGGTTGAGCTGACTTCCACGGCAACAAACCGAAGATTCCACGAGCTCTCTCGGACTTGCACAGCAATCTACAGAGCTGAAGCGGTAGGGCCCAGGTCAAAATTGCAGCACGCCACCGAAATCCAAAGGGACAACAACACAAAACTGAATTTGGTCGTCGTCGTCGTAAAGACTTCGAAAAGACTTTGCGAATTGTCGGATTCGGGTCGGTCGAGATGGTGAGGGAAGACTAGAGTCGGGAAAGGAGAGGAGGAAGAGGATGCGAGGAGAGGCCGGTGGAAGGACGAAAAAAAGCGGATGGGAAGGGGAAAAGAAGGGGAGCCCACACCAAGGGCCAGGGTGGTGATGACGAGAAGCGAGCGCAAGCAAAACAGGCCCCTGGGGTGTGCGCTGCGTTCGGGGTGGGTAAGATGATGGATGGGCCGCCTGGGGGGTGTGGACGAACGGGCAAACTGGCGTAATGAAAAAAAAAAAAAAAAAAAAAAAGTGGGAGGCGGCGGTTTAGATTACGGAGACGCTCGGTGGTCCAGTGCCAGCCAATTCCAGTCGCCCCCCTGCGCACTGTGACGGCTGCTGGGCGCCCGTCGGCAGCACACCGTAAATATTGCCTGATGCTCACTATAACAGTCGGAGCCACATTGGGTCAAGTGCTCCGTGATTGGGTGTGGGAAGGCAGAGAGGCGGTGGGGATGGGTCGCCTGCGAAATCAGGAGCTGTTACGGGGCGCCCTCCTCCCACAAGCAAGGGAGGGCCGAGAGTGCGCGGATGGGTAGTCCAAAAAAAGGGTTCCGAGGCCAAGCGGCCAGAGGGGTGCGTGTGATAGGTGCACCCCCCTCGGCCCCATCGCAAGACGCGACAAAACAGACCCATCCCTTTGAGCCGTCTTTCCCACCCTAGAAACAAAACTGCAGCAACTGGACTGCATCTTATTACCTAAAGAAGCCCTTGGAATCTAGCGCTTCACAAAGCTTGACGCTGTTGTTCAAGCACGCTGGGAGCGGCATCCGACGGTAGGGACGAGCTTTTGTTTTCCTCTTCTTTGTCTCTCCTTTTTCTTTCTCTCCTGAGGTGACCACGTAAAAAAAACCATGTCACGAAGGATTCGATGTTCGACGAGCGGCGTGACGTTCCAACGAAGACTCACTCGTCAGCGCGGCGTGATGAGAGGGCTGGGCGGACGCGAATCTCGTTTTTGCGCGGACAGGCAATTATGAAGCCCGTCGCCCATCCCGTCTTGTCCCAAGGCAACAGTACCAGGGCCCTGTGAACCACCAGATGCCGGAACAAGCCACCACCACTGTGCCTAGCTGTTGGCCCTTGTCCGAGTAAGGTTTCAATGGTCAGTCGTCGTCAGTCGCTCCATGTGAAGACGTCGCAAAATTTTGTAGGACGGGTCCCTCTTTTGCCACGGCCAGCAAAGCCCGCACATTTACCTGGGGGCAGGCACATCTTGACCAGACGCACGCTCGTCCGTTGAGGTTGCGGCACGGCCTGGTAGTACCTCGGGAGAGGCACATCTGCCCTGAGGGATTTTCCGTGCTCATCCGGCTGGTGGTCCAAGCAATGAGGCAAACGCCGACCCCATCCTCCGCCATAGCGAGGCTCCCATGCACAACGCGCCTGCATCATCTCTTGTCAATAATTCATCAGCATCACCATTTCAAGCCCGACCGTCGGGGATTGTTATGGCAAGATGATATTTGTATTTAGACTGGTTACCCTGGCGGAAGCTAGAGCCGTTGGGGTGACAACAGGGACCATCACATATTTTCGCCCCGGTCCCCCCTCTGCTTTCCTTCTACTTCATTTGGGGGAATAATGGATTGCCCTGAAGGGGGCTTTGCGCCTATTTCCGCTCCCGAACCGGCACCTCGGTCCTGGTTGTGTGCACCGTGGCCATTGATGGTCCTTGATTGCTTCGTTTCGACAGCCAGGATGTTACAGGTACCCACCGGGAACCATCACCATTTGGGACGAATTTGCTACCCGGCCCGCCAACCCAGTCCCAAAAATTTCCACAGCCATGTGAACACGCAAGTAAAAAAAAAAATAAAAAAAAAACGAATCGCTGACAGCGTGCCGAAAGGAAACACCTGCACACGTCTTGATCCGTTCTATTTGATGCGGCCATGCTCAACCCAAGGGAACAAACCAACGAGCACGAAAGACAGCAGCGGTCACAAGCCTGCACCAAAATTCACAGCTATCCGCTCGCGCCCTTTCCAAATTGGTGTGGGCGGCGCACAGTGTTTTTGATTACTCCTTCAATAACAAGCAATGGTGCTGCTACAGATTCCATCCAAAATGAATCATTTGCGCGCTAGGTTGACAAGACGATGGCTGCGAGAATCAGGTCGTGAACCTTCATTGAATAGCCAAACATGGCGGCGAAAAAGGTGAATAATGCTCATTGAAACGGTGCGACCAGAACATAGGGCAAGAGAAAACCGCCCGAGTCGGGTTAGATGCCGTTTGCAACCTGCGTGTCGGCCCCCTTGGGTCAGGCCGACGGACAAGTTATTATTATCCTCGGCCCAGCACACGCATGAGCCTGAGCCAGTCAGACTCCCTGTTTTGCCCAGCCAAAAAAGACGGATGCACTCTGGAAGTCTGGGTTCCCGCAGTCATGCCGCATCCCAACCAGCCTTGCTGTCTCGTATCCTCCGCCAAGTGGCAAAAGGGAACCCTGAAATGCCGAAAAGGGGATGGCCTCGGGGCGGGAAGACATCAAAGTCACGCTGTCAAGGCACCGTGGAATATTGAAGACGGCGGTGGATACAGAAGAGGTGACTTGTTAGTGCAGTCGTTGCCCACCGCGCTGCAGAGAGACGATTTCATTTGGACCCAACCTTCTAGAAACCCTGCTTGCCCTGCACAGGACAAACCATGCAAGCCATGTTCACCGCTCCAACCACCAGCTTCGACACCCCTGGTGTCATGTGACCCTTTGGGAGACCTGACCTGCCCGGGTACCAGCGGGCAGGGACCAGGATGAGAACCTATCACGAGTCAGGAACCAAGAAGGGGGATCCCCAGGAGAAAAATTTCAATGTTGGGAAATTGCCCTTGCAAAATGCCTGGCGCCAGAATTGTCGGCCAATGAGCTTGCCGAAATATACAGCTGATAATTCGCCCACACCGAGTGTTTGGCACACACCATGTGGTGGCTCGAATGGCGCTCCACCAGCGGGAAGGAACCCAGACAACTGAAAACTGAGATCGGACGTGGACCGCCATGCAAGACAGGCGTCGAAACGGGCAAGGGAGGGAAAAAAAAAAAAAAAACACGTTGAATGCTTGGGCCACCCGAGCCGACGGCCATCCACGGTACAGCCTCCTCCTGCCTCACAGGGTTGATCTTCTTCTTCGGTGATTGGCCCACCACAAGGGGTCTTGGCTCCGGGCTTGCGCAGAGCCAGTTGTTCCCGGCAGACGATTCTGGTTGATAAAATTATTTGGTACTAATAATCGGATGGGGGTATCGAAGCCGTAACCGTTTTCAAGAAGCCCGGGTCGCGATCTACACCAAAACTCCGGTTGGTGGCAATTGTCGGGATTGCAAACGTCACTCTCTCTTGTCACTTCCGAGAATCGAAAGGATAAAGAGAGCAAAGCGACGAGAAGAGGCGGAGGCAAGAGAGGCGTCTCTAGCGAGGAACAAGCAAAGCCGCGCCCCAAACTCGCCTGGTCAGCTTGCAGGCAGGCTATTGGCCACAGCTTTGCCTCTTGCCAGTCTCATCAGAGCTGCTCCGACCAGTCTGACCCAACCAAAGGATTGTCGGATGAAAATCACCGGTCGGGATGTCCCAAATCCATTCTCCGGAGGCACTCCAATCGCATTCATTGTTGACAAGTGCCAGAGTTCAGCCTTGATCCCAAGGTTGGCTGGCTGTGTTCCAGCCGCGACAGCACCCTCAAAAAGCTCAGTTGATACTGGGACGGTATATGGCTCGAATCAGGCACACAAAGAAGCAGCGGTGCAGAGCCCGTGAGGGGGGCCCCTGGGCCAGCCGACCATCCGAGGCCAGGCTTTGCCGTAGCAGTTGACGCGCAACCCCCACTTCCCCCTCTTTTGCCGCTCCAAATCGGGGAGGCCAAGAAGCACGCGCTGCAGCACAGGGCAAACCCATCAATCCACTCGTCGACTTGTGGGCTCGCTGGAGAGAAGTGGCGGCGAAGCCCTTCACCGCCATCGTCGTCAATGGGGCCCTACCCACTGCAGGCGGGGAACCGCGTCCCCGAGATGGAATCGTTGCACCGACGATCGGCCAATGCGGAATGAGAGAGAGACCAGGGACCGGAGCCTGGGAAGGCTTTGTTTGTGCTCGGTTTGCCGCGCCCTGATGGAGGAGCAGTCCAAGAGAGGTGAGGGTCCGACTCCTCCCCTTAGACACGTATTCCAGGCACGTAGCCCACGTGTGCCCGTATTCCCTTGGGAGTCTGGTCCGCCATCACCGCCATCACAAGGAGCGATTGAGAAAAGAAAAACGAAAAGTAGGATGGCACAGAGAGAAGCGCCTCGACCTCGCCACGCCAACCAGCTGCACCATCTGCCAGCCGTTTTGGTGTTAAGTGCCGACGCGTGGTTGGCCAGGCCCGGCCCCAGGTTGACATCAGCCTACCGATCAGCGGATGAGCAAAGTGAATAAGTATCAGTGGTTCCGGGGGGTGCCCAACTCTCCGATTTGCTGCAGCCACTCAGCCCGGCGCACCCACACCCAACCACCAGCAGACAGTGCAACCTGCCCGATGAAGCGTGTTTGCGTCCAGCCGCCGTGAGCCAGCAGACCACCAGCCAGCCGCCCCCACCACCCGACCATCCTGCGGGTCACGCAATCTTTGATGGGGGTTATTGGAATATTGGAATATTCGCAGGGGCTTCCTCCAAGGTCGGCTTGACGTGCCCTACCCGAGCGCTGAGCAGAAGCAAGTACGAGAAGCTAAGCCAAGGTCAACTCGTGCTGCGGCCTGGCTCGACGGCCTGTGCTGAGAAAGGCAGACAGGAGATCCAGAACGACTTCCCAAAGGCTCGGGATCCCACCGTCTGTTTGTCTGTC
Organism: Falciphora oryzae; assembly: GCA_000733355.1. NCBI lineage: Eukaryota > Fungi > Ascomycota > Sordariomycetes > Magnaporthales > Magnaporthaceae > Falciphora > Falciphora oryzae. Next base: position 737,488 of record JNVV01000016.1, read on the forward strand.
CTTTTTTTTTTTTCCCGAGGCCAAAGGGGTGGTGGGCTTGGGGCTTCTGGAGCTCGACAGCAGTCCCTGCAAGCGCCGGCGTGCCGATTTCCCCGCCGTCACCATAAAATCCATGATGCAGAGTCGGGAACCAAAGGCCTTTTTTTGCGCCTTGCCCTTCTCCGGTCTAGGCCGTGCTTTTTGCGAGGGCCTCTCCCCAACCACGTGTGCGTTTGGACCGGGGCCGACGACCTGCGTCTCTACCTTCAAAAAAAAAAAAAAAAAAAAAAAAAAAGCGAAGTGTCTGGACATGATCCTCGTGGCCCGTTGTCGGCCGCACGCCCTCGGTCACAAACTGTGCCGACATGCACAGGCCCCAGGGGAAAACCGCCTGCCAAGAATGAGGGATAAAGTGCAGATTCTCTTGTGAAGCTTTTTTTTTTTGTCCTCCGCCAGACCCGGTGCCACTGGTCGCACGCGAGACCCTCTCTCTGCGTTGGGCCTTCCATCTCTCTCGTGGCCCATCTGTCTCATGCCCCCGCAGCGGTTAACTCCGCCGTGGTTTTGCGAGCCAGGAGCACCCAGCCAGCCCCTCTCGAAAAAAGTCGGTGCAAAGTCTCGAAATAACTCACTTGGATGGAGCCTGTTGCTTTGTTCAGCCTCGAGTGCACGCAAGCTTGGTGGATGCCGAAAATCTACCGTGACGGTCACGCTCTTTATGCGAATACAACGCCGCTAATCAGTTTCCTTTTCGTGGTCCCAAAAAAAGCTCGCTCCCATGAACACACTTTGCAGCAAGCAATGCTCGCTTGTGCGATCTCCCCCGTAAAAGTGGTGGGGTCCAAAGGCTGTGCTGTGCTGTGATGCATGTCCGCCGGGCCCGGCGTCCAAAAAAAGACGTATATTCCGAGATACCATGTAAGCCCACCACATGCCATCCTAGCTAGATCCCATCACTCAGTCCACGTTTTGGTGGTTTGGCGTTTTACAACAAAGTCGTCGTTTCCAGCTTCCGTTTGCGGATCTGTAGACTTGCCCCCTCGGGGGACGTCCGGCCTATGGGAAACAAGCAATCCCCAAAGTCACGACCGACCTCGAGGGACAAAGAAGGGATGGATCAGCAATACTGTGACTCTGACAGGCGACGAACGAGTGTGGCTCATGTCTGGATCTGGGGATTCGCGTCCAACTGGCCACCATTCTCCCAAAGCCTCCTTTTTTTTTTTTTTTTTTCCCCAACGGCGCCTCCTGTCCCACCGGCTAATGCAAGCGGTGGCCGTGGCTCGTCATTAGTATCACACCACGGGACGCGAGGCCTGAGTCTCCCTTGTTTTCCCCTTTTCTTCCTTCTTCACCTTTCCATCCCTCAGATGACACAAGTAGTAATCTCACGCCGTAGCACGGCATGGAAAAAAAAAAGCCATGTCTGTGTCCGATGAGGCGGATGGCCACCTGCCTACGACTGCACGTCCCTCTGCAGCATACAGCATCTTGATCGAAACACCATGATGACCGTCCGGCCGAAGGGGATCTCTGATTCTTTGAACTTTTTTTTTTTTCTTTTTCCCCTTGTTCTTTCTTTTGGGCATCAGGACGAGTTGAACCTAACCCCCACCACACCATCAAAACGCTCCAATTCCAACACCAAAAGCTGTTCTCCGCACACAAGCATTGCTTTTCTGTATGCATATCGATCCCGTTGGAGCCAGTCCAGCCGGGCCAATCGACGTAATATCTGCAGAGACTGTATTGCATTAGCGCGCAAGCAAGATGCGTGGGCTACACAAGTCTTTCGACCTATCCGGGCATCAGATGGGGTGTTGTGAGCGCGCGCAAGCATGGTGTGTGTGGCCTAGACCGGATCTGTATGTCTCTGAAGTCTGGAACCCAATTTGACGTCTGTATGCCTAGCAGCGGGCTAAAGGACATGGTCCGTCTTCGCACCTTTGTGTATGCGCAAGCTCAGCAAGCGGACCCGTCTGCCCGCCTCCGACATACCCCGGCTCTCTGTATGACCAAAACCAGAGAGCCCCCTGCAACTTACACACGGCGCGCGCGAACAACGATGCATCATCATCATCTGCCTGGAGCTGATGCCGATGAAGGGGTAGCGATCGGCCGGGAACCACGAGTCCCCCCATCGATGTCGTACAGCGTTTTACACATCAGTGGGCGTTTTCGAGCGTAATATCTCGGCAATTTAAAAATTTAGCATGGACAGAGTCAGAAGGGGGTTCAGCCCGTGATACTTGAGGGGCCCGCACATTAAGAACATACCTTACCTACACCTACCTTCCAGGTACCAAGCACCCAAGGGAGAGCGAGGGACGAATCCCGGGCTATGCCGCTCTCAGCCGGGGAAACTTCCGCCGAGCCGGGATAAAAGAGAACCACACCCCTCCTCGAGGAAATCCGGGAATTTCCCGCTATTTACGGTTCTGGTATGAGGGGTACACGATACAGACAGTATTGGGCTGCGTACCCTCCCCCTCCATCGGATAGCCCGGAGTTTGCGAATGACCCGGCCGTCGTGGACTGCGCGGTGGCAACGTTTGTGTGTGCCGCCTCGGCATCATTTGAACATGGTAGGTGGGTGCAACAGTTAGTTTCTCGAATATCTCCGTCCCCCTTTTTTCGGCCCACGAGGTTCCGCAAGACAACACCCGGGACCGCCAGCCACTTGAGCACCAAACCAAACCTGGACCGGCTGGGCTGTTTTTCTCTTGATGCAGTAACCCATCGTCTCATCTCCTGGGGGTTTCTAACACACAAGGGAGGACATATTCCCTGCATTAGGGCATGGCATGGCGTCCTGTCCTCTGTTGCCCGCATTGCGAGCAAAACTTGTAGTAGCCTGTCAGCCATCTGTTCTCTGTGGTCCAGAACGGTCTGTCTATTGAAGCCAAGAAAAGAAAACACTCGTCATTCGTCATCAGAACTAGCCACACTGACGAAGGACCCTGGGATTATCGAAACCGAGGCCATCGTGTAAATAACGCTCGCTTCTCCACGGCCCCAAGCTCACTCTATATAATTCCGCCCCAATTATCCGTTCTTTCGACAGGCAAAGACATGTCAGAGTCTTCGTTCTTCCCCCCTCCACCCCGCCTCTCGTCCAAGGCGGGCACGCGGGGCACGGTGGGATACAAATGACGCTGACCGCCCGCTAGCGCTTTGCAGATCATGAGGTGCGTGCAGTGGTCTAGGGAATGGCGACGACGGTAGCTCCCACTCTCGGAAGTGATCTGCGTCCCCTGCCTTGGAAGAGCCCTGCACAGCCAGCTGCCTATTTCTTCGTTCGCGAGAGCTGTGTGCATCTACTTATGCGAGGTGGAATGGATGACTGGACAAGATGCTTGAACATGTAGCACGTGATCGTCAAAACACCACGCCGCTGCATCGACATAGATGCTATCGCAGACTAGAGATGCAAATATTATTTGCGCTAGTCTGAGATATATCTAAGAAAGACGAGGTAGGTATTACTCGAATAACCCCCTTTACCCCCAGGACGCCAAACCAAACTATCAGTCCCGTTGAAAGATGAAACAAAATCTATCAACCCCAGGTTGGGCTGAAGATATCCCTTTTGGTCTTGGTGGTTCTTGCGCGAGGGCGAGACCGGAAACGACAATGAGCAACGTCGTGAGTGAATCACAGCAGTTTAGTAGACGGGACAATCGCCTTGTCAATGACCGGATCCCTGCGGCAAGTAACCTCCTTCTCCGGCCCCCACCTGGCGTGCCATCCCTTCTCCCTCGCCACGGCCTCGTCGAACGCGGCTCGGCACTCGGGGGGAAGCAGGTCTTTGATGTCGTTGGGCACGGCCGCGAGGCCCCTGAAGGGCGAGAGGAAGTCGGTCGAGTCGCCGCCGCCAATCTCGTTGGGCCGCAGGTCATACGACACCGGGGACACGCCGCCGGGCGGTGTCTCCAGCGCGATGTCGACCACCCGAAAGTTACGCGGGATATTAGGCGGCAGTGGCTTGAAGAGGGCCGTCGACGAGGCTTGGTTCGCTGCGGCGCTCGAGTCCTCCTGGGTTGAGCTGCCGCCGTTGGATGAGTTGGCGGGCGCCGCTGGCTCCAACGGCACGTGCTCTACACGAGCGTGGGTAGGCTGCATTATGGCCGGGTACTGCATGATGTTTGTGTGTACGTCGTAAACCCCCTTAAGGTTGGCCTTGCGCATGCTGGTGAGGATGGTGTTGAAGTTGCTGCGCGCGGGCGAGTGATAAAAAGTCAGCACAGCGGTCACGAGAAAGTAAAGGGAAAATCCCGTGCGCGTGGCTAGGGGGAGAATCGGGTCGGAATAGAAATTACCTGGCTTCGCGGGCGTGCTCCAGCATCCAGTTCGTGTCGTTGACGGCGACGCGGCGTTTCTTGGGTGCCACGAATATGCCCGTCTGCTGCGGCACCACGGGGGCGGCGGAGTGGTAGACGGCCGAGGCGCCGTGCCAGGCGACGTACTGGTTCTTGTTGTACGGCTCGCCCTCGACGAAGTGGTCGTTGGGGTCGGCCAGCTCGCACTCGACGACGCCGTCGGCGCGCGCCTTGGCCACCTCGTAGTCGTCGACGATGCGGCGCCCGCCGACGATGATGAAGGCGCCGAACTCGCGGAAGACGGAGCGGGCCGTCACGATGCCGATGGAGCGGCCCTTGTAGCTGTGCGGGATGATGTCGCGCTCAATCATGTCCCTCTTCTCCTCGTCGTCCACGATGACCTTTGTCAGGCGCAGGTGCTTGGTGAAGAAGAGGTACGAGTCCCGGAAGCCGACGCAGCGGGCCGGCTCCGTCGACAGCATGTACAGGCGGTCGCCCTTGCCCATCACGGTGAAGGTGCGGCAGCGGTACTCGCGCCCGCCCAGCAGGTTGCCGTTCTTGTCCACCTTGGTCTCGCCCTCGGCGTCCTCGGGCAGCGCGACCTCGTCGTTGATGATGTCCATCATGTTTCCTTCCTTATCGATCTGCTGCTGCGTCGGGGCCGCTGGCGCGCCGCCCTTGCGCCCGCCGCGTCCCCTCCACCCGCCTCGTCCCCGCCGGCCGCCGCGCGGGGTGGCGTCGGCGGGGTCGCGCGCCGGCACCTCGACTGTGTTGTCCCAGTCCGGCGGCCGGTTCTTTGGTGGGCGTCCGAGGCGCTTTCGGCGGACAACCGTCACGGGCACCGGGGATGGCGACTTGGCCGACTCGGCATCCGAGCCGGCCTGCTGCTCCTCTTCCTCGTCCTCCTCGGCCGCCGACTCCTCCTTGTCGGCGTCGCCCTCCTCTTGCTCTGCATCTTGGGCTTCCTCATCATCCTCATCCTCAGGCTCGGGGACAGGATCCGGGGCCGCATCCGCCATGTTCTCGTCTTCGTCCTCCATCGGTTCGTACGTCTTGGGCGTGCTCTCTGTCGCGAGGGAGGCACGGCTCGGTCAGAAGGGAGAGTTGCTACTGGGGGCGGCTCACGATGGCTTTGGGAGAAGAAAAGCCCCCCTACGAGCCCCTCCCAAGAGCACCTATGTGGCTACAGGGAAATTGGCACCGGGGAATCACAGTTCGGGAAGGACATACCAAGGGCAGCAGCTGCCCGTCGCGCTGCGGCGCGACCAGACCGGCGACCCATTCTCGAACCCGACTGGACGCCGATATGAGGATGGAACGAAAACCAACGCAGCAACCCGCGGGGCCAGTGCAATCGCTAGGCCTCTAGTCTTATCCAGGCGTACCCAGGGCTAGAGATTCCGAAAGGGGGAGGTGTCTATCAAGCCGTCGTATCGAGCCTTGGAAGCTCGAACTCGAGACGCGTGCAGTTGAAGTTCAATTTTACCAAGACCCGTGCCGCACTCGTTTGCGCCGGGTGGGGCCCGTGCGCCTGATTGACCAACCTTGTCCACACTGTGCAGAATAAGCGGCTCGCGACCTCACCACAGGTCTGCCAGTTCCTACAAAAACCCTCACTCCAGGTGACTGGGGCGATTTCTGTTATACTGATATTCTTCCATGTATTCAATGTATTAAATAGGTTGCAATTAACTTCATTCAAAATATTGCTCGACAACAGGACGCAGCAGCTGTGTCGCCTCAACACAGGTTCACACCTCCGTCCCTACCTAGCGATAGAGCCATTCCGCTATGAACATGACATGAGGTGTCCGGATGCGATGCTTTTTACAGCCTTCGTGGCAGACTTGCCTCTCGTGAATCACCACGCTCGCGGTCATGGTCACACAGAAATGGCAACGCACTGGAGATGAACCAGGGAAAATGCCTTTCCTATCAGAAATATCTGAGTCGAATCTAAACTGACTGCCAAATCTGACTGTGTGAAGACGTCTCTCGAGAGAGACATGAATTAAGCCAACGTTTTCCAGTCTCTTCGCTAGGAGAGTATCCCAAGCGAAGGGTGAAAATAGGGCACGAAGCTGTTGTAAAAGGGGGTTTCAGTCTGCTTCCCTCTTTCAAAGGAACCAACATACCAAATCGAGGATGTAGTAGTGCTCATAGGCACACGGCAGACAAAACACGGCCCTCTCCTTGCGACGGTTGGCATAAACCAAACCGTGTGGCCAAGGGGAACCAGATGGCCCACGAACCCCCCCGATGACCCACCAATGCGCTGGGCGGCTCTCGTCTTAGAGCCTAGCCGCCATCTGGGCTGGGGCCTGAACCTGCGATCCGCCCCAGTAGAAGTCAGGAGCAGCCGAAGGCTGTTTGGCGGGGTTACCAATGTCGCCACCGAACTTCTAGTTCTGCGGAAGGTTCTGGATGCCGCCCTCCTTGGGAAGATTCCAGCTCGCCTCGACCAGCTGATCCTTGGCCTGGAAGAGGAACCGGTAGGCCGTTTTGATGGTACCGTCGCTGACACCGGCGGTTTGCGCAATCTCCTTGGATGTCTTCGGGTCTGCGATGAGGTAGGATGCCATGTATATACAGGCAGCCGCCACTGACAGGGGCGATCGACCGGCGAGGTCGGCGACGGAGGAGCTCTTCTCGGCCAGACGCCTCGAGATCTTTTCGGCGAAGTAGTGCTGCTTGAAGCCGAGGCTCGCGCAGTAGCGGGTGCACAGCTCGTCGGCGCTGGTGGATCCCTTGGCATCCTCGTCGGCATTCGAGCTTAGTCCATTCTTCGTGGCCTCGGGGTTGCGCTTGACGAATTCCTCGAGGCTCTTGTAGACCCTGCCGATCTCCTTCTTGGACACGGACGTGAGAGAGTGGATCTCTCGGAACGTCCGACCGACGTTGTTTGCTCGGCAGGCAATGAAGATGCAGCCGGCGACGACGGCCTCGGGCGACTTGCCCTTGAGGAACTTGGCATCGTCGACCATCTTGAAGAGATGGCGCGCGTAGTCGAGGACGGGCTTGCCACCCGAAAGTTTATCGACATGCTCGCTGATCTTGGCAAAGCTCGCTTGAAGCCCTGCCTGGCCGCGGTCGTTCTGTGTCTTCTTGTTCGCATTGTTGAGGCGCCCGATGGTCCTGCCGCTGGCATTTTGGCCACGGCTGGTGTCGATCTTGGTTTCAAGCGAGTTGTCGTTCCAGATCGGGTCGCCGGCGTCACCGACACGCGACGGGTCGTCGCCTCCCTCGTCGTTAGCGAACGTACGCCACTCGGAGCGAGTGTCCACGATACGGTCGCCCACGACGAGACCACACTGCGAGCAGATCAGGTCTCCAGACGAGAACTCCTCAATCAGAGCAGTGGGTCCGTCGCAGTCCTTGCACTGGACGATGTTGTTCAGATCAGCCTCGTAAGGCGACACGTCTGGTCCACCGCCGGCGGTCGCCATCTTTGCGCCTGTGCCTGATTTCTTCGCGGTGGGAGTGTTGGAGAGTTCACGGAGAGCCTGTCGCGTTCGCTTGCTCCTGTTCCTGCGCGAGGTTCTGAGGTCTCTGCGCTTCTTTACAATCGCCGTGCGGATGCGCGGGCTTGGGACGCTGGTCTTTGTATGGAGAACGGTTGTAGCAAGTGCGCAGAAGAGCGGTGAATGCGTCTTTGCGATGGGCTGGGTCGTCGAGACCGACGACCGCTGATCTTGTAGACGCGGAAGAGCTGGCAGTCAAAGGAACTGGTGGCGGCACGGCGAGAAGCAGACAAAGGCAGACTCCGGAACTTGGAGTGGGTGATTGAAAGAGCGTATTCCGGCAGACGCGAGAAGGCTACGAAGTGAAGACAATGGAAAAGCGGCCAATGAAGCCTCCGTCTGCGGCCGCCCAAAGGTTCTCAAAGACGCACTAAAGGTTTATCGGGCGATGCTTTCGGAGAAAGATCGTACGTCTTGGTTTCTCGCCTCGTGCGCAGAGAGTGGCCAGACCTTTGGGAGGGCGCAGAGCTGCTAGAAGAACCGGGCGGAAATCGTCAAGGCTACCGTTCGTGAAAGTGGCCGGCAACTTTGGAGAGACTGATAAACGAGAGTCTCGACGATAACCTCGACGGCGAACAGCGCGGGGAGCGGATGGAGGATCAACGAGAGAGGATGGCCGAAGAGCACGGTCGGAGCGGGATGTGCAAGAAATCCAGATTCTCGAGCTCAGGCAGCACCACTGGCGTGAAGTCAGTTCATGTGGCCACTGCTGACTCAGCCGTCAAGCAGGAAAAAAAAAAAAAACTTCGCAGAACCCGAGGGAATGGGCGCCTGCAGAACTACGGTAGAGAACCCAGGATAATTTAAATGGTCGAGTTCGATATGCATGCGGTTCCCAAGAATAACTTTACACCAAACGACGAGCAAAAGAGAGAGAGGGAAAAAAAAAAAAAAAAAAAAAAGGGGGTAAAGTTGAAGGATTGTGATTTTGGTTCGACCCAGTCGACGGTCCATTCAACCCCATTATATGCTCTCCGTGCCACCGATAATGAATCACAGCGTCCTGACAATTTTACCAACAGTGCGCTGAGCCTATCAGGCCTCCAGCATACCGGCACAGCCCTGCTGACAGGACACTTGAGTGTATCAATGTTGGTAAATTTAGTAACGGGTATCTCTCTACGCAAAATGTCTCATCATGCTACTCAGCCTGATGGACTGTGATGTTTGGAATTTCGCTTTTCGGTCTGTCCCTCCAAGCCCCTCTGGTTCCTGCGTCTTCTCTGGGCTGCTCGCTTACGCGCGCCCCGGCAACAACGTGGGGCAGAAGCGGCGGCAAGTCCTGGGTTGGCAGCGAGCATTGGCTTGAGGAACGGGATCGCGTCACCGTCCTCTCCGGCAGCGATGGGTCCTGGTATGGTGGCGGTCTGGCAATGGCTGGGTGTACTGCGGGATGGATCTCCCCGGAGTATGATCTCTCCCTCTGGACTCTCGCCTCGAATTCCTTCCAGTCGTCCCGCAGTCCGCCGCTGGCCCTCTTGTTGTTGTTCGCCGGCAGATCGCCCTCCCCGTCAGAGTCCGATTCATCGCCGCTCTTGTCGTTGATAGAGGGCGTAAGCATGCTGGTGAGTGAGGATATGCTCTCGTGTCGCCCCGAGTGCGCGCTGGATCCTCTCGATCGCTCAGCGATCGACTTGCGGATAATCATGGCCCGCTGCTCCTCCTCTTCGCCCATATTCTCAAAATGCCTCGATTTCCTATTCCTCCTGAGGCTCATGCGCGGGCTGCACTGATTGTCTGTCGTCGGGGTTTGCTGGCGGCGTTTCTGTCGCAGTTTGAGGATGTGTCTGATCACAAAGACAGCGACCAAGCCCAAGAGAATTGCGGCAGAGACAATAGGCGCTATCATCCAAGTTATGCTTGGTGGTGATGCATCTTGGCTGTTTGGTGGAGATTCATCGCGAGGCGAAAGATACGGCGAGGGCGGCGGCATCGCAAAAAGTATGGTCACCCGCGTGATCCTTCCAGGCTCGTGCGGGATGCGCCGCGGGGTAGATAGGGCAACACAGGGAGAAGGAGTGTCTATCGAAGATGCTGGTGTGAAGACTCAACCCACGGGTGATGTAAGGGTCAAGGAGCAGATATGCATAGAATTATCACGATGGACTAAGGAGCACAGAGGAAGCGAGGGCGACTCATTAGTCCGAGAACGACGGCGCTGCCTCCGCATTATAAACTGAAGCACACGGCATGGCATTGCCCTTCTGATATGGTGTGGTGTGGTGTTGCAAACGCCCGAGGCGGAGGGTGCATCGCCTCGAACGGGAAGTCTCGGCTGTCCGGTCGTGTGTACTCCGTTGCGACCCTTGAGAGTGCTATTATTGGTGTAGGGATCGATAGTGGCTCATGAAAACCGGGACGGGAGCGTGACAGTGCAGCACACCCGGGCACCAACAGCGTAGTTGATGCGGACCATCGAAGGGGTCCTTTGCCCGCAATTGGGGTGGCGGAGGCACGGAGGGCAGCAGCGTAGGATTTTCGGAGCGGCGCAGCAGACGCGCAGCACACACCTGGGGCCCGCCAGACTTACACACATGGCAAAGGCTGCCGTGTGACCAATCAGGGCAGATAATCCAATTTCTGGTATCTGCCCTGCGCGCTGAGTGACGACGACTTTGCGTGGTGTCGATGGATACCCCAGGTGGACATGCGTTTCCCTCGAGCCCGAGTACATCTCGTCAGCCAGGTAACGGTTTGAGATGATTGCTATATTTCCCCGTAATTGTGATTTGGAGCGCTACACTGACAGCCCCCCTGCCTGCCGTGTACCTCGATGGCTGTCTCACAATATCTAGGTTGGAATGGAAGTGGATTGCGGTGCGGTGAAGGTGGGCGGCTAGATCGTCGTACGGAGATTGCGCGGCTGCTCCAGAGTGCAGACGGGGAGGCCTTATTTTGGTAGCAATGGCACAATGGCTAATAAGCGGCGCAGCACGGGTAAGTACCCAACCGAAGGGAAAGTGAGTCTGTGTATGTCAGCTTGGTTTCGAGAGCTTGTGTCCCTTGCACATTGGATTCCCTTCAGGCCTTGGGATAACGCCCTGCGTCCGTCAACATCCGTTGCTGTTAGACATCGTGGACAGGACTGTGTGGGGGTTTCCGAGCGCCCTAGCAGTCATGTCCGTTTCATGCTGTTGGTCCAGGGAGGATTCGCAGTCGCAAACAAACCGAGGGGTCAACCTGGCCGTGCGGACCGAATCGCTGCGCCTCGAAGATCACCGCACGGCATTTGATATCCTTGCGCCAACAGCCCCACAAGCCACGAGACAGGGGGGTTGATTAGCGCGACGGTGCTCTGAGCTGAATGCTGAACACAGTCGGGCGCAGGGCAGGCCAGGCAACGAGGCTTGTGTGTATTGTATCCGCTCGTTTTTACTTTGAAGTCACGGGCAATCGGTCGACTGGTCCCGCCTCCCTCTTGGGGTACACAGAACACAATACTGCCATCGGGTTGTCGCAGGCGCTCTGAATCGCAGCAGGTAGCCTTGCCGTTCAGCCTTCGGGCCATGCGGCTCTCATACAAAGCTCGCCACAGGAACAACACTCCGCGTGAGCAGGCCACTCTCGTCCATGCCACAATTGTGTAGACCGAAGCTTTGTCGCTATCACTGCTTGAGTAGGAGGATGCGCAGAGGCTTTTGCGATTATAAGATGATCACCCAGTGCTCCTCGGCAGCCAATTCCCGCTCGAGGGTCCACATTCGGAAGCAACTTGGCGCAGGGGAAGCGCGCCGGGCTCATAACCCGGAGGTCCTTGGATCGAAACCAAGAGTTGCTAATTAGCTTTTTGTGAATGTTGCTAAATTGGCCGTGGATGAATTTTCAGGTCCTATCAATCTATTATTACCCAATGAGGCCTTTGCATTTTGTTTTTGGCCAACTCGAGGCAGCAGTGCTTCAAGGGAAGGAGCCCGCCGGTCGCATTCTCACTTCCAACCTTTGTGTCTGGCGGGCAGCCCCACTTCAAGTTCTGAACCCCGAAACCTCTGGTGGGTGACGGACGCTAAATTCCACTGCCTCCCACCTGTAACTCAACCCGACGAGATTGAGGCAGCATGTGCGGCATCCATCTCGCCATCCGGCCTGCCTCCTCAGCACCGGGCCTGTATCCTCTCGAGAGCGTGTTGAGGCGCCGGCTATGCAGCCGCGGGCCTGACCACATCGGCCGCGTCGAGACGCGCTTTGCAGACACGCTCTTGTCCTTCACCTCGACCGTTCTCGCGCTGCGAGGCTCCACCATCACCACCCAGCCGTTCGAGGACACATCCTCCGGCTCGGTCCTATGCTGGAACGGCGAGGCCTGGAAGATCGATGGCCGCGCTGTCCAGGGAAACGATGGCGCGGAGCTGTTTGCTCTTCTTAACCGGCCAGACGCGGACATCATCGACACCATCCGCGCCGTCGAGGGTCCGTTCGCGCTCGTCTTTTTTGACAAGCCCTCTGGCGAGCTCTACTATGCGCGAGACCGTCTAGGCCGCCGTTCTCTGGTTACAAGGCATGACGAGGCTGATGACTCGCTGTGTCTTTCGAGCATTGCTGAGCAACCTGACCCGCGTTGGGTAGAAGTAGAGGCTGACGGGATATACGTCCTTGACATCAACGTGTTCTCCTCCGGCTCTGCCCCCGCCCCCGTACGGCATGCCTGGGTTGCAGTCCCGGACTTGGGCCAAGGGACGTCCGGAGTTGGACAGTTCAACACCCAAGTCCCGTCTCAAGCTCCGGATTCTCAGCCGCCGGCCTGGCCAGAGACTGCCGCGGTCCAGGCGTTGCGAGATCGCTTGACAGAATCGCTGCGACTTCGCATATTGGGTGTCCCAGAACCGCCCTCTTCTGGCCAGGATATCGACACGAGGGTCGCCGTGCTATTCTCCGGCGGCCTGGACTGTACTGTCCTGGCCAGACTATGCCATGATTTGCTGCCGGCAACACAGGGGATCGATCTTCTCAACGTGGCTTTCGAGAACCCTCGTATCGCCTCTCAGTCAGAGAAGCGTGATCTACAAGACCTGGATGGCCTTTACGAGGCTTGCCCGGACAGGGTTACTGGAAGGAAATCCTTTGCGGAACTCCTTCGAGTCTGTCCAGGGCGAGCCTGGCGGTTCATTGCTGTGGGTCCTAGCGCTGGTGCTTGCTGTTGCTGCTGGCGGTCCCCTTGAGTCTGCTGCTTATGGCTAATATACGACAGACCAACGTTTCATATGCAGAGACAACAGCCCACAGGCCCGAGGTCGTCTCGTTGATATACCCACACAACACAGAGATGGATTTGTCTATTGCGTACGCGCTCTACTTTGCGGCTCGCGGCAAGGGTAAGTACTACACCACAGCGGGCGAGACCGGCTTGCCAAGCTGGGGCGATTGTTCTACGCCTGCCCGCATTTTGCTTTCGGGCCTCGGCGCCGATGAACTGTTCGGCGGCTACGTCCGTCATGCGACAGCCTACTCTCGGCGAGGCTACGAGGGTTTGGGGGAGGAGCTCATGCTAGATGTGGGAAGACTTGGGAAGCGCAACCTGGGTCGAGACGACAGGGTCATGGCAAACTGGGGAAGGGAGGTCCGCTTCCCCTTTCTGGACGAGCGGCTCGTTCGATGGGCTGTGGAATTGCCGGTCTGGCAGAAGTGCGACTTCGGCAAGACAGAGACGCCGCACCCTGGTGATGATTTCGAGATCGAGCCTGCAAAAAGGGTACTGCGGTTGCTGGCAATGACTTTGGGCATGACTGATGTCGCGCGGGAGAAGAAACGAGCGGTAGGTCCAAACCCTGGCTGTGGCCAACCTTCTGGTATCTGGTCAACACAGCGCGACCCGTTATGAGCGTGGCTAAATGAGGCAATGCACACCACTAACTGCGCGACTAGATACAATTCGGGTCGCGAACGGCCAAGATGGAGAGCGGCAAGGTCAAGGGCACGACGCTGATCTCGTTGTAGCCGTTTCCCCGCCGGCTAGCCAGCCGGCTCGTGTCATGACGTGCACATACCTCCTCTGCTTCCGAGACCCTGGCGATGATGACACAAACAGATACTTCCGAGCCGTGGGGTTACAACGGACACGAGCTGCTCGGCATATCTGCAACTGTGTGTATCTGCTCGCCTCGGCGTGTCGAAACCCTTTGCTGATTGTCGCAAGCGCCAGTCGAGCCACCGCAGAGCAGTGACGAAGTAAAGGCAAGTCTGAGCCGACATATGGAGGCGACGCTCTGTGCGGCCGCATCCCATACTTCCATCTATTGAAGAAGCATATCTTTATCCTAGACGCCACTGTTCGTGGCGGGCACGTTTATACGACACGAGATTCCACTCTATGCTGGAACGCGCACGCGAACCTTGCACCGTATCTATTATCGTGATTGCCCGGTGGCGAAGGTCGAGTGATCGACTGCCGGCGCTATCTTTACGGCTCGCCTGGGGAAACCCGGATGGCTATGCTCTGGAGATAGCCACGGTTGACGCAATGGCATTTCTACCTCGAGCCAACATACATATTCCTGCGTACTGAGCCCGGTCGACGTCACAGCTGCCGCGTCAGAGTTCTCCCCGGCAGCGAAGCGCAAGGCGCTCGTTTTCTCGTGGGCATGCCACATGGACACCTACCTCCGCCATACAACATAGCCCACCTGGCCTAAGTGCTGCGCCGGCAAGAGTTGCCCGTACGCTCCTGGCCTTCACTTATCGCGGCCCAAACAGTCAAATGCGAGCACCAACGGGACGTGCAGCGGCGCCAGAAGCCTCGAGTGGCGTGGCAACGCGGGACGGGAGACTAGGCGTCACCTGCGTCTCATTGGGTGGTATTAGCTATACTATGGAAGTGTCGGAGCATGCCTTGGCACACCGAGCACCACGAGCCCAGCGCGTGGGCGCACTGGCCCGCGAGCTCTTATCGCTGCGCGCCCTGTTTGTTTAATTTGCTCGTGTTGGCTTGTGCGGGCATGCGTCCTGGCCGGGCCTTTTACTCGCTGCCGCTACGGCAGCAGTATGTCGGTAGGTAATTCTTTATCTCGTGGTTGCTCGATACCAGACTTCTTGTTCTCCGGTTAATTTGTTTTCTGGACCCCTGGCGGGCAGAACGGATTGTTTTGCCTTGGCCAGACGTCCCCTGTGTTGTCGGCAAAGGCCGTCAGGTGCCTCCATTGCCCCAGACAACCCCTGGACACTTGGCCTCTGCCCCACCCGGAGGTCGGAGGCGCGCTCTCAACGGCCCCTAGGATCACCGATCTGATGCACGAGCTGCAGCTCTAGTGGATCCGCAGCCCTGGGGCTCGAGCCTCTGTCGCTGCGAGCGCGCGTTGGCTCCGTCTCCAAAGACGTTCGAGATCAGCCCGACCTGGTTCCTTCAACCACTTTAGCCGTCTGTTCAAACATGCGCCTGCCCGCCGCCATGTCACACACACGCTCTACCGGCGCCCTTTAGGCCTCGGGCCCGCATGGGATGAGACTTGGGGAGTGAATTCTGCCCAGCCAGTGCGGCCGTTTTCTTCGTCTGGTCGTCCCATCTAGCCCTGCCGTCCGAGATAAGCCTGTTTGGCCCGCACACAACATAAACGCCGACCTGCGCCCCCTCCCACTTGGAGCTCCTCGTTCCAAGCCAGCCCCTGCCGTCGCCTTGGACGCAGACTGTCCCTCGTTTTATATTTGCCTTCTCGACCCTCCTGCACGCCGTTTACACGCAGCACATGCAGCTTCTTGTTGCTCCCTCCGCCTGTATGCAAGCTTCCACTGCAGCTCTCTTATGCCTCGTCTTCAGCTGGAGATACCGTTGAGTTCGCCTGCGCCTGCCCACAGCCTGCCTGACGCGGCCCCCACGCAGCCAACCCTTTGCTGGCAGCTAGGAACTGCGCCGCCAGCCCTTTATCTCGTCATCTTTGGGATTCCGCCCGAAGCTTAGAATACCGCGACACCGCCCAAACATCGCAGCATCATGTTACCATCAAGTTTATCGCCCGTTACCAGGACAATGAGCGAGCCCTCGGTCCGTACCCAGACGCCTCCTGAGCGCCATGACGACAATCAGTCGACGACGACGCTTTCTATTCCCTCTGAAGATCCTACGATACCCGCTGCCGCCGCCCCCATGACGCCGAGTCTCACGCCGCAGGAATCTCCCCATCCGGGCAGATCCGTCTCCTACTCCAACCGTCCCCTGAGCGGGAGCGGCGCCCGAGCCTCTCGCTTCATCGAAACGCCCATGTTCGAGTACACGCCGGCCAACTCCATCTACGAGGAAGACGTCAGCGGCGTCTCCCGATTCGAGTCGCAGGAGCGGCGGGCCTCGGTCTTCCGGCTAGTGCTTCGCATCACTAACGGCGTGTCCCATCTGGCCGTCGTCGTGATGTTGTTGGCCATCATGTGCTCTTTTCTCGCCACCTCGCCGGCGTGGTACCGCACCATGTCGTAAGTTTTACTAAAACCTTTCTCAACTTGTATCACAAGGGCGTATAGGAGGGCCCTCGACATGCAGTATCTCTGGGCTGACACCCCTCCCCCCCTGTTCTAGACCGGAAGCAGTCGCTCTTGTGGTAATCCTCTCCCTGGACGCGCTGTTCGACCTCCGGGCGCTCGTGCTGTGCCGCACTCCGTGGCCCGGGTGGGCGCTCGTGGCGCGCCTGCTCCTGGGCCTGGCCTACCTGACCATATTCGTGGTCTACATCGGCGTCGGTGGCTCCGTCTTCCCGTACGACTTTACCTACTGGGGCATGGCCCCTAGCTACGGCGCGCCCCTCGTCTTCCTGCTCATGTGGCTGCTCGGCGTCTGGAACCTCGTCCACGCCGCCATCCACAGATACTCGTTCGGATCCGCCCTGGGCGCCTGCCTCGGGCTCGCCAAGCCCGACCACGCCGCCGCTCCGGCCGCGCGCCCGGCGCCCGGCATGATGACGACGGCGGATCGCCGGCGGCGGGACAGCGCTGCGGTCGGCGGCGGCGGCGGCGGCGGGCTGATGGCCGCGGTCAGGGGACTGGGGATTCGGAGAGGCGGGCTGCCGGGTGGCGGCGGTGCTGATGATAATGATGACGTCGAGGCTGCACGGCAGTGGCGGCCGGCCAGCAGCCGCGCGGGCACGGTGGCGCCGATAATGGCGCAGTCGAGCGAGATGGACCTGTCGACCCTCAACGGGCAGCGGTCGCGGTCCCAGGACAACAAGACCATGGACAGCACATCGACGCTCGGCAACGTTCGCCCGCCGACGGCGCACCGGGCTGGATAGGGTAGGGTAGAGTGTGTGGCTTGATGGGATAGACACTTTTGCCGACATCCGCCCCCGCCAAACGCCGCTGCGGACAGTCTCTTGTTTGGTGGTCTTAATTAGCTTTTGTGTTTTAATAGATAAAATTGATACGATTTTAATGATGCGTTTCAGGCCGCGGCGCGTGATGCTCTTTGCGACTCTCACTTGTTGGTGTTGCTTATTCGTGATCTCACACTATTTTACTTCGTCGTCGACTTTATTGGTTATTGGGACTAGCCGGTTGGGCAAGGAAGAATAAGGAGGTTATCGTGATCTTTTAGTCCTGTTTCTTCTGCTTTCTGGCCCGGGTTTCAATAATAAAGCGGGCTGTTGCGGCTGCCTATCTTTCCTCAAAGGGGCAGGACCAATTATTTCATGGGCGACGATTATAGTGTCTATTGCGTCTCCAAACCTATGCTCTGCGAATGTGATCCCATGCTGTCTCTATTATTCACCTAGCTCCTATCTATCGATTAATTTGTGATATCTCGTGCTTCCGGTAATAAAGAACCTCCTAACTCCCTTGTTCGATCGGTGAGCCAGCGAGCCAGTGACATCTATTTTCAAACCAGTGGTAACTAGGTAGTTCCCACCCCAACCAAATGTCCCAGATAGAATACAAGATGAACATCCAGTGCGCCGTTTTAAGCGCGGATGCCGGTTTCCTCGAGCTTGTGGCCACAGCCGTCGTAGACCGTGTGGCTAAACGACTCAAAGTCGTCCGGGTCCTCGAGGTGGGCGCCCGGGCCGGCCTCGAGGGCCTGCAGCTTGGCGGCCAGCGCCGTCG
>JNVV01000017.1:0-11437 GCA_000733355.1 Falciphora oryzae
CCGCCGCCGGCAGCGTCGGAACAGCTAGCTAATGCTATATTGGTATTAGCAGGTTCCGTTAACAAGCGCCGCCAAAGCGTGGCTGAAGAGGCGATTAGATCCTTTACCGAGGGCTACCGGGCTAAATTTGAACCCTTTGAGTTTTTCCGCATCGCCCGCAACTTGAGATCATTAGGAGAGGCCGAGCTTTGGGTGGCATTGGATGAGGAAAGTCGGGATGCGTATGTATCCGAGGCTCGGAAGGCTAGTTGACGTTGTTTTTGGCGTTGTTTTGTGCCTGTAACCTTAACCTTACCTACCTTACCTACCCTACCGCCAACAACTATCGCCAACGACTATCGCTAACGACCTTCCAATTCCACCGTTTTTGCTACAATTGGTTCAATCTACCGACCGGGGCGTTATATTGCGCCGCCATCCTTTCCGCGGACCTTAAACGTATATAATCTTGGTGGAGGTCCTTTAGCTTTCGCCGGCAGACCTCCCGCGCCCGGGAGAGAGTCTTTCGATCCGGCTCCTCTAACTGCCAGTCCTCCTGGTTTGCCAACGCCAGATTATGCAGGGCAGTCACCGCGTATATAATCTTCACCTGGGTGCTAAAGCTGTACTTTGCCGGTGCGTTCCTAACGATCCTCCAGCGCCTTTTTAAGCACCCAAACGCTCGTTCGACTATCATTTTCGTCCGGGAGTGGCGTAGGTTGAATAACTCTTTCCGGGTAAGCGGCGGCGCTACCGCTTCCCTCCAATTTTGCAAATGATACCGGATCCCGGGGAAAGGTATAACGATACCGGGCCTGGTTTTAAAGCCGGCATCTGCTAGGTAGTACCTATCCCGGGGTATCCGGAACCCTTTGTTTAGTGCCTCCCCTAATAAGGTCGAGTCGTTTATGGAGCCCTCGGCACCGGCTAATACGTAGGTGAACGCTATGTCAGATTTGACTGCCGCAAAAACGTTTTGCGTTACCCTCCCTTTCCGATCAATCTATAGCTTTTGCGTTTTGCTTTTAATGAAGGCCGAAACGTGCGTGCCGTCGATCGCTCCGATATAGCCGCTTAGACCCGCGGCAACTGCCGAGTCGAGTTCGATCCCCGAGTTTAACCACCTATTAGGAGGTAAGCGTACGATTGCTAGGTGGAATCGCTGCATACTAACTAGCACCTTATGGAAGATTTTGCTAACCGTGCTTTGGGCGACTCCAAAAAAGTGCGAGGTGATCCGTTGGTTGGCCCCCTGGGCGACGATTAACAAGAAGATTATCAGCTTTTGGGCAGGCGTTTGGTATTGGGTGCTTTCAAGTCCGCCGTTAGTGACTAGCCAGTTTTGGAAAAAGCTGAACTTTTCCTTTGACAGGCGGAACAAGCTGTAGAACCGAGGTTCGTTGGCTTCCAAAAGATTTCGAGCGATACCGGCGGTATACGAATAACTACCGGTATGGACGATTGCCTTCGATAAGGGGTGACGGCGGCGTTGGTTTAACAGTAGGTTTATTTGGCGCGCGCCCTTTTTTTCCCTGCAAAATTGCACCAAATAAAGAATAAGGATAACAGTGGTTATTACCGTTACGGCAGCCCTATCCTCGTCGGCGTCCTCGTTGGGATCGGGCTCTATGGCGGGCAAATTGGGAATAGCCTCCTTTTTGCCAATATATTTGCAGAAAATAGATGCCGGCAACGACGAGGGGCAACGGGAAGCAACGACCAATTTGCTAGCAGCGCAAAAACAAAAGGTTAAGCCAATTTTGACTGTACCGCTAGTACAAATTAGGTTTAATTTTGGCCTGAAACGCCTCCTTACAAGCTGGGTACTTTATCCAACCCCTTGTCAGACCTTTCTTATTATTGCGGACGCTGACAAACCTGTTTGGGTGCGGGGCACCGGCCAAAAACGGTTAGGCGTGTCGAGATAAAATGAAAATCCCCTGTCTCTTGGCGTCCGCAATGATCATTTCAGTTTTGATCATTGCGGCCGATCACGCCCTTAATTTTTCTTCTATTCTATTTTTTCTTCTTCTTTACGAGTACCTAAGTGTCCCTTCCCCGGATCATTACACTTTGCCAGAAACCCTGGCTTTTTATCCTCTTGTGTTATGACCCGACACATTGGTTGCAGGGAGCATGTCACGGGGTAAGCCGAAGGCTTGTACGAGGTGATCACGATGATACTAGACGGTAATTAGTAGGTGAAAGCCTATATTGCTATAGGGTAGATATGACAACTTCAACTTAATCCTCGCAATCCTAGAGTTGCCTCGATCAAGCTGCCTAAGTAACACGGCCCCTGGGCCCGCGTCACGTGCTTTGAGGCTTCAGGCCTCGGCGTGGCGTGGCCCCACAGAGGAGGCTGGGGCCTTCCCCTGTGGCGGCCCGTCCTATCGCGACGGGCCTCCTTACAGAGCAGCACAATTTAGCAAACCAGCGACACTTCCTCGTAATCGCTTCCGTCTCAGCTTGTCTCCGAGGAAGGTACCTTCCCCCCGAAAAATTTTCCTGTCGGACCCACTGTTAGTGGCCGCTAAGGAATCCCGGCCATTTTGGTAGTGGTGCCACCAAAAATGAGCCGGCTGCACAACAGGGTCTAACAGGCCATTTAGCTCTGTCTGACCCGCGTTCTCCGACTCCTTTCAACAACGACGTCGGCAACGCAACTGGGCCAAAAGAGCAGAGAATGGCTGGCAAAGGTATGCGGGTGCCTATTGCCAGTCGAAGGGAAGGCCTGCACCCTATCGCCCAAAGCGCGCTTCGCGCGCGCCGAAACCCTCGACAATCGGGTGCTCCAACCTCCGCGCATCACCAGACCGCCCTTCGACTTCCTTTTCGCTTTCGCCTCGCGCACCGAGCCGAACGATTCGAACGCACAAGAAGACTGCAGGCCGGAAAGCAGTTAGAACACATTGGACGAATAGCCGGCCCGGCCGCCGCCGTCCCCCGCCACACACGCGACCCTTCGGTCGTACACACACGCGACCTTTCGGTCGTACACATACGCGACCTTTTGGTCGTACACACACGCGACTCCTCCTCGGTCGACCGCATCCTAACGATACGCATGGCGCAAGATTGGCCTGTTTAAGCTTCTGCTTAAGCACGCACGCGCAAGATTGGCTTGACGCTCGCGCCTCTGTTTGTTGCCACGCGGTGACTATACTAAAGTATAGGTGGCATCGCACGCGCAAGATCTTCGTGCGGCTCTGTTTGCCAACCGTGAAGTTGTACGAATTGCCGTGCACCACGTTGGCAAGCCGCGCAGCGTATTCGTTCGATGCGCGATAAACACACAAGGAGCACACAGGGTTGGAATTAGGCCCTCCAGCCCCCGAATTTTCTTTCTTTGGCCGGGCCCAGGGGGGGTTTATTGCGATCCCTCCCGCCATACCCGGCCTCACTCTTTTTTCCGGCACTCTGCCGGCCGACAGCTTTCACTACCACCAACAGCAGCGCTCACAGCGCCCCGGCGTTTATTCGCCCCTTCTTTTGCCGATTGCCCGCTCACCAACAAGGAGCGCCGGAATGCGGCCCGAACTTTGTGTGCCTTAGGCTTGCCCCTTGGTTTGATTTGTTAGCCGCCTCGATAGCAACATATAGCCTAGTGTCAAGCTTAGGTAGCTGTCACGGCCAGTAGGGCCCTAACTGTAGATAGAAGGAGTTGGGACTGGAGACCCTTATCGTCAAATAAGGGCGGAAGCTCCACAAGGTGGATCCCGCACAAAGATATCCCAAATCTCTGCAAGGCCAGGCCTCCGGCCTCCAACCTACTCCGAATATCATCTTCCTGCTACTCCAATATCTCTGCCCTCGACTGCTTTAACAATTGGTAGCAACTCCGGACAACCTAAGCGACCGGCGCGGACGTAACCGCGTAAATCAAATCACGACCCTACCTTTCCCCTACTCTTTCGATTCTCGCACGCTTGTGGCTGCGATAATCCTTCTCCCCACGCGTCAGCTTTCGGCGACGCACTGGATCTGCGTCTCCCGGCCAGCTTTCGGCGGCCAAAACGCTCTACCTACCGCTACCTTCCCCTGCACAAGTCATCTACCCCGGCGCACGCTTTCGGCTGCGTCAATCACCAATTCCCCTACAGATATCCCATCCCCGGCTCCTGCTTTCGGCGGCGCCAAACACAAATCATCTATCCCCGTCGGCGTCAGCTTTTGGCAACGTCGATAAACACCACTCTCTAGCCTGCGATAACGGGCTCGCACCATCCGGATCCCCTCTTTAGGGCTGCAAAGGATAACCCTCTGTCTGTCACGTCAAACTTTTGGCGGGCGTAAAATTCGGATCATCCTGCCTTCACTTCGTGCCCAAACACCATGGCAAACTCTCCAACCACGGATCCTCCGGGAACCGGCACTAACCAATCGATAAGTACGCCTATGCCTAGCGCAATGCCCGAATCCTCAATCGTTAAGGTCGATTCCCCAGCACCTCATCGGGCTACTACCAACCTACCGCACAACGACAATGTGTATCTCGAAAGGGCGAAGCGAACCAACAGTCGGTTTGAGGTGATGCAACCACCGGGTACCAAGCCACCCACCAAACCTCCTGCTGCCGCGACAGCCTTCGACCCTCCGCCTAATAACAGCTACAACTTCGAATACGACCTCACTCGAAATATCCGCCCTGGCAGGTCAGCATCGGTCATTCACCACCCGCCGCGTAAAGAACGTAAGACCACGTCACAGACCGTTGTAAACGACCATGCCCCTCGGCCCCAAAGCGACCCACGACTTGGATCCAACAGCAAAACCATCCGACGTCTCGACGAAAAGGTCAAGCACCAGAGCGACCGCATGGATCGCACCCTTGACGTCCTCCAACGCATGCAAAACCGTCAGAATCGGCGGGACGAGGAACAGCGCAAGCGAAACGAGGACCAGAGCAAAACCATAAAACAAATAATAGCCAAACTAGGAAGCATCGAAAACAGCCGAAAGCGCTCTCGCCGCTCCCGACACGAGCAACACTACAGCTCCAGCGCTTCGCGATCCAGTCACAACCGTCGTACCACCTCGCCAAACCTTAGCGAAGCACAACGCCGCTTAGGCGAAATCCGACGTAAACAAACTCGAGCCTACAACGCACCGGTACAGCCATTGCGCAACGACCAAAACCCCTTCTCTGGCGCGCGCGCCACCTCTCCTTACAGCAACAGTCACCTGGACGCTAAGCCTAAGGCACACCTCAGACGGCCCAATGCGGAAGCACCTCGTCCTAAGCCTCAGCTGCCCTCAGCCAAACAAGCCCACGTAACATATACTATTGCGGGCGGCAACGGCGACCCGTCGGACCCCTCATCCTCTTCCAACGACGACGATAATGGAAGAGCCCCTTTCGACCGAGAACCAAAAAAGCCTCCGCTTCGCCCACTGGCAAACCCTCGTCCTCTCCGGTCTACTCCCATCAACACTCCTATCCAAAACCCAACTCGGAGCAAAAGCAACCCTTACGTCCCTTTGCCGAAAAATAGGAGGGACCGAAATCGAGATCGGGACCGGGACGCTCGAAAGGATGTAAAGGACCGCGCCACCCGTAACTACAAGCAGCAGACAGTCGACACCCACGTCTCTACTCGCCCTAACGGAAACCGCTTCCTCCTCAAACGAGAAATGATCGGAGTTTTCGATCCCTACCAAAAAGACCCCGACAACCAGGGTATCTTGTTTGACTCTAAGCTAACAATCTTTACAAACGTCTACTCCTTCACCGAGCGGATCGAGACCTTCCGCGAAAACCCAGACACGGTTCAGGACGTCGATTACCAGCTGCTTAACCTTTTCCAGACCCTCCTCAGCGGCTCAGCAGCTATCTAGTGGAGCAGCCAGCTTGATCGTAAGGAACGCGCCACCTTAAAAGTTCAAGGCCTGACAGCAATCCTTACAGCCCTTAAGCGACAGTTCGCTCCAAACGCTAGCAAGGCCACTAAGCTTTTCACTAAAGCGACTCTCACCCTCCGAAACCTTGCCGCAGATGAGTCCGCCTTGCACCAGTTCGTCTTCAAAATGCTCCGTCTTGCCAAAGGCATGGGCATTACTCAAAACGGCAACTGGTACGGCACCATGATCCAGATCTGGAACCGCCTTAATTTGAGCATCCAGACGCGGCTGAGAGCTCCCAAGTCGACTGAGACTCGCGCTAAGTACCTCCGCTACATTAAGGAAAACAACTTGGTGCTGGTTGCCGTAGCCCGGAAGCACTATCCCAATACTATGGCCAAAAGACACGACCTCCGCAGCAAAGGCCATAACGACGACTACAGTGGCAAGCGCGACAACTACAGCTCTAGCAAATCTGGCAATCGCCATCACGACAAATCCCATGACAAGCGTCGGGATTATGACCGGGACTACCGCCCTTCAGACTCTCGCCGCCACGACTCTCGCCACTACGACTCTCGTCGTGACTCTGACCGCAAGGACTACCATCGCGACAAGGATCGCGATTACAAATCTCGCGACTACAAGCGAAACGACTACAAGAACCGTGATAGTCGCAAGGACGACTACAAAAGGAGTGGCAGCCGTGACCGTCGCGACAAGGATCGCGACTACAAGCGCTCAAACTACAAACAGCGCGACCAAATCCACAACGTTAAGGACGGCGACGCCAGCGCCGAAGATTCGCCGGCTGACCAGAACGACGATGATAGCGTTTCGAGCACTGCAGAATCCGTCAACGCGGATAAGCTTTACGCTATCGAGGAGCGTACGGAGTCGCACACCTGCAAGCGCTGTGGCATCGTTACCCTCTCTCGCAATTTGCTTTTTGCTTATTTCACCGCTTGCCCTAGCGAGCCCGTTCATCAGATTGATGAGGAGCCCTCTACTCCTTAGCAGTTTACAGAGGCAAACGTTATCGAGGAGGCTACCAAAATCGACCCGGACACAGTCGCATTAGGCGGTTACTCCTACGCCAGAATAACGATCCGCCCGTCTCTCAACGGCCAAAAGACTCAAATCTGTGCTGATTCCGGCTCTGGCCGAAACCTGGTAACTGCCGACTTCCTCCGCCACTACGAGCATAAAGTTTACAACGTAAACGATCCTAACGCTCAACCTATCCTTTCTGGATGGAACTCCAAGCGCCCCAAACGTACTACCAAATTCGCATGCGTTACCTTCTATACGCCTGGCTACTACCTTAACGGCTCTCCCGCCGTGCTCAAACAATCAGCCTACGCCTGGATCGTCGAGCACTTGGCTGCGGGCATAATCCTTAGCGTTGCCTTCTTCAAGCCTCGGAAAGCTTCGATTGATTTTGCGGCCGACTTGATCAACCTCCCCTTGGACCACTTCCACGTCCCGATCGCTACAGTCAAAGGAGGTACTACAATCGTCCGAGCCGTCAAAACTGCCAGCGCCGTCGTGATCCCGGCGCAGCAGACTATCGCAGTCCCGGTAAAGTACTTCCCGCTCCCCAAGGGACGCACGTTCTCTATAAAGGGAAACCATCCTACTGCTCTCAATGCCGTAGTTAACTGCAACACCAAGCCCGTATGCCTAATGCACAACGCCACAAATCAACCCATGCGACTTACCAAAAACACACGCATAGCCACCATTCGAAAGCATACGGACCAAGTTCACCAAGTCCTTAACTTTAAGACAGCCTTTAAAGCTATCACCGGTGTGACAGCACTGGCCGCCGCCGCCATAGGCCACCAAGCTAAATATAGCGCCGAGTACGGCCTCGAAACCCTCTCGACCTTCCTTCCCTCCAAAGCACCCGTTGCGGGCAAAGCTCCTCAGGACACCGGTCCCAAGCCGATCATCCCCGAGGTAATTAGCATCGCTGGCTCCGGCCAAAGCAAAAAAAAGACAGTAACGTTAAACTCTAACTCACTATCTGATCAAATCTATAACATAACACTGGGAGGAAAAAAGGCTGGGATGCCCGCAATGCCAAAAAAGCCTCCCAAAAAGCCTGGATCTGGACCGGACGTCAACATCCCGCTAGGAGACCCTATGCTCAACCTCCCGGAGTCTCTTCCCCGTATCCCGGAAAAAAGGAGCAACATCCGTGCCCCTAAAAAGGCACCCTACATCTTGACCAAGGACAAGGTCCACGTGTACAACGGAGACCCAACGGAAGCCC
Organism: Falciphora oryzae; assembly: GCA_000733355.1. NCBI lineage: Eukaryota > Fungi > Ascomycota > Sordariomycetes > Magnaporthales > Magnaporthaceae > Falciphora > Falciphora oryzae. Next base: position 8,099 of record JNVV01000017.1, read on the forward strand.
GGATCCTCAAAAACATCTGTAAACGCGCAAACATCTGGCGCGACAGGGGACCGATCGATATCCCCGAAAACGAACAGATAAAAATCCCTCTCGTTAAGGGATGGCAGAACCAGGGCGCCAAGCTACTCAACCGACCCTATCCTGTCGCTCGCAAGGATAAGGACGTCATCGACAAAACGCACGACAAACTCAACGAACAGGATCGCTTAAAGCCAATCAACCACGCTACACCCTTCGCGTTCCCTTGCTTCGTTGTATGGCGCATAGTCCACGGTCAACCCAAAAGTCGTGTTGTCGTCGACCTCCGCCAGCTTAACAAAGTCTCAGTTCCGGACGCGTACCCCCTTCCTTTTTAATAGGACGTTGTTGACGCATTGAGAGGCAAGAAGTATGCCACCGCTATCGATGCCACCGCCTTCTTCTTCCAATTCCTCGTACACCCCGAACATCGAAACCGGCTCACGATCTCAAGCCACAAAGGTCTCGAACGCTCGCGCGTCGCTTTTATAGGTTACCGGAACTCACCCGCCTACGTTCAACGCTTTATGAATAACCTGCTTCGTCCCTATAAACACTTCTGCCGCTGCTTCGTCGACGACATCATCATCTTTTCGGACAACTTCCAGGACCACCAAAAGCATTTGAAGGAGATTTTTGGACTTTTCCAAAGCAAAAGCATTGCAATCTCCCCCGAGAAGAGCTTCGTTGGCTACCCGAACATCGAGCTCCTTGGATTCTACGTCGACGCCCTCGGGCTTTCAACCACCGAATCTCGGGTGCAAGGCTTCCGCGACCTCGCTTTCCCTGATACCCTCAAATCACTAGAAACCTATCTCGGTAGCACTGGCTTCCTCCGATCAATAATTCCCTACTACGCCAAAATCGCCGAGCCTCTCCAAAAACGCAAGGTCCTTCTGCTAGCTAAGGGCCGCAAGCAGGGAAAAACAGAAGGGGGTCAACGCCAGCACTACGCGAAAAGCACCAAGTTCACCCCAACTGCCGACGAGCTCAAATCCTTTGAGGCCCTGCAAAACCACATCTGCAAACACATAAGGCTGCACCACCATAATCCGGACCGGACTCTCTACCTTCAAATCGACGGATCCCTTAAGCGAGGCTTTGGAATCATGGTCTTCCAAACCCAACCCGACTATATCTGGAAGCCAAAAACCGTAATCCCGGCCACCGTCATCCAGCCCGTCATGTTTTTAAATCGTTGCCTTACGGCCCCTGAGTTGAATTACGGACCCTCCGAGTTAAAGGTAGCCTGTCTTGTGTGGTCGTGCAAGAGGCTGCGCACCCTACTTCACTCCAACAACCAGCCCAAGATCGTTATTCTCACAAACCACGACGCAACCTCCGGCATCGTCAACAGGACCTATTTTAACACCGTTTCAACGGACCGCGCCAACCGACGCCTAATCAACGCGTCCATCTACTTTAGCGCCTATCCCTTAAATATTTACCACGTACCAGGACGCCTTAACCTTGTTTCTAACGCATTATCTCGCCTTCCAGCCACCATAGGGGATGCTGAGACGCGTGCCAGGCCCGACGAGCCCGTCCTGGACTCACTTTAGGAAAAGGGCCCCGACGACCGACATGACGAGGACGACGTCGAGCACGTCCTGCAAGTAGCCGAAGCTGTTATAAAGGATAGCATGCGCCTCCAATTTATTAAGTACTATAAAGAGGACCCAATGTTTTACAAGTTGATTACGGAGCTCGCCACGCCTCGCCCCGGCAAAGCACCCCCTAAGCACGAGGACGTGCTGAATGCTTCCAAAGCCGGGCACCCCTTCCGCGTTATCGATGGCCTGCTTTACAACAGGGACAATGACGGAATCGAGCGATTTGTGATTCCGTTCCCTATGGTAAAGACCTTCCTGGAGGAGGCCTATGATCACAAGCACCACTTCGGCCGCCAACGCATGACAGACGCCCTCGCCGGTGTGCACTTCCGGTCCAAAAGGCGCCAGATCGACCAGTATATCAAAAACTGTCACACCTGCGGCATGAACCAAACCAATAACCAGAAGCCCATCGGCACGCTCCAGCCCATCCAGGCCCCAACTGAACCCATGAGCGTATTGATTATGGACTTTGTTACTGCACTCCCAATCGTACCGTCGGCGAATACCCTTTGGCAGCTCAGCACCCACGACTCCTTTAACGCCCTCCTTACCGTTACCGACAAGACGTCCAAGCGGACTATCCTGATCCCCGGGCACGATACCTATGGTACAAAGCATTGGGCCTCGCTGCTGTTACGGCACTTCCTTATAGCTAATTGGCCCTGTCCCCGCGTCATCATCTCCGATAGGGATGCTAAATTTACCGGGACCTTTTAGCAGACCCTTTGGAAAAGCTTTGGGACCAAGCTTGCCATGACCACGGCCTACCATCCCCAAGCAAATGGCCAATCCGAAAGGAAAAACCAACTGGTGGAATTGGCCATCCGCTTCCATGCTTAGGAGCACTCCGCCTGGGTCGACATTCTCCCTGCACTTCAATGGGATATTAACAACTCGACCACGTCGGCCACGGACTGCTTACCGCACGAGTTTCTTTTCGGATTTAAGCTCCTTGGACCTGTTACTCGCCTCACCAACTCAGACCCAAAGGATACCCCTAACCTTCAGTACATGCGCGAGCACTTCCGACGCGAAACGCAGTACGTTATGGATCTTGCAGCCTCCGAGATGAAGAGGCTGTACGATGGCAAGCACCGCCATGAAGAGTTCAACGAGGGAGACCAAGTCTGGCTGAAAATGGGTGCCGCCTACAAGCCTCGCGGAGGAATTGTAAATAACAAAACAGCCCCTCTTCGCCAGGGACCCTACACGATCAAAAAGAAGGTTTCACCCCTGGCCTACGAGCTCGAGTTACCCACCAACGGCATTAGGATTCACCCAGTGATATCTATCCAGCACCTCCTTCGCTACCACGCCAAAAACGACCCCTTCCAGCGAATACCAGCACCACCTGGCCCCGTCAACTACACCCCGGCTGACGACGAATCCGACGACCCTGGCAACCCCGACGACAAGTCGTTCGAGGTTGAACGCATCACCAACCACAGGGTCAAAAGGGGCGGCGCTGTCGAGTACTACGTGGTCTGGAAGGGATACGGCGACCACGAGGGCACCTGGGAGCCCAAGGCCAACCTCAAGCACGCACCCAAAGTAGTCGAGGCCTACGAGAAGTCGCAGGCAACCCTAACCGCACTCAAGGGCAAGGTCAATGCTCCGGCCAACGGCCCTTTCCCGGCAGCCAACGACGTCCCTGAGGCTCAGGGACCTACTCCGGTCAAGCGCGGCCGTGGACGCCCGCGCAAGA
>JNVV01000017.1:27532-67479 GCA_000733355.1 Falciphora oryzae
AACTTAGCAAACGCCCCTATCCTTATAGGCATGCCACTAATGCAAGAACTAGCTATGGACCTTTACCCGGTTAAAGGCACCTGGTATTTCAACCAACGTTTTCGTATTTATTAGTTATCCGCATACTATTTCCAAAGGAGCTTTTAAACTAAAAATCGCGTGCTTATTTGTTCCTTTCGCTTTAACCCTTTTGTTAGTAGCACCGGGGAGGACGACCCTTTCGAGGACCGTTTAAACGAACCGCCAGATTTGAAGAACGTTTTTGCAAGTTTACGGATAAGTTATTTCGACGTATTCGACGTCCGCAAAGGGAAAATGCTTCCAAAGCATGGCTACGGTAACCATACTATCGATTTGCTTCCGGGCAAGGAGCCCCCGTAGAAGCAGATTTACCACCTGTTTCCAGCTGAGTTGATGGCATTCCAGGAGTACTTTACCGATGCCTTCGCATAAAGCATTATCCGCGAGTTACAGTTACTAGCAAAAGCCCCTGTTATTTTCGTCCCGAAAAAAGACGGCACGTTACGATTGTGCGTTAACTATCGAGGATTTAACGATATCACCATTAAGAATAGAGCACCGCTTCCGTTAATCGGAAAAATGCTCGACTGTTTGAATGGTGCCAAATGCTTGTCCAAAATCGACCTCGTTAATGCGTATTACCGATTTCGCATTAAAAAGGGGGACGAATGGAAAACCGCGTTCCGTACCAAATACGGGCATTACGAGTACCTCGTGTTACCGTTCGGACTTACCAACGCCCCGGCATCGTTCCAAACCTACATTAACAAGGCCCTACAGGGCCTAGTGGACGATTTCGTTATCGTCTATTTGGACGATATCCTTATTTACTCCGGTAGTAAAAAGGAGCACTAGTACCACCTAGAGCTGGTTTTGGATCGACTTCGCAGTTTTAAGCTTTATGCCAATCCCAAAAAGTGCACCTTTTTCTAGCAAGAATTTGAGTTCCTAAGTTTTATCGTTAATACCGAAGGGTTTAAAATGGATCCTGCGCGTGTTCAAGTCGTCCGCGAATGGATCGACCACCCACTTCGCACGTATAAAAACATCCAGGTCTTTGTGGGATTTTGCAACTTTTATCGACGGTTTATTTACGGCTTTTCCCGCATAGCGAAACCTTTGCACGACCTATTGCAAAGAATGAAAAACGGACGTAAGCTAAGCCAGATAGGCCATTACTAGCAAAAACCCCAACAGCAGGCATTCGAGGACCTAATTAACGCGTTTACGACCGTACCAATGCTGCGGCATTACGACCCGACTTTACCATTACGGGTTAAAACGGACGCTTCCGATTTTGCTATAGCAGGCATCCTATCGCAAAAGCACGACGGCCAGTGGCACCCTATAGCCTATTGGTCCTAAAAGTTTAAAGGTGCCGAAATTCGGTATCCCGTGTACAATAAAGAACTTTTCGCAATAGTGGGAAGTTTTCGCCATTGGCGATATTACTTCGAAAGGGCGCAAACCACGGAGGTGTTTTCGGATTATAAAAACCTTAAGGCTTTTATAAAGCAAAAGCGTTTAAACGGACGACAAATACGCTAGCTATTGCAATTAGCACCTTACGATTTCGAAATCAAATACCGGCCAGGGTTTTTAAACCCAGCCGACGCTCCGTTTCGCCGGCCGGACTATATAAACGGTCGCAAAAAAGGATAAAAAATTCTTATTAAAAAACTTCTGCCGACGTTATCTAATAAAATGGGTCGGGAATAAAACGTATTTGTTTATAAGCAGCACGTAAAAAACATTACCGAGGGAGCGTCGCCTAATAAGCCTCCCTAACTAGTAAGCGCAAAAAGCGCACCTAACGAGCGATCCCCCAAAGATTTTATTTTTAACCGGCGAAGCGAGCGGGACAGCGTACGTTTAGCACAGCTTACGTTAGCCGACGATCCAAACGCCTTTAAGGTTATCCATGCCTTACAAGTGCAATTTGTCACTCGTTAAAAGGCACGCACTGCCTTGGATTGGCTTGAAAGCAGCGTAACCACGGACTCCCCGGAGGAAATCCCAACGCCGCTAAGGAAATGGATTAAGGACGTACAAAAACGGGATCCGGCGAGCATAAATTTGCTCAAAAGGCTAACAGTAGTTAAAAAGCCCCGCCTGGCAGTACCTAACGTAAAATACACCGCACCGCACCGAAATACTGCGATAACGACTCGGCAGCAAAAAGCATCGTGCTTCCACCTAGCTAACGGTAACGAGTTAATTTTCCGGGGAAATTAGGTTTATATCCCTGCAAACGAAGCTTTAAAGACCGAAATCCTAAAACAATTTCACGACTTCCCGGGAGCTGGTCACTAGGGCGTAGCCAAAACTCTAAATCTCATCCAGCGCTTCTTTTAATGAGATAGAGTTAAAAAGGATATTACGGCATATGTGGCATCGTGCCCTTAATGCCAAAAGAAAGCGATTTATCGTCACAAGCCCTACGGCAAACTTAAACCCCTACCACCGCCAAAAAACGGGCAGCCTATAAAAAAAATCTCTTTAAACTAAGTGACCGGCCTACCTAAAAGCAGGACGGCGGGTGGTTAGGTCTTCAACGCGATTCTCGTCGTCGTATGCCGATTAACCAAGTACGTGGTCCTTATCCCCACACGAGCTAACACAAATGCAGGACAGTTCGCAAAGCTGTTTTTCAAGCGTATCGAATACGTATTCGGTACCCCCAAAAGCATCGTTAGCGATCGCGATAGCCGCATTACCAGTAGCTTTTAGGAAAAAATGTGCAAGCACCAAATCATCAAAAAACGCATATCGACCGCCTACTATCCTCAAACGGACGGGCAGACGGAAATCCTTAACCGCGTCATCGAAAATTACCTCCGCAACTATTGCGCCGGTTCGGAAAACTCCTAGGCATTACTGCTACCGTTAGCAGCTTACGCCTACAATAATAGCAGGAACTTCACTACAAGGCACTCGCCGTTCTATTTTTTGTACGGATCGGATTGCGAAATACGGATTAATATCGCGGACAATATCCCTAAAGGGAGGGTACCCGCAGCAAAAAACCGCATCGAACAACTTCATACATTACGCAAAAAGCTCAAAAAAACGTTACTACAAGCACAAAAACGGTCAGCTAAATACTACAACAAAAACCACATCCCTATGCAGTTCGCAATTGGAAATTTGGTTAAAATGTCCACGAAAAACCTGCGTTTAAAAAACAAGAAGTTAGCACCTAAATGGATCGGTCCCTTCCGGATTACCGAACGCATAGGCCAGCAGGCCTACCGTTTAGCATTTCTCGAACATCACCGCCGTTTTCACAACGTCATTCCTATATAAAACCTCGAACGGTATACTACTAAAAAACAAAAAAACGAAGTGCCGCTACCTATACCAAAGTACAAAAACGACCAAAAGGAATAGGAGGTCGAAAAAGTACGAAATAAAGAACGGATCTGAAGCAAAAAGTACTACCTGGTTAAATGGATGGATTAGCCGGCAAAGTACAACATTTGGGAGCCCGAAAAACACCTTCGCGGCGCACCCACGAAAATACGAGCCTTCCAAAGGGCCCGGAACAAAAAGAACCGAAAAATCCGGAAGCTCCAGGACGTGGAGCCAAGCAGTAAAGAAAGGGACACCTAAAATCGCCAAATTGGTCATCCTTTTTCAAAGGTTTTACTGGAAACCAGCGCCTACCCCAAGCGAAGGAAAAAGACGGTCAACGCCCTTGCGAGTCCACGAAAACTTATCGTTACACCAGGGAAAAGGAAAAAGTTAAAGGCCAAGGACAGCCTCCTTAGGAGGGGGATAGTTGTAACACCCTACACAAAACCATAGCCAGCAGCCGCAGGGGACGCCACCGGTAACCACAAAGGAGGCCTCCGGGTGGTAGCCGGAGGGGCGCAAGCCCTAACGGATATGCGGATCAGGAGAATTTAACTTTGCGACACGCGCGCCGATCAGCCCCCGCAAATCAGCCCGGCCCGGAACCCTAAAAGGGACGAAACACATCCGGCTCCGACGGACGCCGCGGAAGAGGCAGCGTGCCGACAACAACTGAAAGGCAGACCCCGACGGACGCCACGAAGGAGGAGGCAGCGCCGACGACAACCGAAGGACGGCCGGAGGGTCAGAGCATAAGGAGGGCCCGAAAGACCCCTTGTGAAGGAGGTCCGGAGGGCAAGCTATCGTTTTCTGTTTCTACCTACACCATAAACTTGTTGAGCCCTGCACGAATACGACTGTTGAGCTGCTAAACCTCTAAGACCTCCCTGCGAGAACCCCCCTTTTTCAGGCCTAACACTACTGTAGCTGGCTATAGTAGGGCGGAGGCCTGTTACAAAGACGGCTTGGAGAAAGAATCTCTAGATTGCAGATAATCTTTCTATGGGCTCAAAAGATGCTTGAGGAGGAAGGAATCTTTCGTGAAGGACATAGGAGATGGCAGGGTTTATATAGACCCTTTGTGATCCGTGCGAAGTATCGAGTACATGATTCACACTGCCTTCCGACCTTCACCGCTTGGCCTTAGGGCCGTTAACCGCCTATGCGGGTCTTCGACCCTCCGTGAGGCCGACTCGTGATGCCGACTAGTTAGGTCCACGGGTTCTTCCGTGTGACACAACCCACGGAGAATTGCGTTATTATGCGCAAAAAATCCTCTATACGGCAGGCGACAAAGCACCCTTTGGGAAGCGTTGGGCGGCCGGATTTTTAGCCCGGAATCCAGAAATCCAAATCCATAAAGGCAAAGTTATAGAAAAAGCCTGTATAAACGGTGCTACTACGGAAATAATTACAAAATGGTAGCGAAAGCTAGATATCCCTGAAATTAAGGAAATCCCCCCCTCAAAACCGCCACAATAAGTCAAGACCCCTGTTTTCCGCCACCCCCCCTTTTCCGCCACCCCCCCTTTTCCGCCACCCCAATTTGCGACGCCCTGTTTCCAACACGCCCATTTCATTCCACAACTGTGATCTTTTCTAGCCAACTACAATACAATCGGACATATAATCCGAATCGCCAGAAGCAGGAGATTCGTCTGATATATATGCCACGTCGCCATCTTTTTGTTGTGCACGGGTAATTGCCTCGATCCGTACAAAGGCCTCGTTAGGGTCCGGCACCACCTTCTTTTTCCGCAACGGCCGTGCAACCTCCAATTCTGCCTGTAAGCGCCTGCTTTTTTGCTCAGAGGTAGTCAAAGCGATATCCTTCTCGTTATATGCCTTAGTAAGCTTCTGGAACAACAAACGGGCCGTTCGGCCGAGCCGATAGTTGTGGGCAAAAGTGGCCACCTGGGTGCGCATTTCGAGGGTCGTCTTAGGAGTTTGCAGGACTTTATCAAATGACATGGAGTACCTGGAATAGGTTTTCTGAGCAACCCTTTCGGCTTCCAAAGCATCCTTTGCAGCCTGGACCGCTTTGGCGTTGCTATTCTCAAGGAGAAGAGGGCTCATAAGAGGCTTACTGATCCTCAGGGGCCACAAGCCGGAGGCGGCCCAACCCGACTTAATAACACGAGGTATAAGGCCCTCCTGCCGAGCTTTGTGATAGGAATTGAGAAAGTGACGTTTTCCGATAACAGTTGACGTGCAAAAAGCCTGAGAAAAGCCGCTGTGCTTGCGGTAGGCCTCTTTAACCGTGCTGAAAACTGAGAGATCGAGAGGCTGAAGTACGTGAGACGAGTGGGCGGGCAGATAAACAAGCTGAACGTTGTTCTGTGCACAGAGATACATAAAGTCCTTTGTTGCGTGGGATCCGTGGCCGTCTAGGACCAAAAGGCGGCGATCTCCGGGCGTGGCAGGCTCCGTATTAGGGAGGAAGATCTTTTTAAGCCACCAAACACCCGTGTTATCGTCTGTCCACCCTTTTTGTGTGGCGTGGAACCTCCAGGATTCGAATCTTTCGGGGTTATTTAAGGGAAACCACTGCTTTTGTACGCTTAAACCCTTGAAGATGACGAGGGGAGGCAGCGCGATCCTGGTGGCTGAAATGCACTCGATGATAGTCGTCCAACCACGCGTGCCGAGGGTTTTTTTTTGTACGGGTTTGCAGCCCTTAAGGCCCAAAACGAGGCCGTTAGATCCGAGGCCCTCCATGAGCCCGCACTCGTCGAGATTGTATCTGTTTTCCGGCTTGATAGCTTTGACGGCAGGCACCTCCAAACGAGGCCACCACGCCCTAATTGTTTCCGTTGAGGCGCCGTTAACGCGCGCGCTTTCTATCCGCCGTGGCCTTTGAGTCCGGAGGATCGGGTATCTGGCTAAAAAAAATGAGCCACCCAACGCTTCCCGAGGGCCTCAAGGTCACCGTTTTGTTCGAGGGTCCGGCCGGCGATATAGCGCAATTCCGCATGCGTTGGAGGGTACCCTAGGGCGATCTGGATAAGGACCCAATCGGCCAAATAGAGCTCTTGCACCGGATCAACGCGTTGACGGTGCCCGTGAGCCCGGGCGGAGGGCAGGGCGCCTTGGAGGCGGCCCTGAAGGGTAGACCTCGGAATACCCCATGTTTTCGAGGCCGACTTGATTGAGGCGCCAGCACGCACGCCCTCGAGGGCGCATGCGAGATCCGTTTCCGTATACTGTTTCATGAGATGCACGGCATCAAAATGCACTAAAAAGGAGGTTAATTGATTAATTGCTCGTTAAATGGCGACGCGTTAAAGTAGACGCATTGAAAATCGGGTGGTTGGAATTGGGGTGGCGGGAAATGGGGGGTGGCGGAAAACAGGGGTCTTGACTTATGGATAAAGGCGATTTCTAAAAGGGCAGGACCGGCAACGGGCTTGTTTTAAAACTCGCGGGGACCCGGCCGTTGCACAAAAAAAAGCCGGGATTACGGCAATGGACCTCCTTTATCGAATGCGTTTCGGCAACAAAGGTTAAGCAACGGCCTCTTATCATTTTTAAAGGAAAACATGTGCAAAACCAATGGTTCCCGGATAGAAACGGCTAATTTAAAGATTGAGAATTCACCTGTACGGATAACGGCTGGACTACAGACCGTGCGGCTATAATGTTACGACCACACCACGACGCGTGGGGACGACGCATGGGGACAGGAGGGCTGGGACCAAACCCCAGCGCGAAGCCTCAACCCCGCAATCAGGGGAGGTGGAGTCACGTGACACCAACCGGCGATAAGTGCGACATGTCGGACTTAGACATATCACTCCTAGCCAAGATGATATGTTGGATCGGGGGTGATCACAACATATCACACCAAGCAGGCATCACGCCAGAACTGGCTGGAAATAGGTCGTGTATATAAGGAGAAGGTTCTCCAGCAGGTAGATAGCTATTGACTGGGGCCTCGGCATCAGTCAACCTAAGTTAGCTCCAAGGTACCCCCTTGGGCAAGCAATCCAGACTTCTGTCACCAGTTTCCCAGTTCCCCTGAAGCAACCCCTGTCAAGTGTACTGTTCAGCACCCTCCCTAGGTGTCCTACCCTAGGAGCAGAGCCTGATTGTAACATATAAAATGGCTGCAAAAAGTCTTCCTCCCAAAGACCCGGCCCGACCCCCCCGGCCCCCGTCTCCTAATCCTCGACGGCTACGGATCACACGTTACAAAGCGTTTCCAATTTCTTTGCTATCAAAACGACGTTTTTCTCCTATATTTGCCTGCCCATACATCTCACGTTCTTCAACCACTCGACTTATCAGTCTATTCACCCCTTAAATCACAATGTAACAGACTGTGGCCCCCTAAGGGAAAGGGTCACGCCTGTAGGGAAAGGGGATCTCAGAAGTTCAGCGGTTTATCAGTGCGAGGCTCGACAAGTGTATATTGATAAGAAAACAAAAACGATTGCTTGCCCTCCAAACCCCCTTTACAGGAGGTCCTTCGGGCCCTTCTTATACACAGTCCTTCGGCTGCCGTCGGCCTGCCGTCGGCATGCCTTCTTCCCCGCGGCGCCCGTACGGGTCTGGATATGCTCCGTCCCGAATCAACGCTTCGGGGTTTAGATGTGTCATGTAGGGATCCCTCTGTACCAGCGTGTCACAACCCCTTGGGTCTGACTCTCCTAAAACAGCACGTCGCATGCGCCACCCTATTGGCTGGCGGATATCGTGCTTGCGGTCGCGTTGGGTTGGCGGGTGCTAATCGCCAAAGCCGTTGGCGGGCGAGGGCGTGAGCGTGGCTGGCTGATATCGCGCCCGCGGGCGCGTTGGGTCGGCGGGTGTTACACACAATATCGGGCCATTATTATAAGCTAAGCACTTTTTTGCTGCTTTACGGCAATCGGGAAACGAGAGTTTCTTATAGCTTATCGAAACGCACGAAATAAAGCCGTTATCGAAGCCAATATTAAATCGGGTTAGAAAGCATCGGGGTTATAGCCGGTTAATATAGCGAAGCCCTTTATGAGCTGGCTTTTGCTCGAAAATAACAATAACAATGCCCCTAAGCCTGCCCCCGTTATTCCGCACAAAAAAAAAGCAAAGCAATAATCCCCCAAACTACCAACCGCTGCCAAAAGAAACTGGGGGACCCTTAAAAAAACTCGGGAGTTGGCCAACCAAATCGAGGATTTTTCCCGCACTATTCCGACTACCCCCACAAAGCGGCTGTGGTTTAGGAAAATCCGGAAGGGCTTTGAACTAAAGGATTTGGAAATCACTACAGCCTCCCAAAAAATCAAAGCGCTGGAGGCACAGTTGGAGGCAGTACAAAAAAAAAAAAAGGAAGAGGGTTATTCCGGATCCCAACCAGACATTCGTATCTGGGAGGCAGGTTTACCTGCAAAGACGGGGGATTTTGATGGATCCAGAAGCACCATTGGAATCTCCGGAAGAAGCTGAACAGGATGATATACAGGATGAGATTATTGTTATTGGATAGCCTTATTCTTTAGCATCACAAAGATATCGTTGTTGTTGAGGCTATTTCCTAAGCTAGTGCGCGGACAGGGGGGTGCGCGGACAGGGGGTGCACCGACTTACCGCAAAGAGGCCGTCGACGGCTACCAACCCACAGCCGCCTTCCTCCTCGCCCTGCAACGGAACCGGATCGAGTTCACGGGGTTCAACACACCGGAATTTTTATAACAAATACAGACTTTGTGACCACGTTCACGGGTGGACCGAGCAAGCTGGGGCAGGCATGCGCCGCTTTGGTGGGCCGCAAGCTAGAGGCATTCAGGTGGCTTACTGCACCCCTATTGGCGGACAAGGGGTTCAATTCTGCCTCGACAAGCTTGGGAGCGCCTTGAGCGGGTCAGGCAGCATTGAGCGCGTCGGGCAACATTGGCCACTGGGCCACGGATTCAGCATCTCTGTCCTAGTTCTTGCACGTCCACAGGGGTGATGTCGTCCCCCCGATCCTTGATGTGGGATTTGCCCGCCTGCAGGACTTTTACCAGCCAGGCCTTTGACCGATTGACGGGCCCACGAAACCATGCTTAGGAGGATCAGGGGTTCTCTTTCGCCTCCTTTTGGCGCGCCTTCTGTCTTCACGCCGGACAAGACCGAAGTCCTTCAGCGTGTTACGCACTCATGTCGCCACTGCAAATGACTTATTTTCGAACTGGACGAAGCCCCAGAGATTTCTCTCCGTGAGAGTCATACCCATTATATTATATTCAGGCAAAACTTAGTCCTTTACGACGTTCTTCATCTTGCCAACACCACCGATTGCCCCCTCTTCAAATCATTCTTCAAGCCCGAAGCCCTCAGGCTGCGCAGCGACTGGAAATTCGCACCCGATGGTAAATACAAAGACGAGTATGAGCCACTCTGCTTCAGTGTGAAGCTCTACCTGTCCCATCAAGCTCCCTCCGAAACAAACCCCGAACCTCCTAAACTTTTCGTCAGGGCTCCGCGCTCGGCGTCGTGGGACACAAAATATGACAGGATCGGCGACCTTGTGGGGGATGGACCGCCAGCTTACTCGTTGTTCTGTGCCGGGGGTGAGTCCAGTCATTCCAATACCACGATGCGACCATTGCCGCAAGCAGACATGCTAACTCCCGTCCATCCGCGTCTGCCATCTTTACAGCTGGCGGCGACAAGAACTCTAGCTTTTGGTTTCCCAAAACTCCTCAATTGAACTTTGGAACTCGGCAAGCTTTGGACGAGGTTAGGAGCAAACTTGACCTTTGCCACCGAACCCATGCAGCATGTCGAGCCACTTCGGCCACAATACAGGCCGTGGCCCGGCCCAAGCGACTCCTTGAATTCGACACCACTACAAGACGGTCCCGTGTAATACCCACAGCCGGTGGCCATGTGGAATATGCTGCGCTCAGCTACTGTTGGGGGACAAGCCAGACGATGCTGACCTCAGATACACTCGCCAAGCTGCAGTCGGGCGTCCACTCAGACTTCTTTTCGCGATCTATCCAAGACGCCGCGAAGGTCGTCTTGGCCTGCGGGCTTCGGCACTTGTGGGTCGACGCCATCTGCATTCTACAGGACGATCCTGGCGAGATGGCTGGGGAGATCCAAAATATGGGCGACATATACCGCGGTGCAAGCTTCACTATCGCCGCTGCAAACTCGGCAACGAGCAAGCAAGGGTTCCTACGCGGAACCCCCCGGGACGCTTATCCGATGTGTCTATGGAACCACGACGGAACCAAGACTCACCTTATGATGGTTCCCCACCCGGATGATTTCCAGAGAAGCTCCGAGCATCCTCTCCATACCCGGGGCTGGACCTTACAAGAAGGTATCGTACTGACGCCTTCCCTTATGAGACCTATGCAGGCGCTAATGAGAGCAAACAAAGCATACTTCTCAACGAGGTATGTCCAGTTTGGCCTGCATTCGGTGACGGTCGAGTGCGCCGCAACGATCACGGACTCCTGCGGTATCATCCCGCGGCGACGCTCTACCCCGCCTACCTCCCTCGAGACCTCTCCCAGCGGATGGGACAGGGTGATCGAGACCTATTCTTCGCGTCAGCTTACCATGCCGTCGGACAAACTGGTAGCGATATCGGCCATGGCAAAAGAAGCGGCAGGGAGGCTGGAAGATCCGCGACCGGAGAACTACCTGGCAGGGCTCTGGCGCCAGAACCTGGCAAGTGGGTTGTTGTGGGAGATAAAGGACCATATACGGCCGCGCCCAACGTGTTACAGGGCGCCTTCCTGGTCGTGGGCGTCGGTGGACGGAAGGGTGGACGTCATCGCGACCGACGCATCCAACTGCCGGCTGGTCATCCTCGATGCTGCGACATCGTGGGACGCCACCACAGGCCCATTCTCCGCCGTCACTGGGGGGTTCGTTCTTGTCAAAGCCCTGATGATGGCTATCTCGGGTGACACTATTACCAAGGACTGGGATATTCGGTGTTTCGGAATATCCGGGCATCTAGACGCCGCCGAGCCCGGCCTTCTCGATGACAGTGGCCAGAGACCGCAAATCTGGCTCGTGCAAGGCCAAGAGCAACGGGGCAGAGTGGCGACAGACAGAGCCCCCTGGTATGTAGAAGACTACGTTCGGGTATTTGGGTTAATTCTCTTGGAAAACGCCGATGGTCAGTCGTATAGGCGAATCGGGTCGTTCTCGACGGATGACCCAGATGGCTGGGATTTTATCTGGGGGACCTCGGTAACAGAGCGCACCATTCGAATCGAGTAGGGCTCGGCATTCGTGGCCCGGCCCAGCAGCTGCTTTGCGGGTGGGTGAGTCTGCGTCCCGTCTCTTGGCTTCCATTCTCAGGTCCCCGAGTTTCGTCTTTGAGGTGGGGCGTAATATTGCATGCTTGGAGCCGTAGAGGAGCTCGAGCGGCGCGGCAGAGTCTGTGGACGACTCGACCAGGTCTGGCCTCTGTAGCCGCAGCCGGAAGCAGTCGGTAATCATGCCATCGCCGGACTCGTGGAAGGGTGTTACCTTCCAACGAGGAAAAGCAGGACCTATGGAGCGGGCGGTGACGATGAAATTGGGAAATTTCTCCTTCCTGAAAGCGTCGCGCCTCGCGGCGCCCGCTCTTGGATACCGGGTCATTCTCCACGGCTTGTCCCTGGGCGAATCGATTTTTCCCAGCTGTCCATCACGGGAGGAGGTCCACCACGGCTCAGGATGATCGGCCATGAACCGGGTACGAAGATACTCGCCAACTAGCCATAGATGCAATGACAAATAAGTACTATTTTACAATGAACTGCTGCTTCTGCTTCGAGGTATGAAGTGAAGCATCCAACGGCACGTCGACATGGGTGGGATCACAAGATTTGGAATGCGGGTGGCGAACCGTCCACGGTAACGCGCTTGAGGACTGCGTCTCCAAGGGGCCATTCCTCGAACGTTGCGGCGGGGGTTCCGTCCATTTTAATGTCCTTTTCCGGGGACGATGGCGGATGGGCGGCGCCGCGCTGGCGCTTAAGGCGTTGGAACGATTTTTAAGCCCATTTCGTAAAATCGCTGCAGGATAAACGGGTTTGCTGCTAAAATGCTGTTTCGATAGTGGCAATGGCCATAATGCTTACTTTACGGCGGCGCTTACGCCGCGGCGGCCGGATAATATCGTCCTCGCTATGTTTAACGTCGCTGCATACACCAGGACGCCAATCCTCCTTATTATCGGTATCGTGATGTTAACAACGGCGACGGCCGAGGTCGCGTTGCGAGGCCATCCCGCCGATAGGAAGCGCTAGCACGTCGTATGCCCCTTGGGAGGCAGGGACTGGTAGATCCCGACTATACCGACGTTAAATATACTCTCTCTCTCCCCCTTCCGCTGGCGGGCCACCACGTGGGCGTACAAGAAGGCCATGCACTTTATCTTCAAAATCCCCTACTGCATACAAATCGACGTCACTTACAAGACCAACCTCCACCACATGCACGTCGCTACGGCCGTAGTATTAACGAACGAGAAGACTACAATGCCCTTTTTTGGGGGGCCTGTTGGCCACAGAAACGAAGGAATCGTTTTTTTGGTGGCTCACGGCCATGAAGACCTGCCTTAACAGACATGGCTTTCCGCCCCTCTAGGTCATCATTACCGACTCAGACAACCAACTCCGCAGCGCCGCCGCCCGCATGTTTCTTACACCAAATTGCAACTGTGCGTCTTCCACATCAACGCCGACGTTATTTTTTAAATTAAAAAGACCCGGAGCAAAATTGCGGCCGGGGCGGCCGCCGGAAGGTCGACGGAAGATGCCTCGACAGTGACGATCCGGGGTTAGGGGCCGGGGTCCACCCCATCGCCGGGCCGGTCGGGGCCGGGCCCGGGGCACCCCCAACGCCGGCGACGACGATACAGACGACTTGCGGAGGCTTACAGACAGCCACAGGCTCGTCAAGATGGCTTCGAATCCCGAGGACTACCAGGAAACCCCTAACGGGGTCTCCCACACCCGCAGCGGCCTGTTTGCCCTGTGGAAGTATGTGGTTTATGCCAAAGACCGGTTGGTGCACCAGGAGGCCTTCGACCTGCTCGTCGGTGAATTTGCTGAGCAGGAAGCCCTTGTGCGGTATTTGCACCGCACCGTTTGGCCTTCCCGGCGGCAGTGGCCGTGTTGCTATACCAAATATAATCCCACCAAAGGCACTCTTACAGCCTCACCTGCAGAGGCAAACTACGGCACTTTGAAGTCCTACGGCCTCTCTGGGCAGTCAACGCTGCAGCAGGTCGAACAAGCGGCTCACAAGCAATCGAATTAGCGTATCCACGCCTACAACGGACGTCGGGCGGCTTCTACAACAAAGATCCGGTGGGAATACGCCGGGCGATCGTGGGCCGGCGAAGTGCCCCTCCGTGTATCGTTTTGGTGCCTCAATTTGCCAGAGAGAATCTGTCGGCGCGCCCTAGCAACGTTCCCTTCCCCCAAGCACCCTAACAGTCTTCCCCTCGCTCCTTGCGCTGGCGCAACGAAGGCCCAATACGGTCTGCCATGCCCTCACGACCTCCTAGCCCTCCACGAGGCCCAGCTGAAGGATAAGGCGGCTCCAGGGCTCAAATTGGACGACGTAAACAGCTTCTGGCACCATTACAGGCGCCTCGAAGTCAAAGACCCCCTGCTCAGGGTCGCCAACCCTGTGGGCGTGCGCAAAGGCCGCCCCTCCGGCCACGGTCCCTTTGGGAACGAACAACCGTTTGTTATGGCCGCCCCGGGGCCTAGACCACGCGGTTCAACGCAGGGGGGCATCCGTAACGGCGCCGGACGTAATTTCTCGCAGCATAAACTCGGCCCCTCCCTGGAGGAGGCTGACGAGGCTGACGAGGCCGACGAGGCCGGGGAGGGCGACGACGACGACGAGGAGGTTCCTCGCACCCCAGTGCCTGTATTGGGCACCCCCATCACCTCTTCTATGCCCAGGGAACGCCCTGGAGCGCCTAGACCGTCTCCAAACGGCTTTGTTGATCCATTTGCGACTCCCTGAGCCCATTTGGTCCACCAGTTAGACGGCCCCAACGCCGTGACGCTGTAGCAAAAAAAGCATGTGGCGGTTCAACACCGTAATATGAATAATTTACTATCACAGCATCGGGGGCAGGTAAAATGGGCGGCAGAAAAGATGGTATTCGGAAGGAAGCCAGGCCGGAGGCCTGGGGCCTGGAGAAAATCTCTATCTACTGTGGCCTGGAGGCCCGTGCAGAGGGCCTGGGCACGTGACCCCTCAGGTGCCGTGACATTTACTAGCAATTGCAATTGACAACAACTTCTATTCAATCGTATTTTATACTTTGTTCATGACTATGCATTGTAGCCCATGTGCGTTTGTGTGAGTGCGCCATATAAAATAGCATAGTGGCCCATATCGGTAGCAACTGGGTGCAAATAGCAATTTAGGGGTGTGCACCGGTTGGGCCCCATACTTAATTATGCTGACTGCTGGGCGCCATAATGAGTTATAACCTTCCCTCAAAGCCCACCGGCGTGCTCGCATACCGTCCGCACCAGCGCGCCAATCCCACACAGCCAGCCAACAGCGGCACGCACGTCAATACGTTGTACCTGCACATCAACCTTGTCCATGGACCGTGTTGTTATCCAGTCCGTCCAGTACCGTCCGAATTCGGGCTCTTTGGTGACGGCTTCGGCCGTGCCCACGGCTCTCTGGAGGAAAGCCTGTCCCGCGCTGGCAGTCGAGAGGCCGCCCCAATGTTTAGAAACGGTGTTGTAGGCTGGGAAAGCGCTGAAGAATGGCGGACTATCAG
Organism: Falciphora oryzae; assembly: GCA_000733355.1. Taxonomy (NCBI): domain Eukaryota; kingdom Fungi; phylum Ascomycota; class Sordariomycetes; order Magnaporthales; family Magnaporthaceae; genus Falciphora; species Falciphora oryzae. The sequence continues at coordinate 42,645 of JNVV01000017.1, forward strand.
CGGCATAATAGGGTCATGCGCGGTTTGTCCCATGCTTATGGTCGTTCATTACCCGGAACAGCAGAGCTGCCAGAACGGTAATGTGCCGTTATCCTTATTCCACCTGACAAAGCCCCGGAGTCCCCTGAGGTGATGGCATAGCCTCCAGAACAACCTTGGCCCTCTTCGAGTCAGGCCTTGTTCCGCCCGGGAGGCACGCACGAGGTCAATGTAGCGACACGGGGCCGTCATGAGCGGGGAGTTGGCTTCAGCACCAGTTATCTCGATATCTTATGCAGAATACCAGCTCCACCGCCCGGACACAAACTCCCCTCCGGCAGTCGTGGGGACCCGCGTCATGCGTGGGTGGTGTTGTCTAGTTAGAGGTGTGCGAGGGCGCGGCTGTGCCAACTACATCGAGAGCTGTCGTGGGTGTCGGTGGCGTGGGAGCCGGAGGCGTCGGTATGCTATCCCGTTCAAGTGTGTTTTTGTGGGCTGCCAACGTCTGGTGCCTCAATTGGAACAGGACCGGAGATGCTGCTGAGACGAGGGGCGCAAAGGCCAAAGGGACTCCGTAAATTGCACATGGTGTCTCGAGCTCATTTAGACTGTGAAGCCCGCTAATTAGGTGGCTTTGGCAGGGACATCCCCACGGCTGGCTTGCGGGGCGGGCTGTATTATACGAAAAAGAGCACTGAGGTAAGGCGCGATATGCGCGGCTATATTGGTTGTTTTCCGGTTACATGCGTGAAAAAAAAAAAAAAAAAAAAACAGAACAAGCAAAAGAAAAACCCCGCGAGAAAAATTACACATTCCTCTGGCCTGGCGCGCCGGACCTAACTATCCATCGGACGCCCTCAACTGTGCGCTCAACACTCGTCGTAGGTTACGGTTGTGGACCCCATCTCTTTCCCCTTGTAAAGCGTTCGCCATGTAATGTTTCCACCATGGAAGCGAGCCTGGAGGTCGATGTTGATCTCATAGTACGGTTTCCCCGTCAGCGGGCTACAGCGGATTGGAAGCTCGTTCACCGGGATGCGACTCAAGTCCGCTTTAACCCTGCAAATGACATGGATATCTAGTATAAGCCGGATTAGCGAGGCTCAGAAAGACTAAACTCGTCCCCTCCCGCTGTTAAAGCTCACCTTTGTGTGCCTCGCGTGTTGGAGCGTTGTCCTTGCTGCAGCCGTAGAGTACCGTTGTAGCCACAAGCCCCTCGTCAAAGAAAAAAAGGTGAGCCACCGGTATCGTGATTTCCTTCGGGACACTCTCAGGGAGGCGTTCGGACTTCTTGAGCATCCAGCGCATTTCGTCGGCGCTCTCAATGCCCGTGTATGGGCACAAATACTTGTCCTTTGGCAGGTGGGTATCCGGGTCGAATTGGACACTCAGTAAGGTGCCGTAGAAGCTGCGTGACAGGCGCATCTCAACCAGCGGAACGTGACCTTCTTCAAGACCGCGGCACACAGCCCCTCGAGCCACCGCTGACCATCTGTGATACCGTGGCAGTGTGTAAGTTCCCGAAACTGCTGGGTGAGAGGAGAGTTCCTACTTACGGGTGGTTAGGCTGACGGGTCTGAATGCCGCGCGCCGAACAGTACTCCTCGATTCTACTGTAGAGATACTGATTCCGCCCGAAGCCGCCGACGAGGAAAACCATCTATCAAACCGAGTTAGAATAATTACACCTGGTGAAGATTCGACCCTCGCGGTGAGAAACCTTTTGTTTTGACTGACCTTTGGCTTCCGGTGGCCGGCCTTCTGGACCGCCGCGATTTGGCCGCCAATGAGCTCGAGGATGCGGTTGACAATTGGATCAAAGACTGCTCTCATCTGGGCGCTATGAAGCAGAGTTAATTACTCGGTAGTGGGAGAACTGCGACTCAAGATCAAAGGGCCACACCTACGCCGTCATCCACAGAGTTCCCTCCTCGACCTGGAGACGGACATCGTTGACAAGGCCGCACCCGGCTGGGAGGCGAACTGCCATATCCTCGTCCGTTCCTGTGATGCGGCGACTCGTTTTGTTAGTGAAAAGACCAAGGAGGGGACCAAGACATCGCAACTTGGCTGGTGAAATCATCTACCATCGAAGCTGAACTTGTTCGTATCGAACTCGTTGAGCATCTGACTCCCGTGACACATCTTTTCTGCGGGGATCTTTTTGAACCGCTTGGCCCCGATCCATTTCTTGAGCCAATCCAGGAACTCCTATCATAGCCGTTAGCCTCGCGTCGCGGGGGACTCAGCGGCTAAGGGGTCTCGGACTGACCTTGTCGATGAAAGACGCTCCGCACTTGTCGCCGCTCCCCACCGCTGCCTCCTCGATCTTGAAAAAAGGCTTGATATGGGTGACCCGGTACGAGATCAGGTCCACTGTTCCGCCGCCGGCATCGCACAGCACGAAGGTGTCGCCGGCCTCGATCTCCGCCTTGCTGTAGCTCTCGGCCATGCCGCGGAGCGTGTAGATAGCCGCTGCCTCGGGCTCCGTGACCATGGAAATCTTGGCGGCGTCCTAGCCCGACCGCTCCACCGCCTGCAAGGTCCTGTTCTTTGCCCGCTCGCTCCACACGGCCGGGACGGTGACCACGAGCTCTTTGCGCAAGCTAATGAACACAGCGTCTCCGTACCGCCTCTTCAGCCCCTCGTAAGATTTGATCCGAATCTCGGTGAGGAGATCTGTGACGATGTCAACAACGTCCTTGCCCCCCTGGTAGGCCGGTAATCCGCCATGTTTGTTCTTGGGGACGCCAGCTCCCAGAAGGCCTTCGAAGGTGTCGCCCTCGAGTGCCTGAGGGTCGACGGCCAGGAGCGACATGAGCACGCGTAGCTGGCGCGACGCTGCGTGATCGTCGTCAAGCCGCAGCTTCATGCATGTGTGCACCGGAGCCTTGGTCTGGCGGGGCTTGATGTCGTCTCCCCAGACGACCTTGCCTCCCCCTGTTTGGCCGGGCGATGGCGGCAGATACGCTATGCGTGAAGGGACCTTCTCCTTGTTAGAGGTCGTCCCTACGCCGCTCCAGCCCTGTATGATGTGGATCTGCTCCACAGGCGCATCTATGCCCTTGTCGCAGTACGCCACGCCGCTGCAGAAAACACAAGTTAGGAGTCTTCAGTCCAAAATCACATTGGGGTCAATCGGGTTGTTTCCCCTGTGAGACATACGAGAACGTGGTCCCAAAGTCGAGACCAATGACGATCCTTGGAGTCAACATCGTGGCGACGACCATGGGGTGGTTCTGTGTGTGTGGTTTTGCTCACAGCGGCTCGCTGCAATGAGCTGCGAGCACAGAATGGTCTGATCCAGGGGACAGGGCCGGCCCCAGCGCCCTATTTGTGTCCGCAGCCAGGACAAGATAAACTCAAAAAGGAGAAAGAGCAGGCCTAGGCCTCGTTGAAGCCCTCATTTCGCCCCATCTAGAACCTGGATATACTTTGCGGGGGATGATGCGTCGTCGCTGGTTCTGCGGAGCTACAAAGCTGGGACGAAAGCACGCAAGCTAAACATCAGGGGGCGGTCGACGAATCAGATCAAGTCAATGCAGGCGGCCGCAGAGCTTCTCACCACAGACGATCTCGGCCGGTCCTTAAGTATTACCTAGTATCTCCCCGCTTGCTCCAGACCTTGGTTTCCTTGCACCGTCCATCAAGGCCTGATGACTTTTCCTACGATCAAGTCAGTGCAGCTTTCGGCCTTTTCCGTGCCTCTACGGTTACGGATCCCGCTCGTTCGAAGAAAACGCCGGATGGAGAGTGGTAACTCTGCAGTCAGTGAGCAGGACAATATTAAACACAGTCCCAGCAGCGTCCTTCCCAGCCACGAGCGCGGAGATGCAGCCATGAAAGGCCCCATCAGCACGATCTCCAAACCCTCCACACCTCCAACTGAACAGGCGGCAGGGTTCGCGTACCATCCGCCTTCCTCAACCATGCTTGATGGCCAGGACGCCATAACTTCCCCGGTCAGCCCTAGCACCGATCAGGTTGAGACGACACCTCCAGCAATAAACCGCCGCCAGCAGGAAGACCTAAAGCATCTGGTCGACGACTTGAAGACGAGAGTCCGTCTCCTGGAGCAGGAGGTCCGAGAGAAAGACACCCTGTACAATAACTTCTCCCAAAAACAAGCCGCGCGGGATGCCACCTTGGCGTCGACGGAGCGCAAACTGTCCGAGCAGGGCAAGCTCCTCGCGAGCCTCCAGCAGGAGGCACTGGCGAACGTGGACCGGCACGAGCCCGTTTTTGACGAGCACGTCGTCAACGCCTTCGTCAAAGTCAACCGCAAGATCGACGCGCTGGTGCGCACTCGCGTCGGCCAGGGAGAGGCCATGACCCTGGCTAAGCTCGTCGACAGAATTCCCTTGTGTGACTGGGGCGAGGGGGCTGTCCGGGCGGCATGGTACGACCCGCGGGTGCCAGACGTCGCGGAGCTCACTCCCGAGGTGCTGTCTCTGCTGCTCAGGGCCATAGTGTGGAACGCGTTGGCCTACGACCTCTTCAACAGCAGCCGCCCCTTCGCCGCTTTTGGCTCCTCGTCGGCTGTGGCTCTCGAGACTCAATACGTCCGCATTTTCCCTAATTATAGTAAGCCACCGCTCCCTCCCAGCAGCTGCATCCAACAGGGAATCTGGGACTTGCTGACGAGCTAGCAGAAAAATCGGAGATGGCGGCCAAATGGCGGGCGTTGACCGCGCAATGTCTCGCCGATTACGAAACCAGAGATAAAGCCCGAGCGATCAGGTTGCGAGGTCGCGTCTGTTTTTACCTTTTGGAAATGCTAGCGAGAATTTTATATCAGGACATCGGATCCAAGGACAGGTCGATCAAGGAAATCATGAAGATACTGAGCGAAGATCTCAAAGCACAGCTGGAGCCGGTCGTGTTCGCGGCCGTGGAGTTCGTCTGCCTCACAGCCAAGGAAAGGGCCAGGTACGAACTGCGGTTTCCCGATTTAAAGCAACGACAGTATAACAAAGCCGTCGACGATCCATTCCTGACCAACAATCCGACCTCGGTCGGGATCAACGCAAATGGGACAGATGAGGAGGAGGAAGGGCCTGTGGCGCTCGTGGCCTCGCCGATGCTGGTCAAGTGGGGGAATGGCAACGGGGAACACTTGTCGACGTCGGCAGTCCTGTGCAAGGCCTTTGTCTGGCGCCCTCGTCGGGAGTAGATTGGCTTCTGACATGTTGGATATTTGGAGTTAGTGATTATCGTACTGCTTTGTTAAAAATACGCAATGCGTCTTCCATTGTTGCGGCCTCATCAGGGTTGGGAATTTAGTCAAGTCACCCCCTTGACTAAAACTAACTAATTTAGTCAAGGCAGTGACTAAAACTAATTGTAACTAACTAATAACTAACTAAAGTGACTAATTTAGTTACTTTTAGTCATTTAAATACACGGAAAAAAGATGGGAAGAAACCGGGATGACGCAGCGCATCAACGAAGTGACAGCGAAGGTAGCGGACCGTCTTCAGAGACTCGGCTACAGAGAACGAAAAAGAAAGCCCCACCCCCAAAGCGGACAAGCGAAAAAAGAGTGGGCAATACGATAGGACCGGCCCGAAACAGCGCCAAAACCGAAACAAGCACCCGTCCCCTACGGAAAGGATTGGAAATCCAAACACAAGCACGCAAAGCGCTGGAACCCCAACGTAACAATGGAATGGAAGTTGAAAATGGCCAATACGACGGCAACAGCGAAAAAAGCGAACCGGTACAAAACCGCGTGCCTAGCGGACAACCCCCTATTTACGGAAAAGATGGTCAAATACCACGAAAAGATGCTAAAAGCATACAACTCGGTAGCAATCCAAATTAAAACGGAAAAACTAGGGCTAAATTCGTTCCTATTCAGCAAAAGCGTACCCGACGCGGCGACGCCACTATGCGAATATAGCAGCGGATAAAAAGAAATAACGTAATACGTATTAACCTAATGCGCCCGATAAAACAAACAGTAAAAAGGCACCGGGCTAACGCAAGCAAACAGCCGGAAAGCGTATTTCGAATTGTAAAAAACAAGGGGCATACCGTTTAAAAAAATAGCACGCATAATATTTCGCACAAAAAAACTATTAAATTTCAAAGCGGCTAAAAAAGCAGGAAAAGAACGCACAAAAAAAAAGGAAAAAAAGCAACGCTACTGAACCGAAAACGAACCAAATCAAAAAAAAACTATAAAAAAGCAAACGAAAGCACCATACCCGAAAAGCGAAAAAGAAAAAAAAACTACGCAAATACCGACGCCACGCAACCAAGTCGCTATAGGGGGAAAACCGAGGAAACTGTTGGTAGGAGTGTTACTCCTGTAGGCTCGGAAATCTCCCAAAGGAAAGAACAAAGATCTATAGATCTGGAAAGGTGTCTGTATTAATGCATGAAGAGGAAGGAATCTAGTTACAGGAAGGGGATCGCAAAATCCTCTTTTGTAGGCTCGTGGGAGCGCACGGCCCGTAGGTTTGCTGCTCCACGAGCCGTGGGCCCTTTTTGGATGCACGCGCTAGATCACGTGGATCAACACTGGCAGTTTTTTTTTAAGCGCGGGCATCGGCTATTTGTTCGTTTTCCAAATCCGGGGATTTTACTATATTAATAACAAAGGAATCCGGATCCGTTAATTTGCTTTAAAAACAAAGGAAAAAAATGAAAGGAGGGATTGTGCTAGAGGTAGGTAAAAATTGTGGATAGGAACAATAGTAAATGGGGCAAAATTTGGTTAGGTGCTCGTAGGATCAGGTGTTTGCAGCTTAAGTGCTTCCAATAGTGGTAAACGAGCTCAATAAAGATTTATTAAGCCGTATGCGTGCTGATCTGCAAAATAGGAAGGAACGGATCGCGAGTATGACTTACAGGGCCTGGCCTGGGATATTTAAAAAGCCGTAGGTTTTTTGATCGTTGTGATTTGAGATTTGGCTCTTTACAACTACCTTTTTTTAACTGCTTATGCCTGCTTGCCTACCTGCCGATTTCTGCTTTGCTTTTTTGCTGCTCGTTCGATTGTTACGATGGTTGACATTCGCTTTATTAGAGCTAGCAACGACAAGCCCGTCGCCAAAGGTTAGGTTGGCGGCAAAACGGTCCCAAACCGTATCGTTAAAAAGAGCCGTGCCAAAAAGGGGGAAAGCAAAACGCCTATTCGCCCGCGCTTTGCACAAGGCAAATAAAGATTGTTCTCATGCTTAAATTGCCTCAACTTTCTTTTAGCCGGCAAATTAAAGGGGGCCAAATGCTTTGATACCGAGCCAGCCGGCAACCGTTACTAGGCCTGTGCGTTTAGTTATTCGTGCCAGCCAATGTAGGTAATCTTTTAGGCAATGGTTTGCTAATTTTGTAAGCTGACGATCGATAGTCCTAAAATCGCAATCGCTCCGGCTAAAAAATTTATAGCTTAGTATTTCTTTAAGCCTAATTATATCGATAAAGTACGTCGATCTTTTGTTTAGCTGCTTTGGTACTTTGCTAACCCTTATTTTGTTGTTTTTAGGAACTCGCGAAATGGCGTACCACTACCAAATGCATAATCCTTATTAGCAAGGAGAAGCAGGCCGGTAAAGTTAATGCTAATTTTTTTGGAATAAGCGGTGCTAAGCGGAAAGCGGCGGGCCGTACTGCCGTTTAGCGTATATTTAATGCGGCGTTTTTAGGAGCAGGTGACAGTTTGTTTGGTGCTCCCGATAAAGTGGATGATAAGGACAAGGAGGTCGTTAAAAAGGGAAAGGAAGATGAGGATTTTAACGATGTTAACGTTTAAATCGGCAATGTGTTTATCGATAGTGGAGGTTTTTTTTAGAGCTTAGGATCGTTATTTATGTGATCGTTTTCGGGTTGTTTTAGCGTTTGAGTGCTTTTTTTTCGGATTTTATAATTGGCCATTTTGCGCCTTAACAAATTAACTTTCCTACTTCCCCTCGCTTTCTTTTTATTGTTTTTTCCGTTCCACCCAACTTTCAATCCGCACCGTTGTTTTGTTACATGTAACCAGATCTTCCAAAGCTTTATTTAGCTGATCCTTAGTTATCACGTTTGCTAGGTTGTCTGATCCCGCGATTTAGCAGATTTCGTCGATTTCGCGCCTTTTATAAAATTCCCTAAGTGCTATAACATCGATTATAAGCCTTTTTTCCACTGTTGTGCCTAACTGTATAAGGTATTAATATAGCGAAAAGCTATCGGTGCAGATTATTAGCTTCGGGGCCTTTTTGTTTAGCTTTTCGAAAATTGTTGCAAGCATTAAATTAATAACGTAGGCTGTATCGAATCCGCTAACCATTCTGTAAATTTCACTCGCGAAAACGCTTTTCGTAACCCTTTTGCATTTAATTAACGTTCAATGCAAAATGTTTCCAATCAGCTAAAAGCTAGTTTTTTAATCGTCGGATTTTTCGTTGCCTAATACAATTACAAACCCGATTTGTAAGCTTAGGTTTGGATTATTCGCGAATAATCCGTTTACGAAAACGTAAAGGTTAGTTTTTTGCAGATTTAAAGGAACGTACTTTAGTCCTTTCTAAACGTTGTCGATTTGCTATTTAATCCTTTTGTTTAGCTTAACCACTGTTGGATCATAATTCCAGCATAATTGCATCATTATTCTGGCGCATGCACTTGAGGGATCTGGAGGCCTGGAGGGCCAAGCTCTACAGGCAATGTATATAAGGGCTTGGTTGCCCTCCCTCTCTGGCAGATAGATCCCTTTCTTCTTCGTGCACAATAGATTATGATTCTTCTGATATAAGGGATCATTGTTTACCCTGTTTTGGAGATCTCTGAGCCCACAGGAGTACATACTCCTACCAACAACCACGTCTTTTTATTCCGGGTCCTTAGCTTACGCCGTTACGGAATAATCGAACGCGGCTTCCAGTTAGCATACGGAACTGATATATGCGCTTCGAGCTTTTTAAACGATATACTCGTGGTTTAGGCTTTTTAAATCGATTTTTATTAGCTTAAGCCTTTTACCCTAATTCTTTTATTAAATTTTAAGCCCATAATTTCCCATTAGGATTTTGCACCCGTTAAAGTCGGCTTCGTTTTTTAGCTTAAGGATCGATTTCGGTTTTATACGAAAGCCTGCTTTTTAAAGCGCTGATTTTTCTTTTTCTAAAAAGTCCGGGTTTCCAAGGTTAAAGGTGTCGTTTATTTATATGTTTACGATCCCAACGCTTTGTTTGCTTTTTGAAATAAATAAATAAAAATCGTAATTTAACGTCTGGCAGTTTAGGCGTTTTTTATAGTGCTTTTAGTAGGTAACAAACTAATGCAAACTTGATTCCGCGATCCTTTAAAAGGGTTTAATCACTTTAAACAACGTACCCGGTTTAAATTATGTTAACAATTCTTTAGGTAAGCGTAAAAAAACGTTTTTTTTGTAACTTTAATTCCAATTAAGTATATACTTAGCTGATATTTTGGATTATTAGTTTAAATTTTATAGGCATAAGTAATAATATAATCGCTAGGATTAATTATTAGTTGCATTTTATAATCGTAGAAAATTGCGTAAAAATGTTATATTTTTTTTCGTCGTTGTATTTTATAGCCACGAGTTTCGATTTTTTAAAGGGCTTTAAGGTTTGCTTTTTAACCTCGTTTACGATCCGCGATCTAAAAATCGTAGCTCCGTTAGGGATTTTTTTAGTAATCGGTTTAATTACTTTAGCGCCGATAAATGCGTTTAGTTCCTTTTAAATGGATTGCTTAAATAGTAGACCGGGAGCTGTAATTTTACTTTCCTATTTGAGTTGGATCGTTAGTTGGTAGGATTGGTGCTTTTTAGCGCTTAAAAACGTCGTGTTCATTCGTTAAAGGCTTCGTTTCACTGCAATTGCTTGTTATGCGGTGTTATAAAGGCGGCGCCGTTCGTTAGGGATTTCGGGTGATACCGTAATTTCGGGCAGGGTGGTTGTTTAATTTTAGGGATCCTTATTTAGCTGTTCGGCGACCTTCTTTTTCGGGGGTCTTCTTTGGCGTTTTAGCTGTTTAAGCTTAGGGTATTCGAAAGGTGCTAGCTGCTCCTCGGATTTTTGCACGGTAAGTTCTTTTGCTTTGTAGTAAGGTTTAATTACCGTGCTTTTAAATGTTACGTTACCGTTAACTATTTCCATTGTAACTAACGTGTTTGTTATGGATAGGACTTTATAGGGGCTTTGTGTCACGGAGCAACGCCCGGGCCAAGGCCAACGTGTATATAGACGGCTTTTCGCCACCTGGTAGACGGGAGTCCTTTTTTCCTTCTTCGCGTAACAATAAGCTCTTTTCCCAAGACCTAGGTGCAGCATTGTGACAGTTTGTTGCGCCAATTTTTCGGGAACCGACGGCTAGTAGAACCGGACGCTTCCCTTACGACTTTAAAAGCTGCACCTCGACGCCAGGAATACTACGATCCCACGATAACCCGACCATCCGCCGGGTAAACACTACGAACACCACGATCCCACGATAACCCGACCATCTACCGGGCAGACACTACGAACACTACGATCCTACGACAACCCGACGGCCATCCGCCGGGTAGGTACTACAAACATTACGAACCACATAAGGGCCCGGAAGTGGACGAACAAACATTATGGCCGGCTCTAACACACCCGACGGACAAACGGAGGAGACCGTTAGGCTCTTTGGCCTAACGTTTACCGAATACCGGGGGCTGATACAGTTAATTAAAGACTACGAAAACGAGGATGTGATATTGCTGGTAACAGCGGTTACCGCCTCCCCGGGAGCCAACCTTTAAATAGGCGGCATTTTAACCCTGCTTAATAACGGGGTGGAAGCTATAATCACCCGAGCCGAAGCGACCGAAACCTAACTAAATAAAGTTTCCAAAGGATACTAAGCCGCGTTAGCAGATTTCCAACGGGAGATGGCTAGGTCGGTTAAACTATAACAGGAAAGACAAAAAGCAAACAATTCCGAAAGATCCATGATGACCTAGCTCTAACGCAGCCAGGACCGGGTTACGATTTTGGAAGCGGAATTGCGGAACGCCGGCGCCTAGCAAGCGGTTAGCCAGGGGTCACTCCTGAGCCCAAGCACGGGCGCACTAACACTAGCCACTATTAAAGCCCCGATACCGGCGCATTTGGAAACCCCTAATTTAACCCTTTCGGTACTACTGCCTACAGCTAGCGACCCGACGGCCTTTAAACCCCGAGCCCACAATCCGCCCACGTTCATAGGGGAACAGCAGTTATCCGAAGCACGCTAAAAGGCTTACGAATTATGGAAGGCCCAACTTTAAACCAAGTTCGCCCTGGACGGACAAGCCTTCCCGAAACCCGAGGAGAAAGTCTTGTACGCGGGATAGTTCTTAGCGGGACAAGCATTCAGCCTGGTTAGGAGCAGGATGCCTACCGAGGGTAGCACGTCAGGACGCCAGCTACGTACCGTCGGGGACCTGTTCCAAGCATTGGACCCGGTTTATATTACAGCCGATGCGGCCCAGGCCGCCCGACGGCATTTCGCTAACCTTAAACAAGGGAAAAGCTCCTTCGGGGACTTTATTAACGAATTCCACCGATTGGCCGACCTGTGTGAGATGACGAACACGTAACTGGTGGAGGCGTTGAAGGAGAAAATCAACGGCGAACTTAGCGGGCTGTTAAGGCCCATCCTCCCGTCATTCCGCCCGGTACCAGACGCGTTTGACAAGTGGGTGGTACTGTTCCGGGACCTTTTTAACAATATCGCGGATTACGCCCACCGCTAACGAAACCATAACCAACCGCTATGGAACCGATAAACGGGTGGCTAGTAAGGGAGCTAACTTACAAACGACGGCGACCTTATGGATTTAAATAAGGTAACTACCGGCGGACGCCCAGCGATTACTCCAGCAGAGAGGAATAAACGAATGACGGAAGGGCTTTGCTTTTATTGTGGGAAGGGAGGCTACATATCCCGAAGATGCCCGGCTAAAACCACTACGCCGGCGAAAAAAGAGTAAGCTTTGTGCCTAGCCGCGCATAAGGCTCCTGGAGGGATTAGCAAAAAGCAACGGAAAACGAGATGTATTTGCACTTTATAGGCCCTAATACCACATTCTCCTTTTCCACATACCTTTTGCCAGACGATAACCCAGCGATCATCTGTCGATTATTTGTTGATACGGGATGCATACTTTGGGCATTCGTTAACGAGTCCTTCGCGCACAAACACCAGCTCCACCGCTACACGCTTCCCCAACCCAAACCCTTGCGACTCGCAAACGGAAAACTAGCCGGCCGCATTACCGAATACGTCCGAATGCGATACAGGTTCGCCGATATTAAGGAGGAATTAACGTTATATTGTTAGCACCTGGGGGGCCTTGACGTTATTTTAGGATTGCCCTGGCTCCGCCACCATAACCCGACGATCGATTGGAAAGCAGGCACCTTATGCATCGACGGTATTACGATCGCGGAAAACGATAACGCCACCCCAGACCTAGAAGTTAGGATCCTAAGCGCGACGAACTTCATGGCGTTTTGCAAATAACCCGGGGTATAAATAAAAAGAACCACACTGGGACGACTTTTTGCAAGGACATTAAGGGAGCGCTTAGCCGACATAAGGAGCTCCGACCGAGTCGCCGACGAAACGCTAGCAGCATTCCTTCGTTCCATTCTCACTTTAAAGGAAGCGCCGGAAACCAGCAAACTTCTACCCCGGCTACGTGCGTTTAAGCAGTGGATAAACGAAGCGCCGCACCTTCGACGAGTTTCCAACAAGGATATCGAAAAATATCTAAAAGGGAAACCACTAGCCACTATATAAAAGATATTTGAAAAACTGCCTAGCGAATTAAAGGATTTGGCCGAGTGCTTTTTCCCGAAAAACGCAAATACGCTGCCACCACATAGACCATTTGACCATAAAATCGAGCTTTTCGCCGGCCAAACGCCGCCGTACCACCATAACAAAACCATATCGCCAGGGGAGCTCCGCGTGATACGAAAATACCTAGACGAACATTTGAACAAAGGGTTCATCCGGGCCAGCCAATTACCGGCAGTAGCACCGGTGCTTTTCGCACGAAAACCCAGCGGAGGCGTCCGCGTGTGCGTCAACTACAGGGGATTAAACAACATCACCGTTAAAAACAGGTACCCTATCCCACTAATTAGGGAAACCCTTAACGCGTTATCCAAAGCACGGTGGTATACGAAATTGGACATCACCGTAGCATTTAACCGCTTGCGAATCGCCCCCGGGGACGAATGGAAAACAGCGTTCATTACTAAATTCGGCCTATTCGAGTGCCTGGTTGCAAACTTTGGCATGACAGGAGCGCCCAGTTCGTTTCAGCACTATATCAACCATACGCTGGGCGACGCTTTAGACAGGTTCGTAACGGCTTACCTCGACGACGTCCTTATTTATAGCGAAACGCGGGCGGAATACCGGCGATACGTGAGGGAAGTGGTGAAGAAGCTTGCGGACGCCGGCTTAACGATCGACATCTGAAAATGCGAATTCAGCGTATAAAAGACTAAATACCTCGGTTTGATCGTGTTGATTAATGGGATACGTATGGACCCTGGGAAAGTTACGGTAATAAAAGAATGGCGAGAACCCCGCACATTACGCGACCTCTAACGATTTGTTGGCTTCGCCAATTACTACCGCCGCTTCGTTAAAGGTTTTTTATCGATTGCCTAACCATTTACGACGTTGATGAGCGAGAAGAGCTGGCCGGGACATTTACCCGCTAGCGCTTTTACGGCGTTCCAATAGCTGAAAGACGCATTCACTTCGATACTGACACTCGCGTTCTACGACCCCACTAGGAAAACAATCGTTAAAGCGGACGTTTCGGACTGGGCGGCGGGGGGCGTGCTTTCGCAAGTCGACGAGACGGGGGTCCGACGACCGGTTGCCTTTTTTTCGTTAAAGCATTCCCCGGCGGAATGCAATTACGAAATATATGATAAAGAACTTTTCGCCATTATTAAAGCATTTGAGGAATGGCGACTAGAGTTGCAGGGAGCCGAACAGCCGGTGGAGGTTTGGTCGGACCATAAAAATTTCTAGTACTTTGCTAGTACCAAGTTGTTGAACTAACGGCAGGTAAGGTGGTTGGAGTTCCTTAGCGACTTTAGGTTCCAGATTATTTATAAACCGGGAAAATTAGCCGTGGTGCTAGACGCTTTTTCGCGTTTACCTGGCGACCGCCTAGCGAATACATAAGATACGGCAGACGATAGGATCGCGTTTCGCTAGCGGACCCTACTTCTACCAAGCGTATGGAAAACGGACCCAGAGGGGATGGCCGGCGACTTACTAGCGGCGGGGTTAGCCCTCCTGTGCCAACTGGACGTTACCGAACCTATTGATACCTTTATCGATAACGCCTACTCCATTTGCGAGGTTACGCAAGCAATGCTGGAAGCTTTGCAGGACCTAGCAACCCGACACTTCCTTTTACCGGTTAAAAAGTACAAAATCGCTAAAGCCGATTGCCGAGTAGTGCGTGGCCGCGTTTTTATCAACGACAGGCTATGGGTCCCGTTCGACGATAACCTACGACTGCAAATCCTCCATAGAACCTATAGCCTACCGCCGGGCGGCCACCCGGGCCGGATAAAAACATACGACTTTACCTACAGGACGTATACATGGCCGGGATTGTGGCGGGACGTGAGCACCTTCGTAAAGGGCTGTTACTTGTGCAGGATAACGAAAGGAGGAAAGGGGTCGCCGAGCGGGCTATTTAAACCCTTGCCTGTTTTTTTCCGTCTTTGGGCAGACATCTTAATGGATTTCGTGGGATTATTGCCAAAATGCGAACGGAACGGCGTCGAATACGAGAACGTTTTAGTGGTCGTTGACCGGTTGACGAAAATGAGATATTACATTCCAGTCGACGACATTGACGCGGGACGCCTAGCAGACGCTTTCGTTTCGTCGGTTTATAAATTCTACGGCATACCCGATACGATAGTATTAGATAGAGGCGCGTAATTCGTTTCCGCCTTTTGGAGGGAACTGTTGAGGCGCTTGGGAGTTACTTTGAGGACGTCGTCGTCCTACCACCTAGAATTAGACGGGCAAACCGAGATAGTTAACGCTTATATGGAATAGTACCTTAGAGCCTTTTGCTCCTTCTATTAGGACGATTGGGTGGACTGGCTGCTTTTGGGGGAGTTCGCCAGTAACAACCAGGTGTCGGAAACGACCGGCGTGATACCGTTTTTCGCAAACTACGGTTGGCACCCACATATGGGAACGGAACCGAAAACCGAGCGGCCCGCGAGCGGGATACCAGCGATCTAACGGGAGATGCATAACGCCATTACAGTGGCAGATAGGATCGAAAGGGTACTTGCATACGTAAAAACGCTAGCGGAGATTTCGAAAGAAAGATACGGGGAGGCGGCGAATCGTTACAGATAAGACGCAGGAACGTTTTCCGAAGGAGATTTCGTTTGGGTGAATATTAAATATATGACTACGTTACGCCCGACCCCGAAATTAAGCGATAAATGGATCGGCCCGTTCCTAGTAACGAAGGTATACCTAAGGGCTTTAGCCGTCGAATTGCTAGCCCAGTATAAGATCTTCCCTGTTTTCCACTTGTTTTTAATCATTAGGCACGAAAGCGGATTACCGGGATAAGAGGAGATTAATGAGGGTTACCAGGGGAGAGCCGACGGAGCAGTCCTAGCTGAATACCCTAACGAAGCAGGCGAAAGGCTAGCGACCGAGTGGCATTTTGACGCCATCCTGAACTTTAGGGGTACGTTACAAAATTTCGAGTACCGGATTAAATGGGCAGTACCATATGCGCCCATTTGGGAGGATTCCCGCAACGCAGAGGGCGCCGACGACAAAATCGCGGAATTCCACGCAAAGCACCCAAGGAAGCTAGGGCCACCGACGTGGTGGCAATCCCCAGCTAGGGAACCGGCGGCAGGTAGGGGAATACCCGGTTTCGCATAACGAATACGCCAAAAGGAGCCACCTAGAAGGCGGCGAGGCAGGCCGCGCCGCTAGTAACGAAAACTCCATTGTTTATTTTTTCCCTAGAATACAAAAATAAGGAAGGGAAGGGACTAAAAACAACAGGGAGCTAGGGGGACGTGAGCGATACGCCATCGGAACCGCAGCGGTCGCACGGGGAAACCACAAGCCTAGGCAGCCCAACCACCACCGACGATGTTGCCATCGTTATCGATATTTCCAGCTATGAAGCCACTACCGTTGGCACCACCATCGGAGGAGGATCCCGTTCCCGATGAGGCGGGTCCCGCTTCCGATGATTTGGAGTTACTACCGTTGGACGACGAAGAGTCGTTGGAGTCCGCGGCGGAATCCGATATCGAGTCGTTTGAGTCGGATTCCGGGCGAGCGAGGCGCCAAACCCGTCCATCGTCCTTAGCCTCCCATTAAAGCACTTCCGGGAAGTTGTCGACCAGGCAGCGGGCCTCCCCACTGTGATAGTTGTAGATTTCGATTATGTGATCGAGCGTAGCGGCGTGGCGAGCGCCGCGGGTAACGCCCTTTCGACGGACCCACGCCCGCGTGAAGGCAGGGAGGCGCTGGATGTTCTCCTGCTGCCAGGCGAACCAGCAGTTTAAAATGTTGTCGCGGAACACGCGACGCGCGAGGTCCCAGACGCGGAACCCATCGTCGGTGTCCCGGAGGCGTGGCTACAGCAACAACACGTTAGGTTACCGGTCCCCCGATAGGGCAACGTCGCCTGCACTTACCAGACGGAGGGATTGCTAACGGGTACGGTTGGCTAGGCGGTTATCTATGGGGATGAGGGAGTTCGCTACCTCCCTCGCTTCGTTCCGGGCAGAGGCGAGCTCGCGCTTAATGCGAGTTTTCTACGCGGAGGCAGACGCGGTTAACGACGGAGGCTTGACGGCGGGTAGATAGGAAGATATTTACGTTACGAGCGCTTTTCGCGCCTTGGGTGCCGCGCTGCTTGCCGCTTTGCATATTCGCTCGCGTGAAGCCGTTGAGTAGGCGGTATAACTTTTTAAAGGCGATACGGCAGACCTGTTCGTCGAATAAAAAAAAGTCCTCGGGGTTGACGTCGTTTCGGTCGGGCTCGTTTTCGTATTCGTGGGCGCCGATATCCTATTGGCAGTACGACATATAGTGGACGGAGGCCCGCTGGAAGAACGACTTTCCGATGGCGAACAGGCAGATTAGGTCGTTAAGGTCGCCACGCAGGAACGGAGACGGCTAGATGGAGGAACGTTAGCGACGAGCAGACGGCAGATTGGGGAGGGGACGCGTACACCACCGTAACCTTTGTTGCGATTATTGCACTGGTTACAGAGATCGGATTGGCCACTCCGTTTGCCGGCGCCCGTTTAGCGATAACGGAATTTGATGGCGTCGAGCATCTGTTCGATAGACGGCGGGGTACGAGCGACAATTAAGCGGCGCATGGCTTCGAGAGTGGTGCGCATGCAGAAGATGCAGGTGCGGGCGCGCAAGGCGTTACCGCCGAGTATATCGCCGGGCCTCGAGAAGACAGGCGCTATGATGCCGATAGGGAAACGACGGTTCGAAACGAGATCCGGATGAGCCAGGCGAGCGGGGTGTCGGAAAGTTGGTGGACAGACGGAGGTTGGAAGGTTGATAGGAAAAGGGTAGACGACGAGACGATGTGCTGCTACGATTAAGACCCGGATCGTGACGGGACGTTGGCTGAAAGGTGGCGTTAAGGAGGAGAGAGACTGGTGAGTAAACGCGTTAAAGCTGATAAGGTAGGAAAACAGAGGAGGAAGGCGGGGTATGGCTGTACGCGGCGGATAACGACACAAAGGGAAGGAACGACCTAACGAGGGCGGGGGAGAAGTGACAGCCAGGTGATAAAGAGGCTATACCAGCCGGGACGCGACGCTAGGGATAGCGGCGCGATTTGATTAGGACTTAGAACGCGGCATCATATGACAAGAAAGAAAAGACGGACGGCTATAAGGATTACTACGGCGCCCCGACGGCGAACTACCAGGGTGACGTTAGCGAGGCAGGAGCTACACCCGACGGAGATTACTATTATTGGGTAGTTGAGGACAACTGCGGTTTTAGGCGGGGGTATTGTCACGGAGCAACGCCCGGGCTAAGGCCAACGTGTATATAGACGGCCTTTCGCCACCTGGTAGATGGGAGTCCTTCTTTCCTTCCTCGCGCAATAACAAGCTCTTTTCCCAAGACCTAGGTGCAGCACTGTAACATTTTGCTACCCGTCCTTTTTTCAGAATACTAAAACCTCGCTTTTTAAAGCTAGGGAGCTTGGAAGCATTCGTTTTGTATTCGGCTCGTTGCGTGCAATCAATGCCTTTTGCACCCGTCGTTTATCGTGCATGGTCCGGATTTTTACTATAGCCTTCCGGATTGCAGCGGCTTTTTATATTTGGGTTTGTAAAGGTAGCGAGTTGTTATTTATCCGGGGCATTGCTTTAAAAACGAGCAATGTAGGGACAAATCCGTCGGGGCCGGCCGTATCGTTTACGGCTTTCATTGCTTTTGTCACGGGGTAAGCCGAAGGCCTGTACGAGGTGATCACGATAATGCTAGACGGTAATCAGGGGGTAGAAGTCCTATATTGCTATAGGGTAGATACGACAACTTCAGCTTGGTTGTAGCAATCGTCGGATTGCCTCAACCAAGCCGCCTAAGTAGCATGGCCCCTTGGGCCCCGTCACGTGCCTGGGTGTCTCAGGCCTCCACAGGGCGCAGCCCCACCAGGGAGGCTGAGACCCTCCTCTGGCGACCCTTTCTATCGCGACGGGCCTCCTTACAGTTTTTTAAAGCACTGATTCGAAGTGCATAGTTAGGCACTCGTATCGGATAATATTAAAGGCCCGGCGTAAAAGGGCGTGATATTTTTCGATTTTGCCAATCGATTAGTGCGTTTTAACTAGGACCTGCTTATAGGTAATTTTAAAAAGCTTTGCTTCCGCTTAAAATTCGCTCGCAGCGAAGTTCGTACCGGCATCGTAAGAAATTACGTTTAGGGGCTTTAGGTAAACGTCGATCCAGCACCGTTTCAAGGCCTCCTACGTTTTTTTTGCTAATATATCTTTAAAGATCGCTGTAGCATTAAAAGCTGTGCTCGTATCGATTACATGGAGGACTGGTTTGTGATCGATATAAAATACGTTTATAATAATCTCGTAGTTAAAGTCGATGTCGTTTTAAAGTTTAAATCGGAATCGTTGTAGTGTAGGGCCTTTTTTTAACAAAAATGGCACATTCGATTAATTATTGCGAGAGCGTTGCGATTAGTTTCGTATCCTGCACGTTTTAAAACGTTCCAAAGTCTGTTAACAAATGGGTGCCTAAAGCGTTTGTGTACGCGCTTTAGCTCAGCTTCTGTAAAAAAGACTGCTTCCGCGATTTTTGTTTCCGTTATAAAACTAATTGCCGTGGTGACGTGGGTGACGTCGTTAAGGAAAAACCAAGGGTGGCCGTGCTTTTTTATAATCGGAACGCGCGTACCGTCGTCTTTTATAAGCTCGTTGCGCGTGTTGTTAAAATAAACGTGCAATGCATCCATATTTATAAAGCATAGCAGGAAAGGGGTTGGGGTTGGAACTACGAAAAACGTAATCTGGCCGATTAGGGTCGGAATAGTGATTTTTCTGATGCTGGAAACGATTTTTTTTAATCCAAAGATTACGTGCCTTGTGTGCCCGTTTGTATTGATAATAAGATCGGGCTTATGGCGTTGGAATGCGTGGATTTGACCCTTTCCGGCCGTGGAGGTTTTCGCTGCATTTGTATCCGGAAGGATCCTTTGCTATTGCTAAATGTAACAAGGGGTCAAAGACGGCTTGGAGAAAGAATCTCTAGATTGCAGATAATCTTTCTATGGGCTTAAGAGATGCTTGAGGAGGAAGGAATCTTTCGTGAAGGACATAGGAGATGGCCGGGTTTATATAGACCCTTTGTGATCCGTGCGAAGTATCGAGTACATGATTCACACTGCCTTCCGACCTTCACCGCTTGGCCTTAGGGCCGTTGACCGCCTATGCGGGTCTTCGACCCTCCGTGAGGCCGACTCGTGATGCCGACTAGTTAGGTCCACGGGTTCTTCCGTGTAACAGCTACGGACTCCAACTCCCCCGAGGGAGCCCCTAAGCGACGCCGAACCTTAAACCTCCAAAACGCCGCGGACAGCCAAAAAAGCAACTTCGCAGTCCGAACACATTAAAACTCGGATCACCAATCACCAAAGCAGCTTTCCGACACCCATACTGGCGGCTGTAAACCAAATCGCAAAAGGGACGAAGGCGATAATGTATAAGGTGGCCCTTCTCCGAACCGAAATGTCTACGTTTAAAAAGGCGAACGAAGCACTTAGCAAACGCCGGAAGGCCAAAAAAACACGTGTCCGATTTGGAGGGTTACTTACCATCGAAAAGGTACGAAATGTTCTAAACCAGCAGGAGTTGGATGGATAGCTACAACAAGAAATGCGCGACTATGGGGGTCAGGAAAGGAGGGCGACGACGACTCGTCGGCGATGTGGCACCTGCGGCAAGACCGGACACAATGCGCGCACCTGTTAGGAAGAAGTAGAAATGTCCGATGTATACAGTTCTGAGTAGTTTGAATGGATTCCTGGCGTTGTTGGGTTGGCATGCGCGTCGATTGACCGGAGGTCGGGTGTGGGTGCGCGACAATGTGAGAGAGAGAGTCTATTTAACGTCGGTAAGTCGGGATCTACCAGTCCCTGCCTCCCAGGGGGCATACGACGTGCTAGCGCTACCTAAGCTTGACACTAGGCTACGTGTTGCTATCAAGGCGGCTAACAGAATCAAACCATGGGGCAAGCCCAAGGCACACAGAGTTCGGGCCGCATTCCGGCGCTCCTTGTTAGTGAGCGGGCAATCGGCAAAGGGGGCGAGTAAACGCCTGGGCGCTGTAGGCGCTGCTGTTGGTAGTAGTGCTATCGGCCGGCGGGTGTGCCGGAGAAGGGGGTTAGGCCGGGTTTGGGCGGGGGGGTCCTCGGAACCCCCCCTGGGCCCGGCCGAGGTGCGCGACAATGTGGTTTGCGCGACAATGTGGTGACCTACGTTATTTACTATTATTTTTATTATTATTTTTATTATTATTTTTACTACTATTTTTATTAACGTAGTTCATCAGTAAGTGCCACACATCAGCGAGTACCACACTTCAAAATCCTATATTAAACGGCGTTTTTTTCGGTTAAATAACTCGTTTAATTTTAAACTAAATTCCACCAAAATTAAAACAGTTATATTTAACTTTATAAAGATTAGTTAACTGTTTTAATTTTGGTGGAATTTAGTTCAAAATTAAACGAGTTATTTAACCGAAAAAAACGCCGTTTAATATAGGATTTTGAAGTGTGGCACTCGCTGATGTGTGGCACTCACTGATGAACCACGTTACTTATTTTATTACTTATTTTATTAACTACTTATTTTATTAACGTGGTTCATAAGCGAGTGGACCACATAAGCGAGTGGGCCAGTTCGAAATTCTATATTAAACGCCGTTTTCTTTCGATTAAATAACTCGCTCAATTTGAGGCTAAATTCCACCAAAATTAAAACAGTTATATTTAACTTTATTATAAATGCAAATTGAATTTTCCGGATTTTTATTATTACTCCTTTTGGGTTAGTTCGCAACACTGTGTAATACACTGTGCACAGTATGCAACTAACCCGAAAGGAGTAATAATAAAAATGCGGAAAATTCAATTTGCATTTATTATAAAGTTAAATATAACTGTTATAATTTTGGTGGAATTTAGCTTCAAATTAAGCGAGTTATTTAATCGAAAGAAAACGGCGTTTAATATAGAATTTCGAACTGGCCCACTCGCTTATGTGGTCCACTCGCTTATGAACCACGTTACTTATTTTATTAACTACTTATTTTATTACTTATTTTATTAACTAACGTGGTTCACAAGTAAGTGGCGCACACAAGCAAGTGGCGCACCTCAAAATCCCATACTAAACGCCGTTTTCGATACCCTTGCTAACTCGGCTAATTTAAACTGTAACAAACGGCGGCCTCCTTAGGGAAGGGAGGTCACGTCTGAAGGGAAAAGGGGGATCTCAGAGGTTCAGCAACTCAACAGTCTGGTTGGTGCAAAGCTCGACCAGCTAATGATGACAAGAAACAAGAAACGATTGCTTGCCCTCCAAACCCCCTTTACAGGAGGTCCTTCGGGCCCTTCTTATACACAGTCCTTCGGCTGCCGTCGGCCTGCCGTCGGCATGCCTCCTTTTTCCGCGGCGCCCGTACGGGTCCGGATATGCTCTATCCCGAATCAACGCTTCGGGGCTTAGATGTGTCATGTAAGGATCCCAGCGCGTCACAACCCTTTGGGTTTGACTCTTTTCAAACAGCACGTCGTATGCGCCACCTTATTAGCTGGCTGATATCGTGCTCGCGGTCGCGTTGGGTCGGCGGGTGCTAATCGCCAAAGCCGTTGGCGGGCGAGGGCGTGAGCGTGGCTGGCTGATATCGCGCCCGCGGGCGCGTTGGGTCGGCGGGTGTTACATAAACCCAAACTTAACCAAATTTGCAAAGGTTATATTTAACTAAATAAGAAATTTAATTTAATTTTCTTGGATTTTTATTATTACCCTTTTGGGGTTTGTTGCATATTGTACACAGTATATTACACAATGTTGCAAACTAACCCCAAAAGGGTAATAATAAAAATCCAAGAAAATTAAATTAAATTTCTTATTTAGTTAAATATAACCTTTGCAAATTTGGTTAAGTTTGGGTTTAAATTAGCCGAGTTAGCAAGGGTATCGAAAACGGCGTTTAGTATGGGATTTTGAGGTGCGCCACTTGCTTGTGTGCGCCACTTACTTGTGAACCACGTTACTTATTTTATTACTTGTTTTATTATTTTAAAAAAAAAAAGTTATACGAAATTTATGTAAAATTTATGCAAAAAGTGACTAAAAATGACTAATTTAGTCAGCTTAGTTAGTTAAAAAAAATTTAATAAGTCATTAGTTAGTCAAACAGTTAACTAAAACTAACTAAACTAAATTAGTCACAACTAAGACTAAAGACTAATGACTAAATTTCCAACCCTGGGCCTCATTGACTGTGTTTTGTGCGGGAGAAGGGAGGGGAAAAAGGGGGTGGCGGAAGAAAGAAAAAAAAATAAAAATAAAAAGCCCGCCAGGCAACCCGCATTTGCGGGGTGCCTGGCTACGAAAACGCTTCACCGTGATCCAACCGACCCTCGAGGAGCGCCGGCGCCCGGCCTTCTGCAGGCCCTCCGTGACCGCAGGTGGGGCGATGTCGCGGCCGTCATGGCCGAGAGGGGTGAGTATTCTTGGTAATTATCTACCATGAAAAAGAAAACCAACTCCTGATGCCTGTTTGTTGCAAAACGTCAACAACAGGTATACTGTACTGCAACGGCGCGGGCGCCTCCACCGAGGCGGTGGCCGACATGGCCATCTACCACATCATCTCCGTCTTCCGCAACACGCAGTGGTCCAACATGGCCGCCCGCACGGGCGACCCAGCGCAGTTTTTCGACGCCCACCGCAACGGGCCCGTCGGCGCCCGCAACCCGTCCGGCTACGTTCTGGGCGTCGTAGGCTTCGGCCGCATCGGCCTCCGCATCGCCCAGAAGGCACACGTCGGTTTCGGCATGCGGATCATATACTTCGACGTCGTCCCCAAAAATCCAGACCAGACGGTGAGCCTGGGCGGGGCAAATTCGTCCCGTGGCCCGAATACATCCCAACGTCCCAAATTCATCCCACGTCGATGGCAGCCGGCGGCGCGGGGCCCAGCCCGAGATATCATTTAGACGAGACCATGGCAAGGTTACGTCATTTGGGATCCGTTTCCGCTCTTGAGAGCCGTTCGCAAAACTGTGTGCGAGACTATGTTCATTCCAGGACACGTTGCGATCTCCGCTCGGGGATAGAACCCTTGCTCGCTCGCTGGGCGAACCTCTTTGTCAATAAACGCCATGCTAGCTGACGCAGCTCGCGCTTGAGTTGGTCTATCAAATAAGGGCCGAACATAAGAACTGCTCGGTCATCTGGATACCCGTAACGAGCGAAGAGAGGCTTGGGCAGGCATATCTCAATACCGCCGGGCAGCTTGGCGTGTCCGGATGTAAAGACAACAAGGCCGACATCAAGAGACTTGTGCGAAATCATCTAAGCAGCGAGAGTATGGGCCAATGGCTGCTGGTGTTAGACAACGCTGACAATGTCGGCACGTGGGTAAACAAATCTACGCGGAATCTGGCCGTCTGATTGATTGCCTCCCAAAAAGCGGCCACGGATCCATCATCTTCACGACGCGCGACAAAAAGCCAGCAGTTAGATTTGGTGGTCGAAACGTGATAGAAAAGTCGGAAATGGACGAAGCCGGCGGGAAGCAGCTACTACAAATGCACATAGCTAATCGGGGCCTCAGTAGCCAAGAAGATGCGACGACCCTGCTAGCCCAGCTCATTTACCTCCCGCTAGCTATTATTCAGGCTGCGGTGTATATTAACGCGAACGGAATAGGCTTGGGAGACTATCTGTCGCTACTGGAAGAGGAAGAGGAGGACATAATCGATCTCCTTAACGAGGATTTCGAAGACGAAGGGCGGTATCGCGACGTAAAGAACCCAGTGGCCACTACTTGGTTTATCTCCTTCGAGCAAATCCGGCGGCGCGACCCTCTTGCGGCGGACACCTCTCCTTCATGGCTTGTGTAGATACTAAAGACATCCCACAATCGCTTCTTCCACCGGGTCGATCGCGGAAGGAGACAGAAGCGATGGGGACGCTGCAGGGCTACTCGTTCGTCACTAAGCGGTCTGGAAATTCGATTGTAAACATCCACCGATTGGTGCTATACGCCGGAGCTGCATCAG
>JNVV01000017.1:72782-96560 GCA_000733355.1 Falciphora oryzae
TCGCCTTTTTCTTCCGGTACACCTGCCGGCCGACTGCTTTTCTACCACCCGCTGGGTTTACAGCGCCCTGGTGTTTATTCGCCCAACCGCCGATTGCCCGCTTACCAACAAGGAGCGCCGGAATGCGGCCCGACTTCCGTGTGCCTTCGGGCTCAAATTGTTAGCCGCTTCGATAGCAACACTTAGCCTGGTGTAGGGAAGCTTAGGTAGCGCTAGCACGTCATATGCACCTTGGGAGGCAGGGACCGGTAGATCCCGACTTAATGACGTTAAATATACTCACTCACTCCCTCACTCATACCATTCCTACCCGCTTGAAAACCGTTGCTTTTCCGCGAACTCTTCGTTAAAAGCGCCCAGGACGCTCCCGAAATCCCGTACCTGTTTTCCCCCTCCCTCGCGGGACTGCCGTTTTCGTTCGCTTTAGCGCTGGTTAATCGGCGCTGCGAGGACCCGCCCTTTTCCGCCCTTCTGGACGATTCGGCCCCGCCCCTCGAAAAAAAAAATGCGGCCCTCCGACTCCGCCACACTTTTAGCCTCGCCGGCGGCTTTGCCCGACGGCTAGGGAGATTTTTCATTTCGCCTCGCGTCGAAATTGTCAGCCGCCGTCTAAAGACCCAGTTCCGTCACTACTCGCCCTCTCGCGGCTGCCAGCATTCCCGCTAAGGGCCGGATGCCAAAATCCGCGAGTATCGCCGTGTTCGGCCGGCTATACGCCTCGTCGGCGTAGGACTTGCGGTCTGGTGTCGTCCCTGCAGTCCTCCGCCGGGCCTGCCTCTCTATCCCAGCCGCTTCATGCTGCCTTTGGCCCTCTTCGACTCCGCCACGAATGGTGAGCCGGACAGCGTCTCAGGGACCTGCCGTTCGTTCGAGCCGCCCGACCACACCTCGGGGGCCTGCTGGTCCGAACCGCCGGACAGCGTCTCAAAGACCCGCCGTCTGTCCGAGCCACCCAACCCCGCTGCTCGTCCGAGCCGCCACTCAAAGGACACATTGCCTGACCGGGAGCTGCAAGAAAAACTCCAACCTTGTTGATCCGCGTGGATCTAGCGCGTGCATCCGGAAAGGGCCCACACCTCGTGGAGCAACAGGTCTATGAACCGTGCGCTCCCACGAGCCTACAAAAGGGGATCGAAAGATCCCCTTCCTGTAACTAGATTCCTCCTCCTTCATGCATCAATACAGACACCTTTCCAGATCTATAGATCCTTGTTCTTTCTCACTGGAGATCTCCGAGCCTACAGGAGTAACACCCCTACCAACAGATTCCGAAGGGTTATTCGTTAACACCCTGGGACCCTTCTCAAAGGCCAATCCTGCTGCTTGGGAGCGTGTTCGACGCTTATTCATTGGGCAAGTGGATTTATGACTGGACTGTTGGCAAGTATGGAGAAAGGAGAGTCTCATCGAGTGGTGGAAGCTAGCAGGCCGTAGGTTCGTTCATACCAGCAACAAGGAGGGGGGCTTAGCGGTCCTGGATGCAAGGCGGACCAGTCCGAGTGCGGACGCTTCGCGAACGCGGGCCCCGAGCAACATCCTGCAGCCGGCCTTTCTAGACGCAGCCTCGCCACCATGCGAAAATGGCGCGTCCAAAAAGAGCGAACCGGCCGTGCGCGCCAGAAATGGCTGGTGGAGGTGGTTGTTCATGCAGATAGTGCCGAGGAGGCGCCGCTGCGTGGCTCACCATCCACGTTAGTCTCCGTGGACCTCTGTGCCCGAGGATATAACATGTTGACCAGAGTCTTCAACAGAGACCGGTACCTCGGGATATGTTACGGAACAGCACGGTACTCGTGCGTGTACTGGGTTGACCACTTGTTCGACGCGCAGGCAAGAAGCAAGGATGATCTACAAAACGGGGGTGCCGTCGATGGTTTCCTACGCACGAAACATCTCAACTGGCTTGAGGCGCTAAGTCTTGCTCGAGCTACCCCAAAGGGAGTCCTTGCAGTGGAAAAGCTGCGAAGCCTAGTCCAGGTGCGTCTTATCGTCCAAGTTTTCTATTTTGCGACAGTAACACCAAAAGTGGCTTAGGCTACAGCAGAAAGCTCCCATCTAGGCTGTCTAGTTCAAGATACGCAGCGGAGGACGCGGTCGAGAACACATTTCCGGACCGATGAGAGTTTGAGGCCGTTATCGCCCCAGTTCTCGACGGGGTACCGCCCCGGTTCCGGGGGTTCCGGGTTTTCGTGCTTTGAAGGGGTTAGCCAAGGAAGCGTAGTCATCTCCCGCCGAGATAATTAACCCTTTGGACGGAGGCACCCAGCCAAGCGCCTACAGGAAATGCGAAACCACACTGGTCTGCTGTCATCCGAGGCAGGAGCGTCCTCCGTTGAGCACGAGAGCGTGATTTGTGACCGAGTGACTCCGCTAGCTTATTTATCAGCTGTCTGTCGCCTAAGCTCACGGGTTTCATGAGTTTTTCCACACTATGCCACGGAACTACTCTACTACGGTTTCCGTTGATTACGTAGCCTTGATTGGAGATTGCGTCGTCCCATTACAAATTATAGACCGTCCATCCACCAGTAGAACCGTCGGTTGACCGCAGCCAGATACAAAGCCATCCTGTCTCCGTTTTCATTCCTCACTGTTGACTGGGTGAGAAAAAAACATTCTTAACGGAGCAGCTCATCAGCCGAATCGATGGTGTCGCGAAGGGCCGACTCGAGTGGGATCCAGCCGCGGCCGGCCCACTTCTTCAGCAGGGACAGCGCAAGGGAGACTTCATAGGTCTGGCCGGCGAGGCCGTCGACCCCAGGTGTGCCATCGGGGAACTTGCGGTCCGGGTACATGCGCCGCAGCAGGGCGAGGATGGTGTTCCAGTTGAATTTGTCCACCGCCGCGATGATGCGCTCGTTCCTGACGTCCGGGTCGACGGCGGCGGCGAAGTGGATGACGGCGATGTCTTTGGCCTCCACGTGGGCACCTATTTTTCCGCCGGTGTAAACGTCAGCCACGAGCCGATAGCATTGTTGGGGCTCGTTCAGAATGGGAGTTGTCGTCGCGCGCGTGTGTGTTTCTCACCTTTTACATTCTTCTGGAAGCCGTCCGTGCCGTTGACGATGGCCATGAGGAACCCCGCCGAGGTGTTGAGTTGCTCCTTGGTAAACACCGTCCCGAACACGAAGAAGGGGTGGACGGTGTTGAAGACGAACCCGGGTCTTTCCTCGTCCACAAACTTCCAGGCCGCCTTCTCGGCCAGGACCTTGCTCGCCGCGTAGACGATCAGGCCCTGCACGATATCGGTCTCGCCGGGGCGGCGGTTATAGGCCCGCTCGACGGACTCGTCGTTCCACGAGTTCCTGTCCTTGACCGAGAAGTCGTCGGTCCGGTCGTCGATGCTGTAGACGGTGCCCATGCTGGAGCAATGCACGAACCGGGTAACCGATGTCTCGGCCGCCGCGGTGCGCAGCAGGTCCAGCATGGACGCCACGACGCCCGGCACGACCTTTTCAGGGTCTGGGTCCATGGTGAGGTTGCTGGCCACGTTGACGACCGCGGCGACGCCCTTGACAGCCTCCTTGTAGGCACCCGGGACTGTCATGTCGGGTACGTCGAAGAGCTCCAGGTACCCGTCCTTGGTGTACTTTTCGAAGGGTTCTTGGGAGAAGAAGCCCGCCTTGGAGCGGTTCCGGACCGTGCCCCGGACCCGGTAGCCCTCTTCCAGGAAGACCTTCACGACATGGGATGCGATGTAGCTCGTGGCGCCGGTCACCAGGACCAGGGAGCCGCGTGGGATCGCCACGGGGTTGTTGCTGCCTATGGGGCCCATTTCGGGATGTGGTGGAAGCACTTGTCAACCTCTTGGTGCCGATGTCACTCTGGTGGTAGACCAAGGACAAAGCAGAGGCGATCAGATGAGTTAGTATAGTAGAACGGGAATTATACGACTTTTTCACCAAAGTTAGGGGCCCCTAAAGTTATATCACACTCTCGATGTTGAAGCTAATCGATACTTGTGCTGCTGATAGACATGAATCTGGAATCCATGCCAGTTATAACTATGGCTGAGCCCTGTCGGACTCGGAAGTACCACCAGCAGCCGGGTTTAAAGCTCTCGCACTCATTTTAAGTCCGGCCCATCCTCCGCATCGGGTCATCTTCCGGTTGGTGCGGAGAATGGGGCATGCTTAGTCAGCTTGGCAGGAAAGAATGCCATTGTCATTGTGCATCGGGGCGCCCTTGTAAGCTATGATTACCATTGTTACGTATGCGAGCGTCCTTCGAGAATCACACCGGCAGATGGGTGGGGACCCTAAATGCCGGTTGAGGAGAATTTGTAACATGCAATTTAGGCATGTCAGCAAGGTATGGGCCAATGGGAACGCCGGGACCGGGACAAGAGCTTACAACTGCGCGTCAAGTTTGATAAGTGATAGGATGATAGAAATCTCGGTACTTGCTGACGTCGCAGTCCATCCTTCGCCCTTGACCCCTCTCACCCCGACGCCCCGACCCCACGCCGAAGGGTGCCGCCCCGCGACAAAAATGCAGTCTGGGGGAGATCTGCCGAACATACGCTTCGAGCGGATTCAAACCTTCTTCGCAACGCTGATAAACCCCTAGTGCCACCATACGGGCGCATATTTGGCAAAAAGAGTTCGGGCGGGACCGTCGACCAAGAAAAGAAAAAAGTCTCAAAGGGCCAAAGTGGAGACAAAGCCGGGCGAAAGGTGTCGCGGCAGCAGCAGGGGAGCGGCAGCAGCGCCGTCCCGGACCGGACTCAGGTTCATCAACACGGTGCACCCCAGCGACGCGGTAAGCCCCTAGGAGCTGCGGACATCCGATCACACATCGTTACGCAGATACACGCGCGGGGCACCCACGCCGCCCATACCAGCACCAGCAGCAGCGGCGGCCAGACTGGAGGGTACTACCTTAGCGGGGGTTGTAAGGGGCACCGCGATCGGCTGGTGCTGCTGCAAAAAGCAGGTCCGCCGGACCAGGAGGCGGACGTGGAGCTGTCCAACGGTATTTGGGATACCGGGGCTGCCGCCTCAGCTGGTGCTGAAGGTGTGGCGTGCTGCGTGTGGCCCCCGGCCACCCAGAAGTTGACGCCGCCGCCGTCCTGCTGCTCCAGCCCCAGGTGCCGCTTCCACGCGCCCCTAACCTCCCCCTCGCCGTCCACACCCCACGTGCCATCCATACGCGCCGCCACATCCTCCGGCCCCAAAATCTGCTGTTTTTCCTTTGCCGCCGCCGCCATGGTCCCTGACGCCCCGAGAACCTCGGCCGCCTCCCGACGCGCGCCCTTGTCCCGGAGCCCCGTGCGCCACATCACCGCGTCCGCGTCCGCCGTCGTGCCGTCGCTAAAACGCAGCGCCGTTTCGGTAAACGCCACCGGCTCGGCTTCGGCCTTGTGCCCGACCCGGCCCTCCGCCACCAGCCGCGTCTCGCCGCAATCGTCGACGTAGGCCCGCCCGCCCGCTCCAGCAGGTGCACGTACGGCGACGGCGCCGACGGGTGCGCGCTATCGAGGACGGGGAACCCCGCGCTCGCAAGCGCCCGTACCGCCACGGCTCGGACGCGGCGAACCCCGCCAGCCCGGTCGTGACGATCTGCGCGTCGACGAAGGAGGGCAGCGAGAGCACCATGGCATCAATCGCGGCAACGTTAACGCCATGCATGCCCATGGTCGACGGGTGTGTCAGGTATTTGATGTAAGTTGTGGACCGCGCCACCATTGTGACCGCGAGCCCGCCGGCGCCGTGCACGTCGCGGAGGATGCCCCAGGCCGTGCTAGCCGAGCCGACGACCAGCACGGTGCAGACGCATTTGGATCCTAGGGATGCCTCCGGGTTGGTGTACTGTGTCGAGTGGATGTTAATCTCTCTGTAAGCCGATTCGTTGCCAGCTGCGGCTTGTACGGCTTCCGCGACCCAATCCCGGCCGCCTGGACCAGGTGGCGGGCGATGGCCGTCTTTGGCCCTGCCGGGGTTTGGAGTTTGACGGCCCAGCACTTCGAGGCGATGTTGTAGTTGTAGACCGGACAGTGGCCGACACGAGAACGTTAAGCTGGACCTCGTCCATGTATCGTCCCACCTGTTTGGAAAGCTCATCGCGAGGAAGCATCCGGCTGGAGGGTTTGTTATCCTACGCCGGGGTGGGGGAACCCAGTGCGGCAGCTGGGAAGGGATCCGAGGGTGGATAAGGACGAATGTGACCTCCCAAACGGGTACATCAAGCCGGGGCCGAGCGACAAGCGGGCGCTGAAACCAACAGTTGTCCCCTTGAACACGCTGAGGCGGCACAGCGGATCACAAAAAAGTGTTTATGGCAGAATGGGGGCGATGCCACAGCTCGTCGGCTCGTTGCCCTAACCGATAAGGTCCTGGGGTGGAGAACAGCACGAGCGGGGAGTCTCCGGTGATTCACTTCAGCCAATAGAGAGCCCCAAGGCCTCGTTCCTCTGGCGCCCTGATCCAATCGTAGGGGGCGTGACAATCACTATGCGGGTGGGTAGGCGTTACCTGTGCCGGCCACCCCAGCGAGCACCACCTGCTCTAAACAGCTCCAGACGGGGCCGACCCTTGCCAGAGCGCAAGAATGCCCACGAGTACACGCTTGGTACTCTATCCTGACAAAGCTCCACTCCCCTATTCGTTCCCCCAGGCGATGGCCAAAAGAAGTTCGGGACCTGCTGTACCTCGAGGATGGACGCTGACCTTGATATGCGCCTGTCGATTCAGCGGCTTCATTGGCGCGAGAGCCACCTGCCGGATTGTGGCAAGGCTGGAATATCCAGGCTGGTTCTTGGACATTGATTTGGGCCAAAGGCGGCGCAGAGATTGATGGCGGGCGGCGGCGAAACGTATAAGCCGATCCCGATCGATTACTAGGAATCCTGGACCTCTACCAGATCATCCTCTCCTGCCTCTCCATCCTCCCCCGGCGTCGGCTCCGGACTTGACCGTAACATGCTTTTGCGTAAAAGTTCGGCGAGTCTGGCAGGATCGAGGCTGTCACTTCCCGCCGCGTCACTCGATGCCGCGTCGTCGCCGCCGTAAAGGTCCATCTGCTCCCTGAGCATCCTCAAGGCCTCTTCTGCGCTCGGCATCTCCTCGTTCCAGCAACGCTGGATAACCTCGCCGAGAGCGGCAAGGTCCTCGCCGTCCAGACTGGGGAACTCCCTTCGTTCGTAGCGGCTTTCGATCTCTTCGTCCGGGACGCCGTCGAAGGGCTTCCGCCACTGCATCACCTCGTAAATGGCGCATCCGAGAGCAAAAAGCTCCCTGCTTTTGGGCGGTCGTTCGTTGAACCCCGCCCCCAGCACAGCAGTTCGTATGCCTGCTCTTCGCAGGTTCCAGGCTTGATATCCCTCCCTTCCATCGTGGACCCGCCAAAATTGCCGATTTTGACGGGCATGTCTGGGAAGAGAAAAACATACGCATGCGAGCCTTTCGCGGGGGCTTGGCGTGCCGCCTAATGTATCTGCGCAGGTCCCCCAGGCCGGCGAGCTCCAGGACGAGCGCGTGCACGCCCGACGTGAGCTCGAGGAGGCCCCGGCATCTCAGCACCCGGTCGTGCTCGCCCGGGTGCGCATACACCTCGGCCTCGATGGCCAGCTCGTCTTCGGCATTGAGCTCGTAGCAGGCTCGCCTCTGTCCCTCCTCCCCGACCTGCCAGCCCTTGTAACCCGTTTCGTTGTCCGGGCAGGTGGCGAAGCAGGAGCCGCCCATGCCAATGATGGAGTCCCACATTTCCTTGGCAATGGCGGGAAAACCCCAAGGCCGATGGGTTTCAGCCAAAGGGTGCTGTGGAAGCCGAAGCAATGGGGCGGATTCCGGTGGCGTCGATCTTTGGGCGTCGCGTCGCGTCGCATGGCTCGAGGGCAGCCGTTCCTGATCCACGAACATGTCAATTTATGGTCCTTTGTCCGCTTGCAGTGGGCAACTGTGTATATACCGGGCGGACAAGGTTAAGCGAGACAGGCCAACCAGAGAGGCAGGCCAAACTCGTGCACCGTAGGCCGTGGGCCGAAGCACAGGCGCGCAAGGACCTACCGTGATCAAGAATAAATTCCTTGTTGGACAGGCGTAGAGATGAATGCACCCTAGCACGAACGCGGCGGAAACGCCGTCGAGCTAGCGGGGCGCGTTTGCCGGCGCCGTTGCAGGGTGAGGTGGCTGCCAGGCGTGCCGGTTGATTGTGGGGGAAGCTGAGATATTCTGTTCGACGTCAAGGCGGAAGAAATGTCGTTGGGCGGTTGCGCCCACCGCAGGGAGAATGGCTGTCTGGAGCGGTTGGCGGCGCTACGAGGGAGGGTTCACGAGTTCACGATATGTGGTCCGTGCGCTGGATCCACAGACTCTCCGCCCATGCGGTTCAACCCGCTCTAATGCGCACAAGTTACCGGGCTTGGCTCCCCTGACATAACCTCTTAGGGTGAGAAGGGCTCTTTGGCCTGTGAAGAGCAGCCTTCGCGTCGGTCCCCGCCCTCAATGCATGCGCCATGTAGTCTTGCTGTAAAGGTACCTAGAGAGGTCACCGGCGTTTGCGCGGAGCGCCATCGTTTTGGGCGACAGCCGATGGTGCAGACGCATGCTGCCTGCCTCCGACGAATGCGCCGAGCGGCATCATCTTGTTGTCCTTGGACGACAGCCAATGGCGCAGATGCTTGCCTCCGGCGCCAGGAGGCTGTGCAACTCATCGGGCAGGGGTGTCCAAAACAGTATGGGGCATCCACGATTCGGTTCCGAAGGCGTGCGGGTTGCATGCTCAGCAAGGTCCGCTGATTGCAGATCCCTGGTGAGCGCCTTCACGGCATCAGGTGTGTCGGCAGTGTTCTGTAGGTCCCTTACCAATAGTCGCACGCAATGCAGCGTTGTACGACGATGCCCACGGCGCCGGCGGTGAAACCGAAGGGGTCAATCGCGACGAGGTGGTCCGAAGTCGGTCTTTTCGTTCGTACGCCTTACCGGATTTGGGCCTCGGGCGGGGAAGCGGGGGCAGCGGGCTAGACGGCCAGTCCCCACAGCCATTTTCGCGGCCCCCAGCCCACCGGGTAGTCAAGAAGCGGTGGAACGGGCGACACAGCGCAACGGCGCTCCGGCCCCACTGCCCGATTATCCTCCCTAACCACCCAGCAAGCAGCATGGTCAAGACATACATCCTCGCGCCGGACTACTCGACGGCCCCACCGCCCGACGGGCCGGTCCGGCTTGGCGACGTGCTGACCGACCTGTCGGAGCTCGTGGCGACGAACAAGACGAGCCGCGTGCCCGTCCCCGCCGCCGACCTGCTGCCCGTCGACTACAAGTACAACTTCCGCGCGACGCGCTCGCGGCTCCTGGGCGGCGACCTGGGCATCTGGGCGCAGGTGGCCAGCATCTTCGGCGTCGGCGCCGAAACGGGCTGGGTCTACGAGGCCCAGAGCACCGACGTCATCAAATTCGCCGCCGTCGAGACGCACGCCTTCAACCCGACGCCTGAGTACGTGCGCGCCGTCATGGACAGCGAACCGGTGCGGGAATACGTGGAGAGAGTCGGCGGCAAGAGGGGCTTCGTGTTTATCATCACCGGCTTGAAGATCGGGCAGGGCGCACAGGTCGAGACCGAGTACAGCGTCGAGAAGGGCCTGAATCTCAAGCTGGGCTTCGCGCAACCCGGCATCCCCTTCGAGGGAGGGCCGGGGGGCGGTGTGCGAAGGCGGAAGGTCGAGGGGCTTTCCTTTGAGGATTCTACCGATTTCGTCATTGCTTTCCGCGTGCGCAAGATTGCTTATAAGAAGGGCGTGCTCCTCAACAAGGCGTATAACAAAGGGGCGACTATGATGGATGGGGAAGAAGGGGAGGGAGAGAAGGGGGAGCTTGATCTTGAGCTGGAGCTGGAGGGCGAGGCCGAGTTGGATGACGTGCAGTCGGATAGATGGCAAGAGGAGCTGCAGGCGGTTTCAGGTGGCAACGATGATGACCAAGAATCGCTGTGGATCATCCCCAAGGTCGCAGAGCTCATCGGTTAGGAAAAGAGACGTCATCGGTAGTTTATGGGTCATCCTCGTTGTGGCTGCTATCCTCCACCATTTGACCGTGCCTTTGCCTAATACACAAGCAATTAACGTAATTATAACTGACCAACGCTAAATCATAACATATAAATCCAAGTTCGCAGCGACAAGGGTATCCCAGTGAGTATCCTGTCCAGCAACGTTACCGCATCAGTTGCTTCTTGATAATCGCACAAACCTCCCTCTCATCGAGCCCAGGCTTCCAGAGGTTCCAAGGGCCGACAAAGTCGTATCCTCCCCTGACTTCCTGTTCCGCCATCAGGCGGAATATCTTCTTCATCCCCGGCCCCGTCCCCAGCTCCCTCAGCTGCTCAGGGGGGATTTTACCCTCGAGCGCCGGATGTCTAACGACGTCGAGGATGCTGGCCGCGATCCCCGCCGCTATTGGCGCCGAGTAAGACGTTCCCGACTTCCACACGCGCTTGTTGGACCAGGAGAACTCGATTCCCAGCCCGAGGGTAGTGAAGTTGTCCGTGTTTCGCAGCGCCGAGGGGTTGATGCCATGGTGGTCGTTGCCCTTCCCGTCGGAGGCGTGCATGCAGATGACGCGTTCGTCCTTCGCCGGGTACGCCCTGCCCGAGTTGCCGCCCGAGTTGGCGGCCGAGGCAATCAAGATCTTGCCACGGTGGTATGCGTCGTTGAGGGCAGCTTTGACCGTGACGTTGTTGCCGTCAACTGAGAAGGGCATGACGATGATGTCGACGTTCCACTGCTTCTCGTCGCTAGCCTTCCGAATTGCCTGTTGTCGAGGAAAGAGTGTCCGATCAGCCGATTGGTACCAACACGTCAAGGGATGAACGTCAAGGTCTGAGGCGACGACTGGGCGTTAAAAGGGTGACCTACCTCAGCAATGGCATCGCATTCTCCAGATTTCCTGCCAGAAGCAATCTTCGCCACGTAAAGATCTGCCCGTGGCGCAGCCCTCAAGAGCAGAGTCGTCGTCAGTGTGCCATGGCCGTCTTTATCTTCACCGTCATCAGGTTTAAGCAGGAACGACTTGATGGCCTTGACAGGATGATCTAGCCGCGAATAGTCTCCTTTTATGCGTTGTCGAGCTTCCTTGAACGTGTCGTTCCCCTTATCGACGCCCGTGTCCAAAATGGCGATCCTGATTCGTCGGAGCTGGGTTGCCGTCGCTGTCGAGCCCGCACCTGGTCCAGCACGGCCAAGATCTTCGAGGTTCTCAAGCCGCTGCTCCGTCCATTGGTCTAGAAGCTTGAAGAACTCGATAGACCGAGTCTTGATAGTCCTTTTGATGAGTGGTCGGTCAGTACAGCTTATCAGGCTAACGTCTACCACGACGCCCAGTCCATCAAGTAGGGAAGGGAACTCACCGGCTTATTTCATCATCTTTACTTCCATCCTCAACCTCGTCAAAAAAAACCACGCTGGGAGTCCCGAGCGTGGTGATTCGAGTGGGCGGAGAGAAAGGCCTCTGTAGAGGTGACTTGAGGGGGTGGGAAGCTGGTGGTACCACCGCTATGCCCGTTAGGACCGCCATTGGCTCTTCGATGCTAGTAGCAGGAAGCGGAAGCACCACATTCTCTAGGTCAAACTCTCCATAGTTTGACAGTTCCTCCTCCAAGGGGAGAACTATGTTTTGGTATATGTAGTCCGAGTCTGTCTCGTTCGCGTCTCTGCGGCTCGTTCTGGCAAAGTCCAGGCAACTTTGGATGGCCGTGGTGTAGTGTTCCGTGAGTGAACCCGAAAGCTTGGTCGCCAGTATCGTGCTGATGGTCAGCCACTCGTTGTGGTGACCGGCTGACAATTGGCATTCCTCTTCTGTGATCCTGCGGCCACGCTCAATGTCGACCAAGAGTTTGGCGAATGATAAGACCGCCGGGTGGTGCGGAACGCTGGAATTACTGCAGACGACCTCGATGGAAGGGACGGAGTATGACAAAGATCCAAGGACGTATGGATGGTGCATGTCGAAAAGTCGTATTGCCTGGCTCTCCGCGCCGCACAGGAAGACGAGGTCGATGGCCTCCCACTTGCGTTGAATCCACTTGCTCCCGAAGAGGCGGAGGAGACACCTCGCGAGGTTCAGGGCCAGCGCCCGCTTACTTCGTGGCGTGAACAAGCCACCTTCGTAGGCGCTTTTGAAGTAGCCCTTGTCCAGAAGGTCGGCCAACGACATACTGGCTGTGAATAGCGGGTATTTAAGACGTCTGCCGGTGTCAGGTGCGTCAAAGAGCGTTTCCCCGCCCAGGATCACGCGGAGAGGCTCCCGCCTTTCTCGGTATCCTTTTACTGTTTGACACACTTTCTC
Organism: Falciphora oryzae; assembly: GCA_000733355.1. Taxonomy (NCBI): domain Eukaryota; kingdom Fungi; phylum Ascomycota; class Sordariomycetes; order Magnaporthales; family Magnaporthaceae; genus Falciphora; species Falciphora oryzae. The sequence goes on from JNVV01000017.1 coordinate 85,064, forward strand.
GAGCCTGGTTGCAATCGGATAATCCGTGGGGCTGGTCGCATAATTAGCAGACATCCGCGAGGGGATTTGACGCTTAGTTGGACTCACTCGGTGACGAGACACTGCGCTTCATGCCAGTGAGTCTCTGTTTTTGCTGAGCAACAGGAAAGAAACATGCCGTACACCGGCCGAGTGAGACCTTCGCCAACCGGTTGCTTAAATCCTGTAAGGTGAAGCATCGCTCGATGCGGTATGCTACACTCAGTTGGGCAGCGAGCAAAGGCTTCAAAGAGAGCCCGTGAAGCATCCTGCGCTTTGTGGATCTCTGCCCTAGTTCCTGGGGAGATGAGCCGTTTGAGGGTCTTGGTGGATGTGTCGACCGGTCTCGTATTGTCGAGACATTCGAGGAAGCGGTTGAACTGCTCGAGGACGAGCAATGCGCTCTTATAGTCGTCCTTGCTGTTTCCGAGACTGATTAGGTACCCGAACTTGAAGACCGGGTCTCCCGAGCTGCCTAGATCTTCCAATAGAAGCCTAAGCGCCTTCAGCTTCGGGTAAACGCATTGAGCGTCAGAGGTTGGCTTAGGGTTGTAAACTTCAGAGGACGAGTAGACAGCTGCTCTGGCAAAGCTGCGGATCTTCGACGCAGCCCAAAACAGTGATGAAACCACGTCTTCGATGTGGGAGTTCCGTGTGTTCTTATTGTGGTCAGCGAGTCTGTTTCCTTGAATGGGAGGCAGTGGTGGCACTGGAATAGCCTACTTGTTCAGCTTGCACCTTTCTCTCACAGACGTCAAGCACATCATCGTCAATTTGGGATTCGAGAAGCCGCATGACTCGACCTAGCTTTTCCCTCATCTCCTGGGCACTACTCTCCGTGAGATGATTCCAATCTCGGTCTGGCTTGAGGAGCATGGCCATCTGCTTGACCTCGTAACGAAAGAAAACACGAAAGTCCTCGATTGACCCTCGGTCTTTGTCGGGCAGTCCGTCGACGCGGAGGCGGGACGCGTACCAGGGGAGGTCGGCCGCCGCGAATAGAGCCAGGACCGCGCTTAGGCTGAGCCAATTCTCGGCCATGGTGCTGCTAGCCTCGCTCAAGTTGCGGAGGCCTAGGCCGGTGGCGGGAGTCCCGGCGCTCGCCATTGTATACACTTGCCTCGCATGTGGTCGACTGTGCCGCGCCAGAAGGCGCCCTCGTCCAGGGCAGGGAGGTAGGTAGGTAGGCCATCGTCGGATGTAGAGCGATGGCGCAACCACGATCGTTCAGCTCCCCACGTGATCAGACCAGGTGCGGGGTTGGGTTTTCGGTGCCCCGCGGCAGTCCATCATGATTGGATGATGAGCACGTGCCCCACATTCTGGGCTCACCTCTCGACGTCGTTCGCCCTCAAGCTGCTTCCAGTCCACAAAGCTGGTCCAACGACAAAGGATACCAGCTAGTAAGACGAAGGTTTTCTTGTCATAAATGCTTCGGCATTGAGAGCAGCCCTCTCCCAGTTTCTCTGTTTGTCGATGGACACCGTGACTCGCATCCTGGAAGTAGCCTTCGAGCGCACCTTCTCCCTGTCATGGCCACTGAGCGTCACAGTCCCCAGGCGGTCAGAGAGATCAGCAGCCTCGCCCGGGACTGCAAGGTCTTGTTCCAGAAAACCCAGACGGCACCATGGCTGACCGAGGCCAACGCCCGTCTGGAGGAAGTGGCCCAACGCTTTGACGCCTGGGTGTCGTATCTCGGCGTGCTTGCTGTTGGCAATGCATCGCTCGACTATCGACTGAGACTGAGTGAAGAGATTCGCGTCATGGTTGTTGACTTACTTGCGCTCCTGGAAAGAAACCTAATCCGCCGTAAGCATCTCACGCTCTACTACCCAAATCCGTCTTTATGCTCACGTCCCTCCTCAGTCGTCTCGTCTGCACTGGATGATCTACTCGAGCCTCTGGATTCCCTTCGTGGCGGCGTCGATAGGCTGCATCGCATGGCCGTGGCAATCCGAAAGTCGTCCACCGCAAGTTTGGCCTCGAGGATCAAGTCTTTCTCTGACACCCACGACGACGAAGACTATTTCTACAGCCTCGCTTTGGAGATCGTCCGACTGAAGTTCCCGAATGCCAGTACTGGTCTCCGCAAGCATCTTGCCACTTCTATCAAGTTTCGACGCCAAAGCCTGCGATACAAGCGACGCCATCAAGTCAAACTACAGCCACATCCAGGTCAACATGGAGAACTTGTATATCAGCAAGCCTCGACCCCACTCCTTCCCAGTGTCCGGGCGCCATCCCCTACCCCCGATGTCCCTAACCCGCGGAATCCCTTTCCGGCTCCGTCCAGTACCAGCGCATCAACACTCATCCCTGAGGTGTTCGCACGTTATTATGTCCCACCGGAGTCTACTCTCGAACCTCCTCGACAAAGTGCACCAGCTCCGTCTGTCATCAGCACTGGATCGACTGTTGTCGAACACAACGACCTTCCCTACCCCAAGCCACCTAGCCTGCCAGACGGACAACAGGCACATTGCGACTGGTGTTTCCAGACGCATCCGGCCGTGAAGTATGGAAATAAGTCTTGGTGGAGGTGAGTTCCTCTCTCTACGCTAGCACCGAAATCGCCTGCTGACAGAACCAAGCCATCATGTCCTCCGACATCTGGAGCCTTACGCTTGCCTTTCCCAGGTATGCAAGGATCCCCCGAAGCTCTTCAGCAAGCGGACCGAATGGCGTGATCATATGCGTTCAGACCACGGAATCCGCTGGCCGGAGGAGATCTATCCCCCAGTCCAGTGGTGTTGTGATATCGGACACGAACCTGTCTATTTTGACAAAGAACGCGACATGGAACAACATCTCGCCGATGAACACTCGAATATCTTTACCCCTGCCCAGTACCCTACGGTCATCGAACAGAACTCACTACCGTCTTCACGGGAAGAGCATGTCTGTCCACTCTGCGACTCTATCCCAAGTACCGTCCAGGATCTACTTGCTAAGAGTGGCAAAGCTAAAGCCGGAGAGCAAGCTGCGGATGCGAGGCAGCAGGCCAAAGGAGCCAAGGAACCTGCTTCGAAACGCCGCAAGGTGACCTTCGAAGCGGACACAGACGAATCGTCATCGAGCGGGGATGACTCTCGCCCACAAACCGCTATGCCGACCCAGCTCGACCTCTCAGGCAGGGAACTTCGCTGTTTCGTCGAGCTTGAGAGGCATGTTGCTGCGCATTTGCAATGTCTTGCCTTCGTCTCTATTCGAAACTTCGACAGCAACGATGATGGAATCGGAAACGCGAGCTCCAAGGCTGGAGCAGAACACGAAACTGCACAGTCTGGCTCAGGAACCCCGAAGTCGAGCCAGTCGACTCTGGTCTTTGAGGATCTTGCATCATCCCGCCGAAATTCTTCTGCCTCCCAGAAGGAAGAAGATGTTCCGCCTCCAATGCAACAAGGCTGGGCCGAGTTATTCGGACAGTCGCTCTCGACTCTGTCGACATCCAGCGACAGCATCGATGCCACCCTCAAAGAGTCTCTCGTAGACCGGCTCTTCTTCTCCGAAATCGACGTACGCTTGACAACCATAAGAGCGGCCATAGGCGGGTCGTGCCGCTGGTTCCTTGCCAAGCCGGAATACACCGCCTGGCGCGACATGGCACAGCAGTCAAACGACTGCAATTTCCTCTGGATCAAAGGCAACCTTTGCACCGGGAAATCTACTCTAATGAAGTTCCTTTTTAAAGAGGCTAGGAAGAATGCAAAAGGCGACTCATCACAAATCATACTGTCCTTTTTCTTCAACGCGTGGAGCACGATCGAGGAAAAGTCAACAACAGGTCTTTACCGTTCTCTTCTCCACCAACTCTTCAACGAAGCGGTAGATTTAAAAGACAGTCTTGAGTGGATGACAGCTCATAGCGCAAGAGACATCCTACAAAATGGATGGTCCGAGGAAGCGTTAAAACAAACGTTAGCGCATGCTATTCCAAAGCTCGGAAGTCGGTCTTTGATGATATTTATTGATGCGTTGGACGAGTGCGACCCGAGCCAGACTGCTGGCATGGTTTGCTTCTTCGAAAAGCTGTGCGACGACGCCAAAGACGCAAACGTGAAGCTGCGGATTTGCTTTTCGAGCCAGCACTATCCAGCCGTCGCCATCCGGCAAGGCGTCGAGGTCATTTTGGAGGCTGAGAACGGGCATACCGATGATATCAAGCGCTACATCGAGGCGAAACTTCGGCTTAGCAGGACCGAGCCCGCCAAAACACTCCGAGCCGACATTCTCAAAAAATCTTCGGGCATCTTTCTCTGGGTGGTTTTGATCCTCGAAATCGTCAATATGGAACTTGGAAATAGCGGCTTCTCTATCCGCCGAATTCGCAACCGCCTCGAACAAATCCCGCCTGGATTCGACAAGTTGTTTGAGATGACCCTTGGTCGGTATGGGGAAAATCTCGAGCAGTTGCATGTCTGTCTCAAATGGGTCCTTTTCGCTGCTCGTCCCCTCAGGCCACAGGAGCTCTACTTTGCCGTCCAACTAGGTCTCGGTAAAGAAAGCTCGGGTTATTGGAACCAAAAAGACATCGACTTGGACCAAATGAAGACGTTCGTACAAACTTCCTCCAAAGGCCTGGCCGAAGTCACGCGAAATATAGCCTCCGAGGTCCAATTCATTCACGAATCTGTCCGGGACTTCTTGCTTGGCCGATACGGAGGCCAGTGGTCTGGGGCTTCTGGGAGCTTCGGGGGACACTGCCACAACTTACTAAGAGATTGCTGCTTGGTTCAGCTAAACGGCCCCATTCACCAAAGCGTCGATGTACTGGACGCTCTATCGCAGGCCCAGGCAGCACAACTAAGGGAGGATCTTCACCAAAAGTTTCCGTTTCTGGATTATTCGGTCTTCAACGTCCTTCATCACGCCAACAGCGCGCAGCAGCATGGGAGGGATCAAGGCGGTCTCCTTACAACTTTCCCTCTTGCGCAGTGGGTAACGCTCAACAATGCTCTCGAAAGACATGTCGTCCGGCGGTATACCAAATCAGTCAACCTCCTCTATATCCTCGCCGAAAAGAATTTGGCGGACCTCATTCGTATCCATCCTCAGCCGGCAGCCTTTTTTAATGTTGGAGAGGAACGCTATGGACCGCCAATATTCGCTGCGCTAGCTACAAGGAGTTACGGCGCAGTTCAGGCCATTCTGGAAATCCTCCAGGCGCGAGTCCAGCACCATTCTCCTCTTCCCGACCTATGGACACAATACCAACAGAACCAAGGCAAACAGACCGACTTTGGGCGCAGTTTCGTCTTTTCACGAGGAAAAGGCATCCTCTCGTATCTGCGAGGGCGAGGCGACGAGCCGATAATTCTTGCCTATCTTTTCACGGGCCAGGTCGAGGTCGACGCGAAGGATATCGGCGGCCGGACGGCGCTGTCGCGGGCCGCCGAGAACGGCCAGGAAGCCGTTGTACAGCTGCTACTCAACACTGGCCAGGTCGAGGTTGACGCGAAGGATAAGGACGGCAAAACTGCGCTGTGGTGGGCATCCGGAAACGGCCACGAAGCCGTTGTACAACTGTTGCTCAACACTGGCCAGGTCCAAGCCGACGCGAAGGATAACAACGGCCGGACGCCGCTGTCGTGGGCCGCCGAGAATGGCCGCGAAGGCGTTGTGCAGCTGCTCCTCAACACGGGCCAAGTCCAAGCCGATGCGAAGGACAACCAAGGACGGACGGCGCGATCAAGGGCCGCCGGAAACGGCCACGAGGCCATTGTGCAGCTGCTGCAGCAAGCCCTTTCTGGTAATCGCACTGTTCCTACAATTGCAACCCTGTCAGATGGTTCGGCAGAGATGAGGACACAATAGTTGGCAATTGTTTTGTTCTGATTTCTCTTGAAAATAAAGGCGCGGGAGATCGCGACAAGTATAATCTCTATTTGATTGCAGCATATTTTGGTGTATTCTATCCTTAGTCGTGATTTATATTTTTTCCAGGCCTGTTGGTGTCGTCCTCTCGATTTATTCTCTTTAGGTTGACTTTATAAGTACCCATCCATCTCTGCACTCTACACCATGAAAGGCACAGTGATTTGAGCCATTCTAAAGGAGGAGCACAAAATCAGGCAAGCTAGACGCTAGACGGCATATTTAAGTCGGCTTGTCACTGGACAGCAACCTCCGAATCCCCAGCCGGCAGAAAGGTGCACAGAAGGCTGCGCCTCCCCGGACGGTATGGGCTGGATACTTCCGAGTCCAACACAACACCCATGAAGCTCTGATTGGACAAAGAAGACTCCGTCCATATCGCGGTCGCGAACGATGCGTGCATGAAGTGGCAGTGAGTTTGTGTTAGCGCGCGTCCAAATGGGGCTCACCCGAGTTGCCCTGTCGCCCCATTTAGGGTTCGTGCAAAAGTCAGCGGTCCACAGCCCCTCAGCCCTAGAGAGGGCCCGTAGCGGACCCCGCCCCAACATACAGCAGGCCTGGGTATTGGAAACAGCAGCTTCAAAAACCTTTCCTTTTCGCTTCGTTCGTCGAAGCCACTAATTATTACACCATCGCTGGACGGTAACAGCAGGCCTACGGGGCCCGCACGCAACCTTTTCCTTATACCTCCTTTCTTTTATCCCAACCGGACCAACAGTAGGCTCGTTGGTCCCCCCGCAGCCCCGGCCGGGCCTAGGGGTGGTCCCGAGGGCCCCCGCCCAAACCCGACCTTTCCTTTCCCCGGCACATTTACCGGCCGATCGCACTACTACCACCCGCTGCGCTTACAACGCCCCGGCGTCTTTTCGCCCTATTGCCGATTGCCCGCTCACCAACAAGGAGCGTAGGAACGCGGCCTGACTTCCGTGTGTCTTCGGGTTTAATTTGTTAGCCGCCTCGATAGCAGCACTATATAGCCTGGTGTAGATAGGCTTAGGTAGCGCTAGCACGCCGTATACCCCTAGGGAGGCAGGGACTGGTAAATCCCGACTTACCGACGTTAAATATGCTCACTCACTCACTTTTTCTCTCTTTTTCTCCATTCTCTCCGACCAGTCCTTCGTCCGCACCTAGGCTTACGCGTAGCGGTGCTTCGACCAAAACCTGGCCGTCCTCCTACGCGAAGTCCCGCTTAACGAAACGGACGTATTGCGGGTGCCGACGCTGTTTAAAAATATAACGCACCCCTGGCCGATGGCACCAGACGGGCATCCGCGGCGGCTGGGCCTGCCGTGCCCCGGGGAGAGCCAGCTTAAGGCGCTGCTGCCGCAGGCGATTAACGGACTTGTGCCGGGGGGTAGGGTGTATACCGCGCCGAGGCAGTGGAGGCTGGTGGTGGAGGGCGAGGATGTTTTTGGGAAAGCGGTCGAGGAGGTTTACGCGAGGGTTGGGATGGAGGTTAGGTGGGTGGATGATTATATGAGCTACTAGGTTAGGGGCGGGGAGGTGCATTGTGGGACGAGCGCGTTGAGGGAGATGGGAGCCTGGTGGGAGAAAAATAAGAACTAGGGGTAAATAAGCTCCTAGCACATATGTCGCTAATAGTAGTTCAACGATAGCTTCGTGCCCGATTTTGGAAATATAGCTTAGCGACGTGGAACTATCGCTATCTTTCGCCTTCTGTTGCGCCTTTGTCGAGCAGCAGCTTAACGATAGCTTCACATTTACCCATTATCGCGAGCGTTAACGCCGTCCGCGAGGAGGTGCGCCTGAGGCTGCAGTTGGAACCAGAGTCGTCGCGGCGGTTGTAGACCCGATCGTAAGCAATCGAGCTGTAGCCGCGGGAGCCCCGCCCATGGTTGCCCATCGCGACGTTCATGTCGGAGTCGTGGTGGGAGAACGTATACGATAGCTGTTCCGCGTTGGCGTCGGCGCCACCTTCGAGCAGCAGCCGCACCATCGCCTCATCCCCCTTTTTTACCGCCAACATCAGCACCGTATCTGCGCCGCTGCCGAAGCTAAAGCAGTAGCCTCGCGTCGCGTTGGCGTCCGCGCCGCCGTTAAGCAGCAGCCGCACCACCGCCTCATGCCCCTTTTCTACCGCCAATATCAGCGCCGTCACGTCGTATCCCCTCGCGTCAACGTTAGCGCCGGCGCCGAGTAGCAGCTCAACGATGCTCTCGCGCCCTTCCTCGGCAGCCCAAAGCAGCGGTGTCCGACCAGAGCTATCCATCGAGTCCACATGGACTTTCTCTAGAAGAGCTTTTACCGCTTCCTGAACGCCGAAGTACGCCGCCAAGTGAAGCCCTGTCATCCGCAGTGGAACGTCTCGGCCGCGCGTCGTACGTCCCGACCACGTCTTAGCCATAAGAGCTTGGCCCGCTGCCTCGACCTTTTTGTCGCATTCTAGGAAGTTTGCAACCCCCTGGCATAAACTCGAAGCTTCGCGAGCATGGTGACCCCAGTTGCGTGCAGCGTAGTCGTAGAGCGGATTCGACCGCAGCCGCTCTTCAAGCTCGTCGTCCTTTCGACAAGACCCGTGGCCAAAAACGTTGAAAGAGAGGTACGCAACGCATATTTTCGTGATATTAGCATCCGCGTTCGGAAACCAATGTTCCCGCGTTCCCTCGAAATACTCCTGCGTTGTGTAGTGGACCAAGCGGATAATGGCGCTTTTTTCGTCAACCGTGACCAGTCCAGCACACAAGGAGACCACGCTTTCGATGTGCGGAAGGTTCTCTTCGTCAAGCTCTGGTTCGCCAACTTCCACAGCAAGAGCATGCCGAAGTTCAAACTTAGTCAATGGCCTCTTTGCGCAGGTGACCCACGACAGAACCCGCTTAGCAAGCTCTCCACGGTCCTCGGTCTGGGCTTCGATGCGCTCCATTGCCTCCTTGTACGTATCGTTATACGATGTCGGAAGCTTTTTCAGGGCATTCCGAACAGCCTTGGGGGACAGCTTCCCGACCAGGGAATTCAGATGAAGCTGTGATAGTAGGAACCTGGCAAAAGTGTCAGTGTATTTCCTGTGTTGAGGTGAGGAAAGCCACATACATGCTGTCAGCGGCGCCGGCGATCCCGGTCCTGATTTCCTCTTGTAGACCCGGACCGTCCTTGATAAAGGACGGTAGGTGTTGTATATATTCGTCCACGTATGCCCGTACGTCACGTTCACTGGCGCGTATCTCCAACGATACGTCGCTGTCGAATTGCTCAGTGATCTCCGGGATGAATCTTGACGTTGCGAAGATGTTTGCCGTGCACTTGTCGCGGAGGTTGATGAGCTCCGACAGGAGTTTCGCTCGAATGCCATGGGATACACTGCATTCATCGAGCCCGTCGACGACGATGAAGACTCTCGAGTACATGCCAACAACAGACTGGAGAGTTGTCGCGATTTCATTGCGTGATGGCCGAGTCTTGTTGTCCTTGTGCTTGCCGTGGAGAGATCTGACGCTGTCTGGCAGAGAAGGCCGGCCCTGGGCCAGCTGCTTCAGCAGACTCGCGAGTAGTTCTTCAGTCGTCTGTTCATTCTGCCGCCGAAAGCTGCAGTATAGGTATGCAACGACGTCGTCCTCGTTGCCTCGGAAGCGAGTAGTAAGCTCGTCGACCACGATCGATGTGATGATCGTCTTTCCGGCGCCGGGAATGCCAGGGCAGAACAACGTCTGCGTTTTTCCCTCCACCCATGCTTTGAACTTGGCCGAATCGAGCAGCCATCGACCGGTACCTTCTTGTCGCCGACTGAGGTAATCGCTTTGCTGGGGCCCGTAATCGATCCTCGCGAGCCAGTTTAAAATATCCTGACGGTCGTGACTATCGTTGCCGAGTCTCACGTGGCGGATGTCCTTTTCTGCAGTTTCGGGGATGTAACTACCATCGATCAGCTAAATGGTAACACCTGATAGTTCTTGGATGCAGGTACACACCGCTTCACTTCGTCAACTGGCATGTGGACGAATAGCTGCCTCGCGTATGCAGCCGCTGCTGCCGCCGCGTACCCGTGCCATTGGTCATTCTTGTGAGAGTCGCAATAATCCGAGATTCCCCGGATGACGATGCAGGGGAAGTCGGCCAGTGCTCCCGCCGCCTCCATCTCAAAGCACAGCACACCGTGCTCCGTGGCCAGTCGGTCCCTCAATAAAGCATCCTTGACCACCAACTCTCCAGATGCGATCGTTCCCCGATGGACGACCACATATGGCTCCTCATCCTCGCCGTCGCTAGGTCGTTGGACCCTCTGAGAACCGTCGCATCCGCATTCATCGCAAGACGCTCCAGATGTCCGATGAACGTAGCCGGCTTTGTACAGATGATCCTGGTCTGTACCCGGATGCTTGTATCGTCGCAGTCCTCGGATGCTCGTGTTGATCTTCTTGATATTCTCCTCAATCGGATCCTTGCGCGACCTCGCCCGCTTCGCTGCCAGATCCTGCGCAGCATTGAGGAGAACGGCCGGGGGTGGGGCGAGGACGCCGGTGCGCTCGAACCGTCCGTCCTTGGCTTTTCCGTGGTCGTATTGCACTGCTCCGGAATGTCCCCCGGTCGGCTTGCTGACGACGACGTCCCCGAGCCGGATCATACCGTTGTCGGTCTTCACAGGAACACCGCCTCCGATGCCAACCAACAGGCCGAAGCGCAGGTTCGGAAACGTCATCCTCATCTGAGTGACCACCGTAGCTGCCGGGTTGTTGCCAGGTTGATGGAGTCCTGCAACGACGACGCTGTGACCAGCGATGCGCCCGAGGTTATAGACGTTGTGATCGGTTGGAGGCTGCGGCAGACGCTCATGCTCCTCGTCCAGCATCTCCAGTGCAGCGATCTGCTCCACCTCCAGAGGGCAAATCCACCCCACTGTGTAGTCCTCGTGGCTCTTTTTGGCCATCGTGGAAAATAGCCAAGGTGCACTCGGGCGGCTCGTCGCTTCCAACGGCGCTGGTACGTTATCGACAGGAGGGCGCAGAGGCCTGGGTTTCTGAGCAGACAGAGGTTGTTAGCATAAGATTACCAGGTATCAAATTGCTGTGAAACACGGTACTTACAGGTCTTGGTGACGCGATAATCGGGGACGAGGGGATTGAAAATGAGGATCAAAGTTGCCAGCCTAGTCGGATTGAGCGGAGATGGTCTGGATTGAACAGCAAGGGCATTTTGGGCAGCAATAGACATTTTAGGCAGCTAAAAATGCTCAAATATTTTTTCCCGGGAGCAAATGGGCAAAGAAGGCGTGGCCGTGCAATGGGGGCTGAGCCACTGAGACTATGGCAGGTAGCCTTACCGGCCGGCACAGAATATCAGGGCCCAACGTCGGGAAGCCACAACATAGGTCGGCGGTTCCGTGTCTCAACACATACAAAGGGACACGGTGGTCTACTTTGCCCCCGGCAGCGCACCCCAATTTCCTACACATCAAACTTGTGTGTGTGCGTGTGTGTGTCTTTGAACATGATTTGACAAACGGCGAAATCAACTCTTGAGAACGCGGACAGGGATGGCGGTTTGCCGGGGTGTATGCTTCAGCACATGCCAGGAAAAAAGAAAGAAAGAAAAAACCAAGAACAGGCCGTGGGGATGACGCAAGAGACCCGGTTGTGTCTTTGAGGGG